>OZ025212.1:15393089-15730589 GCA_964019055.1 Anthopleura xanthogrammica
TATGGTTTTTTGTTTGTTGAAGGAATAATTACTGTTCCTGTTGGGAAGAGGGGTAAACTAATAGGTCTGGGTGGCATGGTGATAAAAGGATTGGAACAAGAATTAGGTATGAAAATAGCATCATTATCATCAACAACAACAACAACAACAACAACTGAACGTCAACATGATCACCAGAATCATCAGCTACAATATCATCATCATCAGCAGCAGCAGCAGCAGCAGCAGCAGCATCATCATCATCATCAACATCAACATCATCATCATCATCATCATCATCATCATCATCTTTCTGTGTGTTTTTTAAAACAGGAATCACCCTGACACAAATCAATGAAGAAGAATATGCTTTATTCGCACCCAATAAAAGTACATACGATGAAACAATCAAAAGAATCAATGAACTTCTGGTGGAAAAGAATGTATTTGAGGTTAGCCATTTTGCCTAAATTAGGTAGCAAACCTGAACAAAGAAACACCAGCGATTAGATGAGGAAAGAGAAAGGAGAGTGAAAAAGTGAAAGAAAAACGAACGAAATGAAATAAAATGACAAAAGGGAAAAGAGAGAAAATGGATGAGAAATATGAGGGTAAAGCGATGAGATGGATGGAAGAAGAGAGAAAAAAACGTTTCACTTTTTCTTTGTTGATCTTCTACTCCTTATTTCCATCCCACCTCCTCCCCCTTCCCCTCCCCCTCCCACTCCCACTCCCCCAACATTCTTCCCTTCCCTTCACACTCCACCTCCAGCCCCAATTGATCTTTGTTTTCAATTATGTAAAAATCTATATTTGTAACCCCAGAAGATTTTCTTACTTTTCTTTGCTTTTACTTTTTTTAAGGAGCTATCTTCACGTTTAGAAGTAGGAACGATTTACCAGGGTAGAATAGTAGAAATAAGGTAAGATATACCTCGATTAACCATTAATCAGGACTGATCTGGAAATCAAGGGTGGCATAGCCACAGCACACTCGCCTCTCACCCCTGGGGTCTTCGGAATCAATAGTGTAGATTTGGTCTCTCTTGATTCGAGGGTTTTCCTCCATTTTCTCTGGTTTTTCTCACAATTTTCCACACAATTGTTTCACAATTTTCCACATAATGAGCAGATGCACATTCCCCCATACATTGCTTTCTAACAGCTACACAGAAACAGAGCTTGGGCTTCCTGTGATTGCTCAATATTTCATAAAGGCTTCAGCATCTTTCAGACGAATTTTCAGCAGGGAGGTTAGGTCATGTGACCAGGTACTACAAGTAACTTATCATGAAACTTGTCTCGTCTTGCAGATCATACGGTGTTATGGTGGAGGTATTCCCAGATTGCCCTACTGTGCTGTTACACTCAAAAGAGCTTGATCATCAACAGGTATGTCAAAGAAATAGCAAATACTTTATGCTAGTTGGCGTCAAGTGGACTAAAACATTTAAAATATTCGGGGCCCCAATGACCTGCCTTCATGCAGTCATAGAAAAGTGAAACTTGAGGATTGAGTGACACCACAGTTGGTATTGGAATTTAGCGGGTTAGGTTTTACCGAGGTAGGGAAATCGAAGAACCCGGAGAAAAACCCTCAAGTCAAGAGAGAGACCTAACAAACTCTACTCATGTGATGACGAGTCTAGGAATCGAACCCGAGACTCCACAAGTAAGAGACAAGTTTATTACACGTTGAAAGATTAAGTTGCGCTTTCAGCTAATATTTTCATCTTGTAACAAGAGTTTAATCTGTTTTTCATTTTCTCTCCAGGTTCATCCAGAAAAACTTGGTTTCAAGGAAGGCGATACGTTAACCTTCAAATACCTTGGAATTGACAAAATTGGACGAGTTTTAGCATCAAGAAAAGCAGTTCTTCCACCTTCTAACAAACCATCTCGATTCCCCAGAAACAGAACGCGTAACTTTAGGAAGGATAAAACAGAGCATGAAGATAATATTTTGGACTATCTTGACAGAAATGATAGATGATGAATGATATCTATTGAGATGTTAGTGGTATGAGGACTTTTTAACTGTTAAGGATTTAAATATCATTCTCGTGTCTGTCAATGCTAAATCCTTAGGGTCACCCAGACCCTGGGGGAAGCAGTGTGGGATGTTGAGCGAGGGGGCAAGGTCAAAACAATAGAGCTTTTATTGAATTGGGTGGTGGGGTGAGTACCGGTAAATACCCTCCTCCCCCCGTCCCTCAGAGACCTGTTCAATACTGGGTGTCCGTAGCAACTAATTTTATATACACACAAATACGGTATTTAGTATACTTTAGCATACTACCTTTATTTCTGCAACTAAATTTTGAAGATAACGACCATGTCAAAGTACCTTTTGAAAAATTGGATAATTCCTACCTTGGCAACAGTTGCCAATATCATCCCTCACCCAGCGTAGCTCCTCCCCCAACCCCGGCCCACCCTTCAGTCATGGGGCTTAACATTGGTGTGTGATATTAAAAACGTTTTATAAGTAATGTGTGAATCAAACCCTGAAGAAAGTCAAGCAGAAAGAGCAAATAAGATTCTTTGTTTGAGTTGTATCCATATTCATGTGTCTTCTCATGTACAACCGTTAAACAAAGAAATGATACTCTAGAGAATGACACGCGGTCTGAAATGGGAAAACATTTCGCCAAAGGTAAAAAAAAAAGGCAATGATCCCATACATTCATGTGACCTCTGCGCCACAGGCAAACCAAGCGTAGGTTTAGTGCATGGACTGTGACGTCATCGTTTTTGAAACAAGTCTGGATATTTGTACTTGGGGTTATCAGAAAGATTGATAATGAAAAGTTAATCTAAATTCTCAGCATAGTCAGAATACGTTGAGATCACGTAAAGCCTGAAAGATTCAGTTGGGTCAGTTAATATCTCACTCGCAAGCAACGATGGACTACCTATTACTACAACTAGTGCTGATCTTCTTCGTAGCTTGGGTGAGTTTTTTTCCCGTTTTGTAGACAGTGATACAATTAGGGATGCCTGATAGTCTGTCATCCCAGGCACAAATGCAAAACAACTGAAGGGGCGGTACTCCCGTAATATTTTCTCGTTTTGAATTGCATAGCGTCCGCGAGCTAAGTCTTGTCTTGTTTGAGAGTAGTGTTGGGACTAAACATTGGTTTGTCTACATCATAGACTTGCTCCAAGTCGAACTCACTATCTCCCCGCTGGGAGATCCTCGCTATTATAAGGGTAGTGAGCGTTGAACGCAAGACGCTCACAGCCAACATTTTTCCAAGTTAAGAACAGTTCGCTTGTTTCACAAAAGAAGCTTATAGTTTTCCAAGGGTGAAGGAAGTGAACAGGAATGATCCGAAATTTTCCCCTTCTTTCTAGAGCCAAAGCAAAAGCCGGTTAAACAGTTTGAAAATGTATGCATTTTTATGCTGAAAATAGAGATATTCAAAGCGCATTCCAACATTCAGACACATTAGTGCTTCAGGCCTCGTTCAGACACTAATGCGTTTTCATTGAAAGCTTCGCGTCTACACAAAATTTTTGCATAGAATTTTTGCACGACTCAACTAAAACGATAAAAGCGCCGATACGATCGGAAATGATGCAATATCGTCATCTGCGCATGCGTAAAACAGACGTGCCGTTGTGCACGAGTGACGTCAGCGTTTTCAAAAGCATCCGTTTTCGTCCGTCCACACTAGTACGATAGTGTTTCCGTTTACAAATGTCTCAACTTTGTGGAGCGTTTTCAAACGTGTTTTCGATCGTTTTACTGTGTAAATGGAATTCGAAGGCAAAAAACGCATTGAAGCGTCTGCGTTTTCAAACGGAAACGCATTCATTGGGACTGGGCCTATTAGAGCAGATTTCGTATGACTGTGGAAAGCTCACGGCAGAAACGCAGTCGTGACAAGAAGTCAGCCAATAAAGAATCTAGAAAACATCACGGTCGCGACAAGGCACGCTTTCTTCATCCAATCAAATGAACGAAACGCGGCACAAACGCGGCGCAGACACGGTCACGCCTTGGTCACGTTATGGTCACGCCATGGTCACGGCACTGACTAAGTACGCCAGACCCGCCAATAAAAATTGCGCGAGAAAAATATCAGCCAATAAAAATTATAGGAAACATCACGTTCTCGGCAAGGCACGCACACGGCACAGTTTTTCACAGTCATATCTTCTCTATATGTCACATTATGTCTTCATGAAAGTCAGATAGTGCTGTTGTGTTTGTGCGAGATTTTGGATGTCCCGATGCGAACGAATTTGCGCGCGCGCGGGAATCCCGCTGGACGTGACATGACGGGACCGGGAGCATGAAAGTACTATACCTAAATCTGGGTCCTTTGGAACCTATTGATCGAGTGTACTTGAATTTTCAGGGCAATAGCTGTCCAGTTATCAAGCCAAGTCAAAACGTTTTCCACAAGTCTTGCCTGGACTACCTGAACACGGGTTCGACCAAATCTGGAGTTTACAAAATCTATAATGACGCTGGTAACAGCTTTCCTGTCTACTGTGATATGAAGACCGAGCCAGGAAATGCCTGGACACTAGTCATGTCTTGGAACCAAAAGAATCGCGCACTTAGTGAATTTAAGTCCTCTGTTTTAAGCACAAACACTCCTGTCAACGAGAACGCACCAAACTTCAACCTGTACAGACAGACGTTGTCTCGTATGCAGTCCATCAAGAGTCACTCTACACACTGGAGAGCCACGTGTAGTTACCCTACACACGGGGTAGACTACAGGGACTACGTGAGGGGAAACTTCAAGGACTTTGACATCATGACCTTCATTGGTGCTGGAGTGTGCCAGAAAGTTGATCACATCAACATCCGTGGACATATCGGTATCCACACGACCGTCAAGTGGTGGCAGCAAGCGAACACCTGGACTCCACACATCGATAGTAATCAACGAGGCTGTGGCTTTGTAGCAACAGTGGGAGCAATATCTGGAGGCGGAGGAGAAGATAACTTTGGTCATTACGGTGTCACCAACCCTAAGTTCCGCTGCTCCACTAACGACAACTCAACAACCCAGTGGTGGTTCGGTGGTCATCTGTGAACAAGAAAGGGCTCCATGGTCAGTATGCACTGACCAAGATACGACGTCATAGTAATAGATCCTAGAAGTTGATATTAAACTTGTCGATAAATCAGGGATAGTGTAAATGGTTTATTACTGAAAAAAAGAATAATAAAACTAAGTACGAAAAAAGATATGTCTCAAAGTTGTATAAATAGAGGCATCTCAGTTACGAGTGCCAGTGGGCTTCCTGTGTTAAAGAAATAGTGAGAATGTAGGTTTTGAGCAAAACTCATTCTCGCAATATTATTGTGTTGTCTGCGCAAAACTGCGTCACTAAGAAAACTAATAAAGTTGATACAAATTCTAAAACCGACGTTTAGTCATGTTTAGAAATCACATAAAGCTCGAGATATTCAGTTAATGACGGTGACGGGTCAGTTGATATCTTGTTCGCAAGCAACGATGGACTACCTTCCACTCAACTAGTGCTGATCTTCTTCGTAACTTGGGTAAGTATTTTTTTTCCGTTTCGTAGGTAGTGATACAACTAGGGACGCCTAGCCGGATGTCATGAATAAAGCAGTTAATTTCAAAGTGCACCTAACCCCTGATACAATACTTTCAGGTTTAAAGGTTTTTCCAATATGTCAATACCTGTTACGTGACGTCATCCCAGGCTTTTGAGTGTATTTCTTTTATTTGCAATACTTACACTGGCCATTATGAAACACCAAATTTACAGTAAACATTGTGGAAACCACGATTATAATGATGATGCTTTTTTAAATACTGTTTGTGTGAACCAGCTAAATTTTGTATATCAAGAGACCATGAAGCCTCGATGACGTCATGGTCATTAACGTATTGGAAGTGCAAACCTTCATAACTTAAAGACGCAACACTCAAATAAAGAAATATTTCACCATTTAACTATTCACTTCATGTAGAATCATTACTGAAAGTATTGTATCAGGGGTTAGGTGCGCTTTCAAATTTATTGTACGTGATGTGTCAATCAATCCTTGAAGAAAGTCAACTTTACATGCAGCTGGTAAACTGAGTTGATATAAGTTCGAAGTATAGTCAGAATGCGTTCAGTCATGTTTAGAGATCATATAAAGGTTGAGAGATTCAGTTGACGGGTCAGTTGATATCTTGTTCGCAAGCAACGATGGACTACCTTTCACTTCAACTAGTGCTGATCTTCTTCGTAACTTGGGTAAGTTTTAATTCCCCCCAGTTTTATCGTGATGCAGTGATACAACTATATATGGATAGGTTTCAGTGATACAACTATATCTAGGGACGTCTCTCTCTCTCTCTCTCTCTCTCTCTCTCTCTCTCTCTCTCTCTCTCTCTCTCTCTCTCTCTCTCTCTCTCTCTCTCTCTCTCTCTCTCTCTCGTCTTGAATTGCAATGCGTTCTCAATCTATGTATTACAGCGCGACGCGCCTTACCGTAGCCACCCAACAAACTTTTTTACAAGTTAGCCAATCAGAAAGCGAGAATCTGTAAATTTGCATGTGAACTTGCTTTGTTGTTACCGCAAATATTTGAACTTCGGAGCAAGAACTTGAAGAAAATGCTTAAAAATCTCTATTTCTAAAACCAGTTTTGCTCTTTTGGCTTGCTAACACTTAATACTTTCGTAGGCAGTCTTTTTCATGTGGAAATTCTTTGCAAGAAGTGATTTATCGCACTTGTACGAAACTTTGGCAGGGTGGCCACGGTAAGGCGCGTCGCGCTGTAATTGTCTTGTTTGAGAGTAGTGTTTGGAATAACATTGGTTTTTCCACATCATCCTTGCTATCTTAACGGTTGTGAACGTGGAGCGCGACACACACAATACCAGGTTTCTTTAGTGCGCTTGTTTCTGACAAAAGAAGCTAAGTTTTCCAAGGGGCGGGGATAAGTCTATGAATTTTCGTGGAAATGTAAACACAAATGATCCGCAATTTTCCTCGACTTTCTCGAGCCTAAGAAAAAGTTAAACAGTTTGTGTTTATAGTGAAGTTAAAGATATTCAAGGCGCATTTCTCTCTCATGATCACACATCGATCCCGTTCCAGGCAGATGTTCAGCCGTTCAGACACATCCATGCTTCAATAGCGCAGATCAGCATTACTTATTGTCGCCTTATGTCTTCATGAAAATCAGATAGTGGTTGTTTGAAGGCGCGTTTCATCACGATGTAAACGAATTTGCGCGCGGGAATACTGCTGGACATAACATGACGAGACCGGGGGATGAAAGTGTTAATACCTAAGCTTTAGTGATTGATGTAATTGCATGGTTAAAGTCCTTTTTGACTATTGATGATTACTTAAATTTTCAGGGCAATAGCGTTTCAGTTATCAAGCCAAGTCAAAATGTTTTCCACAAGTCTTGCCTGGACTACCTGAACACAGGTGCGACCGAATCTGGAGTTTACAAAATCTATAATGACGCTGGTAACAGCTTTCCTGTCTACTGTGATATGAAGTCTGAGCCAGGAAATGCCTGGACACTCGTCGAGTCTTGGAGCCAAAAGAATCGAGCACTTAGTGAATTTAGGTCCTCCGTTTTTAGCACAAACGCTCCCGTCAACGAGAACGCACCAAACTTCAACTTGTACCGCCAGACGTTGTCTCGTATGCAGTCCATCAAGAGTCACTCTACACACTGGAGAGCCACGTGTAGTTACCCTACACACGGGGTAGACTACAGGGACTACGTGAGGGGGAACTTCAGTGACTTTGACATCATGACCTTCCTCGGCAATGCAGTGTGCAAGAAAGTGGAGTATGTCAATATCCGTGGACATATCGGGATCCACACGACCGCTCGCTGGTGGCAGGTACTGAATACATACACCTTGACCATTGATAGTTCTTCTTCAGGCTGTGGATTCATGCCAGTCTCAGGATCAGTGTCAAGCGAAGATAACTTTGGTTACTATGGTACCACCAATCCCAAGTTCCGCTGTACCGCTAACGACAAGTCAACAACCCAGTGGTGGTTCGGTGGTCATCTTTGAACAAGAAGCGCTCCATGATCAGCACTGACCAGGACATGACATTAGTAGCAATCACAAGGACGATTTTAAATTAGTTGGTAAACCAGGGATGGTGTAAATTGTTAAAGAAAGAACAATAAAATAAACAGATATGCCTCAGAGATACCTCATTTTCGCGCGCGAAAAGGTATTTTCCGGACCAACCAGTGAGGGTAAAGATGAAGGTCGCATAAACAAGGCAAACGTTAATACTAACTGCGCGATGGGACAGATCATGGATGACATGATTTTCTATATGTAGTGTCATGAAAAAACATCACTATATAAAGGGAGGGCAAGCTAATTTTCCAATTTCTAGGCATTACTTTCAGTAGAAAATACTGTGACTTGAACAGTCGTTTTGATAAGAATTCATTCATTATGTTTGGCAGGGAGGGGCAGATGATATTTTTCGTAAGTACTGTCTAAAATGTTGGGCTGCGCGCTCCCCTCGTTCTTTGAAGAAAAAAATGAGATCTACCCATCGAACTCACAAATATCAATCAGATCTCCCTAAATTTCACCAGTCCCCCATCCCCCCAATCTGCAAACATAGTATGCAGTCCAAGGAGTCAGTGGAGGAAGGAGTGATAGTATGGGCTCCCTGTGGTCATTGACGTAGATCGGTACCAGTCTCTTTTCCTCAGTTCAGAACAAAATGGCGTCTTCTGGTGGTTTGGTAGACTCATTCGCTGTGGGACAAATTTCTGAGCTTTTATCCAAAAGTCACAAAAGAAAACAGGACTGCGACACTAATAGTGGCCTAAAAAACCTTTTTAGCTCAAGTCCTGCTGTTCAACCGGTTTTTGTTCCCGTTATCGAGAAGGTAAAACATGGCGTTTTTCTGAGTTTTTCTGAATGCATAAATTATGCATTAGTTGACGTATTAGTTTGGTTTTTGCTCGAGGTTTTCCAAAGAAAACGTACTTAATATCTAAATCTTTGCCGCTAGTCAATATTTATTGTTTTAAACTTATTATGAATGGACTTAGAAGCATGGGTCGTTATTGAAGATAATTAACACAAATGGGAACCCTGTGTTAAGGAACAATTTGGTAACCACCCCCTCCCCCTCGATTTTCAAATTTGTATTAGCTTTTCTCAGAGTCATGTAGATAGGTTTGGTTGCCCCAGCATTATCCTCACTGACTGCACATGAGGGTGTGTTTGTGTATGGGGGAGGGGTGGGGGGTAGTTGCATTTTTTTTATGAATTTAGTTTATTATTTTGAAATAGAAAAAGAAAAGAAAATCAAACAATGAGAAAACTACAGACGAGGAACCAAGAAGTAAGAAGAAAAAAGCAAACAATGCATCATTAAAAGGTAAATATGTATGTATGACTGTGGCTTCGTATGAAGTCCTGTGAAATGTCATTATTGAATTGAACCAATCACTGCTTATCCAATCCAAATGACTGGACATAGCACCGATCATGGTCTACTTTTTTGTCTATTTCACAGTTGTGCAGCATTTGTATCATATTAGCAACTAAAATTATTGTGCAAAAGACTTAGAGCAGATTTTGTATGATTTTGTATTCTGTAAGTTTTTTATAATCATATGAAATCTGCTCTATTTAGTAATTACATAAAATAATTCATATTAATTATTGTGCACATAAAATTTGAAGCTCAAGAACCTGGAAATGAAGATGAATCGAATGCAAAGAAAATATCCAAAGAGGATCCTGAAAGACTAGAAAGAACTGTGTTTGTAGGAAATATTCCAGTTGCACTTACTCAAAAGGTGAGGATATTTTATTGTTTATTTTTTAAGCCTTCATTTCCGAAGCTTAACCCTGTTACAGTTATCCATCATCATCTGTCCATCATAATCATCATCACCATCATCATCCTCTTTCTCATCCACATCATCATCATCATCATCAATAATATATCTTCATCTTCATCATATCCTACTCCTCCTCTGATCCTCCTCCTACATTTCTTTCACATTATCACCATCATCATCATTAGCAGTAGCTACAGCAGCATCAACACCAGTACTACTACCCGTTTATCATTATCATATCATATTCTTTCTCCTACTTTTCTTTGTCGTCTTTGTCATCCTCCTTCCCTTCACCATCTCTCATTTCATTAGATTTTTTCCCTGTGAATAATTTTCTGATTTTGTGCTATTTATAGGCTCTGAGAAAGATTTTTGATAAATATGGGATAATAGAGAGTGTGCGATTTCGATCAGCGGTGAGTATTGTATTCAGTTCTGTTTGTCAACTCTTGACAAAAATGTCTCGCACAATATCTCAAATAATTTTTCACATACAATTGTCAAAATAACAATTTTCCTCAAAGACTTCAAAATAGTATTTCATATTTATATAGTTTATTCTTTATTATACTGAACTTATTTAATTTGGTTTAAATCAATATTGATTCAAGACAAAACAAATTTAGGAAATATTTGAGTACTGTAGCTAGAATAAATAATAAAATAGTTATAAGTTTTATGTATTTTGGTGGACAATTATTTTTATATTTATTTTTGTTAATTAAGAACTTCACATTTTGGCATTTTTTTAGGAATATTTTAATTAATAATTAAAACTTGGAACATCTGCCAGGTATAATGAATCATTAATAAGTACCATTTGTTTTGGATACAAAAACTGTTTTTCTTCTTCCTAAGATACATATATACTCTGCCAAACAACGTTGTTGCCATCATAAGTTTTGTACCTTATATTTGAATAAGCAGGGTCCAAAAATGTGAAGATTGAAGGATAATATTCTGATATTACTTGTCATAGAAAATATGGAACACAAAGACACAGAACAAACAGAAAAAAATATAATTGAGAAGATTATTTATAAAGCAAGCTTGGATAATTCATTTTCTTTAGATCTTAGTGGCATGAATTTGACAACAGTTCCTTCAAGTTTACTCAGCTTGCAACAAATTGAACATCTGTACTTTGAAGGGAATTCAATCCAGCATTTACCTCAGGATTTTTTTGTTAACCTTGGTAATCTGCTATGGCTGGATTTGAGGAATAATAAGTTACAAGACATTCCTGTGTGTATAGGACAGCACAAAAAACTAAAAACACTTTTACTTGGTGGTAATAATATCCAGTATCTTCCTGCAGAACTTGGGCTAATACAAAGCTTAAGTGGACTTAATCTAGCTGGTAATCCCTTGATTGAGCCTCCTCTAGATGTGGTTCAGAAGGGAGTCTTTGAAGTGAAGGCTTATCTTCTAAAGAAGCTTGGAATTGAAGGAGTAAAACTGTCCACAAGTAGTTCAAATTCTGATTCAGATAGCTTAATTGAGGAGGACATCACCATGTTTGAAGCAGAAAATAAAACAGACACTATCAAAACTGAGAAAAAAGGAAAAGAAAGCAACAAAAATGCGCAGCTGAGAGATATAGACCTTGATACATCCTACAGTAGGCCTTATACCAGTGGTTTTAACTCAGTACAACTGTCTATCGATGACTCCAAATTACACAGCAGAAAACCAGTTCATGGACCAAGCTGGTTCATTCACAGACCTTGGACGTCAGGGGTGTATTTCACAGGATCCTGGATAAAAAACAAATCATACCATTCTGCTTAAAAAGTTAATGCATTTTCACAGAAATTTGGAAGAGAAGCTGTAAGATTTAAATTACTGCAGGAGATAAATTATGGTTATCATTATAGCATCTAATTTTTGGTGTGCTTTTAGTAACTTAAAAGTAGATAATAATTTGCTATTTTAGTTTGTGGAAATGATAATTAATCAGATTTTATATCTTATACCACAAGTATGTGCCATAAACTGTTTGACCACTGTTAATTCTCATAGTTTGATAATATTCTTGCTGCCAATCAAAATGCTTCATGTAGCAACCATTACAGCGCGACGTGCCTTACCATGGCCACCCTGCCAAAGTTTCGTATAAGTACGATAAATCACTTCTTGCAAAGAATTTCCACATGAAAAAGAATGCCTACGAAAGTATTAAGTGTTAGCAAGCCAAAAGAGCAAAACTGGTTTTAGAAATAGAGATTTTTAAGCATTTTCTTCAAGTTCTTGCTCCGAAGTTCAAATATTTGCAGTAACAACAAAGCAAGTTAACATGCAAATTTACAGATTCTCGCTTTCTGATTGGCTAACTTGTAAAAAAATGTTTGTTTGGTGGCTACGGTAAGGCGCGTTGCGCTGTAAAAGCATTTTTTATCATTTTTATGTTAAAAAGTATTGATATATAAGTTAATAAGTTATTACAGTGTATTACTGTTATTAGAATATTTGTGTGTTCCAGTGAGCACTGCATTCAAGATATTTACTGTGATTCTCAATATTCTGCAAACTCGGTAGTTGCAAGTTGTCCTTTGGAATTAAATTTTTCACTGCTACTAGTCAAAAATATGAAAGGTGCCAACTGGTTAGTTTTGATTGATGGCAGCACAAACCAATAGGCCTACCTTTTTACAGTTCTGTTCTAGTGACCACAGATAGTAGTTCCAAATCGAGTTGCTAAGCATAGCAAAACTATAATCATTTTATTTATCATGAGCAGCAACTCCAACCTCAATCTGGAGCAATTTTTTGTGGTCACTGGAACAACAGTAAAAAGTAAAAATTGAAATGTCTAAGTTCACAGAAATTTGAGAATCACATTAAAAAATTGGTTTATACCTTCAAAACCTATTTTAAGACACAAACCCTGAGTTGATAAAAGTCAGGGCACAGCTAACAGGAATCAAACCCAAGACCCATGGGGGGTGGGTGGGGGTGTACTGCTACATCAACCAACCAGTATATCATATGCATTGGATCTTAAAATAAATTCTTTTTCTCTCATCATTCACACAGGCTTTAGCCAAACCCAACCTGTCAAGAAAAGTAGGAATGAAAAAGTAAGAATAATTTGCTGAAAAAGAAGTTTATTGGATTAAGAATATATTACTACCTTTGTTAAAATTAAAAAAGTGTTACAGAAAAATATGTTAGCAATAAACTAAAAATAGTCCCCTTCACAGTTCCCTGCACCATCTTGAAAGGTAGCCATGCCTAAGTTGCATGGAAGTGAGACATGAGGTGAGCTTGCAATGACAGAGACCTTTTTTAACACCTTGGGAAATTATTCGCGTGTCTCTATCATTGGTCACCTCATGTCTCCCTTCGATGCAAAGGCATAGTTACCTTAAATTTCAAGATGGTGCAGGGAACTATTAAGGGGACTATTATGTTGTGGTCGATGAATATGAATATATACATTGCATGTTTATGGTCAGTGACCACTCAGCCCCAAATCATCAACCTCATCTCCCCAAGGACCTTATACTCAGCTTTTACAGAACTCTTATACACTGTGTTTCTGCGACTTGACCTATTCCAGATGTCTGGAATTTTCGTTTCCGTCAATTAAAGATACAATGGGCCAAATTCATTCCAATCAAGCTATTAGGAATTTCCTGTACGTGACATAACAGCCATTTTCACATGGGAATTTCTTTATTGCTCACAATGGGAATGAACTCAGCCCATCGTAAATTTGATTGACGGAAGCCAAGATGCCAGACATCTGGACATAGTAGGTCACAGAATTATGAAGTGCTGTAAGTTTTTAAAATTTAAATTTAAATTTGATTAAGAAATGTTATACTCTCTTCTTCCCAGGAAAGAGTATCACAAAGATCGACATACTTTGAATGGATATGTTGTATTTGAAAAAAGAACTAATGCTGTTGCTGCTCTTGAAAGGTACATGAAGATTATTGAATTATATTATCCACTGCTTTCATGAAATAACATTTGTATCACTTGTCATCATCATTACCAACTTTATGATCAGCAGAATTAGCATTGCAGTTGCCAATGTTATCACTGGCATCATCATATTTTAACACACTTTTACCTTGGGTGTAATGTTTTGCCCATTTCAGACCATGTGTCATTCCCTTGAGCATCATTTCTTTATTGGGATTCCTCAAAGGAATGACACATAATTTGTCTGTAATAGGCAAAACAAATGCCCAAGCTAAAGAGGTCTATTGTTGCATCTTCATCTCTACCACCACCACCATTGTCATCAAGCAATGCTGGCAATACCTTTATTATTTCACAATAAAGTCTTATCCTCTAATTTTCTAACTATTCTTTTATTTTTTTCTTCAGTAATGGTGAAGAGATTGAAGGGGTCCACATAAGAGTTGATTTGGCAAAAAATGATAAGGTAATTGGACAGACACTCAACAGTCACTCAACCAAAGTGGGGGGTAGGGTGGGGGCAGTAGTAGTTTGTGCATGGCACGATCCGCGTTTTGGATGGGCTATGGATGGGCCTTGATGGGTCGATTGATGGGGCCTTTGTTTATGTGTTGTCATGGTGACCCAGTGACGTAATAGATTCGTTAATTATTCATAAATGTACTATTGTTGGACAAGTCTTTTGTTTTGGGATTCGATTTATAGATCGCGGGGATTTTGAATTTTTAATTCTAAAACTTAACCAAGCAAGTCAGGAAGCAAGAACGATAGACTACAAGATGACCAGTAAACCAGTAGACCGTATTCAAAAAAGTCGTGCAGATGAAGTCGAAAAACGTGAAAGGCATCAACTTTACTTTTTGATTTCGAATATATTCCATTTGGTGTATATGGATCTATGTGTGAAACTTATCCATGTTGAGAAAAAGAGACAGTGCTATGGCTGCGACACGGACCATCCGAGCCAAATACATCATGATTGCTTGATGCTTTCCGAAGAAGAATCTTGGAATTTGTTTTACGATGAAGCCAAGAACGCTGTTGATCCCACAAATGTATGGAGAAAGGTCCTTGGGGTGTGTTATTTAACGCAAATTTCTCTCCATCGTTCCTGGAAAGCGTATCTAAAAGAACTTTACAATTTTCCATGGACCACGATGTATCTGCTGCGCTGTCAATTGAGTCATTTGGATGATAGTAGTCTTAACACAGTTGAAAAAGTTGAAAGTACTTTATGGGTCAACACCAGATGTGTATGGAGCTATATCGAATTCCAAGAACCTGTACTCTGTCCTGCACAATTTTTGAGAACAGAAAGATGAAATCAACTCGATCTAGATTTTATTCAATCTAAATTACGCGTGTAACGTTTATGTAAATTGTAAATAAAACCTTGAAACCAATTAATCTATTGTCCTCGTACAGCATGTCTAGACCCGACTATTGTATACGACACAATGCAATTAATGACTCATAAACGAGAAACAATAAGACCTACGAAGTTCTACCTAATTATTCAAATAATACGAAAGAAAACGTTTGAAGTGTAAAATCTTTATTTATCATATAACCTCAGAAATAACAATATTAAACATTCTCTTCATCACTACTTAGATTATAGCTTTCTTCCTTGTTACGTTTGGGACTGCGGTGATGTACTGTTTTGCAGGCATTACATCTTGTGATCACACTTTTGAGTGTATTCCTATTGATTAAAAATGGATGTTCACAAATACTACAGGGTGTTGAACTAGGACAATTTACTAGCTTTTCGTGCCAAAGACACTTTGGACATTTTACTATTCTGTTCACTTTGATATCCCTGTTTCCACAGCGAACACAAGGATCTTCTTCTGTCCCACTTTTCTCATTTTCTTCTTCTTGATCTTCCTGGGTGTCTTGTTCAGAGCCTGTGTCATTATTATCAGAATCTTGGTCTTCATCATCACTACTTGATTCTTCACTATCAGATTCATCGGATTGCTCTTTGTTATCCTCAAGTTCTTCTTTCTGCATTAAATCGCTTAACACTTTCTTGTTGTGAATCCATTTCTTATTAATCCTCAATTCAGCCAATCCTTCCAGGAATGAATTAAGGGCTCTGGGTTTGAGAATGTCACGATTGTAAGGCAGTAGTACATAATCTAAAAGGTCTGTAATACTGGTGACAGGTATGCGCCGCTGGTTTCGTAAAAGCTCTCCGCCTGGTGTCCAAAATAAAATATTTTTGGAAGCAGCCATACTATGCAAGATATTTTTAGCATCTTGATGTGAAACGGCATCGGAAAGATCCTGCAAAATACTCTGAATGATAGGTTCTTCTTCACTTTCTTCCTCATCATTGGACTCTTCACTGTCTTCTTCCTCTTCTTGTTCCCATTCCAATTTTCTTTTCATGTTGATGTATACTCAACCGCTTCTTAAAGCAAATGATTGCCCGCGCCTACATCACTATCCATTTATAGCATCAAAAGTCCTGATATAAAAGCCGGGGTCAACAATTCCGAAATGAATCCACCCCCCTCTTGCACAAGAATTTGTTTCTTTTTCTTATATGGAACACCAGGATCGTGAAGATCAACTATTGAGGTTTGGTAAGATCGCAGATGATCCCGTTCTTGTTCTGTCGTAGGGATGTACTCGTGCAAAATATTATGAATCACTTGAATAATTGCGTGAACTTGCTCGGGTGTGGCAGTGCAAAGAAGGAATTTCTTTTGGTGTTCAGGGGAAGACGCCAAGAGTTTAAGATAACCGAGATTGTTCTTCACAACACGAGACATGATGAAATAATAAACTAGAATTGTGAGTGCATGAAATTTTATAGCGTGTAGCCGGGTAGCTAAACTATTGATAGCCGGGTAGCTAAGCTATTGATAGCCAGGAAGCTAAGCTAAGCTATTGATATCCAGATAGCGAAGCTATCGATAGCTGGGTAGCTAAGCTATTGATAGCCAGGAAGCTAAGCTAAGCTATTGATATCCAGATAGGGAAGCTATCGATAGCCGGGTAGCTAAGCTATCGATAGCCAAGAAGCTAAGCCATTGATAGCCAGATAGTCTGATAGCTAAGCTATGGATAGCCAGGTAGGGAAGCTATTGATAGTCTGATAGCTAAGCTATTGATAGCTGGTGGCTAAGCTATTAATAGCTTAGTTATCAGACTATCTGGCTATCAATAGCTTAGCTTAGCTTAGCTTAGCTTCCTGGCTATCAATAGCTTAGCTAGCTACCCGGCTATCAATAGCTTAGCTATCAGGCTATCAATAGCTTCCCTACCTGGCTATCCATAGCTTAGCTATCAGACTATCTGGCTATCAATGGCTTAGCTTCTTGGCTATCGATAGCTTAGCTACCCGGCTATCGATAGCTTCCCTATCTGGATATCAATAGCTTAGCTTAGCTTCCTGGCTATCAATAGCTTAGCTACCCAGCTATCGATAGCTTCGCTATCTGGATATCAATAGCTTAGCTTAGCTTCCTGGCTATCAATAGCTTAGCTACCCGGCTATCAATAGTTTAGCTACCCGGCTACACGCTATAAAATTTCATGCACTCACAATTCTAGTTTATTATTTCATCATGTCTCGTGTTGTGAAGAACAATCTCGGTTATCTTAAACTCTTGGCGTCTTCCCCTGAACACCAAAAGAAATTCCTTCTTTGCACTGCCACACCCGAGCAAGTTCACGCAATTATTCAAGTGATTCATAATATTTTGCACGAGTACATCCCTACGACAGAACAAGAACGGGATCATCTGCGATCTTACCAAACCTCAATAGTTGATCTTCACGATCCTGGTGTTCCATATAAGAAAAAGAAACAAATTCTTGTGCAAGAGGGGGGTGGATTCATTTCGGAATTGTTGACCCCGGCTTTTATATCAGGACTTTTGATGCTATAAATGGATAGTGATGTAGGCGCGGGCAATCATTTGCTTTAAGAAGCGGTTGAGTATACATCAACATGAAAAGAAAATTGGAATGGGAACAAGAAGAGGAAGAAGACAGTGAAGAGTCCAATGATGAGGAAGAAAGTGAAGAAGAACCTATCATTCAGAGTATTTTGCAGGATCTTTCCGATGCCGTTTCACATCAAGATGCTAAAAATATCTTGCATAGTATGGCTGCTTCCAAAAATATTTTATTTTGGACACCAGGCGGAGAGCTTTTACGAAACCAGCGGCGCATACCTGTCACCAGTATTACAGACCTTTTAGATTATGTACTACTGCCTTACAATCGTGACATTCTCAAACCCAGAGCCCTTAATTCATTCCTGGAAGGATTGGCTGAATTGAGGATTAATAAGAAATGGATTCACAACAAGAAAGTGTTAAGCGATTTAATGCAGAAAGAAGAACTTGAGGATAACAAAGAGCAATCCGATGAATCTGATAGTGAAGAATCAAGTAGTGATGATGAAGACCAAGATTCTGATAATAATGACACAGGCTCTGAACAAGACACCCAGGAAGATCAAGAAGAAGAAAATGAGAAAAGTGGGACAGAAGAAGATCCTTGTGTTCGCTGTGGAAACAGGGATATCAAAGTGAACAGAATAGTAAAATGTCCAAAGTGTCTTTGGCACGAAAAGCTAGTAAATTGTCCTAGTTCAACACCCTGTAGTATTTGTGAACATCCATTTTTAATCAATAGGAATACACTCAAAAGTGTGATCACAAGATGTAATGCCTGCAAAACAGTACATCACCGCAGTCCCAAACGTAACAAGGAAGAAAGCTATAATCTAAGTAGTGATGAAGAGAATGTTTAATATTGTTATTTCTGAGGTTATATGATAAATAAAGATTTTACACTTCAAACGTTTTCTTTCGTATTATTTGAATAATTAGGTAGAACTTCGTAGGTCTTATTGTTTCTCGTTTATGAGTCATTAATTGCATTGTGTCGTATACAATAGTCGGGTCTAGACATGCTGTACGAGGACAATAGATTAATTGGTTTCAAGGTTTTATTTACAATTTACATAAACGTTACACGCGTAATTTAGATTGAATAAAATCTAGATCGAGTTGATTTCATCTTTCTGTTCTCAAAAATTGTGCAGGACAGAGTACAGGTTCTTGGAATTCGATATAGCTCCATACACATCTGGTGTTGACCCATAAAGTACTTTCAACTTTTTCAACTGTGTTAAGACTACTATCATCCAAATGACTCAATTGACAGCGCAGCAGATACATCGTGGTCCATGGAAAATTGTAAAGTTCTTTTAGATACGCTTTCCAGGAACGATGGAGAGAAATTTGCGTTAAATAACACACCCCAAGGACCTTTCTCCATACATTTGTGGGATCAACAGCGTTCTTGGCTTCATCGTAAAACAAATTCCAAGATTCTTCTTCGGAAAGCATCAAGCAATCATGATGTATTTGGCTCGGATGGTCCGTGTCGCAGCCATAGCACTGTCTCTTTTTCTCAACATGGATAAGTTTCACACATAGATCCATATACACCAAATGGAATATATTCGAAATCAAAAAGTAAAGTTGATGCCTTTCACGTTTTTCGACTTCATCTGCGCGACTTTTTTGAATACGGTCTACTGGTTTACTGGTCATCTTGTAGTCTATCGTTCTTGCTTCCTGACTTGCTTGGTTAAGTTTTAGAATTAAAAATTCAAAATCCCCGCGATCTATAAATCGAATCCCAAAACAAAAGACTTGTCCAACAATAGTACATTTATGAATAATTAACGAATCTATTACGTCACTGGGTCACCATGACAACACATAAACAAAGGCCCCATCAATCGACCCATCAAGGCCCATCCATAGCCCATCCAAAACGCGGATCGTGCCATGCACAAACTACTACTGGGGGCTTAGGCCACTGTCAGAACAAGCCTTGTTGTTGTGAGTTTGAGATGTTGGGAGGGGGGGGGGGGGGGTGCAGGGACTGTGGATACAGGGGGCTTGGTCTCTTATATTTTCTAATCTTAGCCCCCCACCACTTAGGGTGCTCCACAGTCCTTGGGGTATGGAATCCCCTAGGTGGTCCACATCAGTAAAGTGTGTAGCCTGTCTGTCCTTCAATCATCTAAGGGACTGGACATTTAAAGGAAAGGGAAGCTTCTATTATACCAAAAGTATACTATGATCAAATTTTCCTAACCCCCTGCCCCTAAAAATAACATTTCTCCCCCCCCTCCACCTCACACACACACACACACACACACACAAATTACCCCAAATCCTGCTTTCCTATGTAAAACTTGTTCTTTTTTCCTTCTATGAAATATATACTTTATTGACCCTTTTTATAATATTTTTTCAAAACAACAATTGTTAGTCAATAATAACCTTGACCCAATACCCCTAAACCACCCCTCCTTCACTTCCCACCACCCCACTACGCCGATCCACACACCAACAAGATATCTTTTTATGAAAACAAGGGAGTTTTGATCTGCATTATTTTTGCCCAATCAGTTACCTCCTCTGTTGAAACCAAATTGACAAGTATTATAAATCAATTTTTTTCCAGGATCATGATCATTCTAAATCAGTATTTGTTGGTAATTTACCATTTGGTAAGTAAAGTTATAATATATACCCCTGATGGGATGTTGTATATGGTGAATGGTGATGTTTGCTGGCTCGCTCATTAGGTGCTATCAATATATGTACCTCTCTATGCCTGACATGTACTGCTACAGGGCTTTATCCCACACCATAGAAAATACAGCCAATCAGAAAGCAGGAAAGCCGTTGCATATTCGTCGGTATTTCACTCTTCCTTCTAATTATGCACTTCGCGATGAATCTACGCATTTGTATGTTCTATGGTGTGGGATAAAATGGTTATACAATGGTTTCGAGTGGCATACTGTGGAATATCCCACGAGTCACTTGTAGTTTCTATTATACACACAAGCCTTTAGGCTCGTGTGTATACAAAGAAACTACAAGTGACGAGTGGGATATTCCACGGTATGCCACTCGAAACCATTGTGTAACTAGTATGTTGCTCACTGCTGTGTAGTTCATGCCAAGGGTCGCTGGTTTAATTCCTGACTGAACTGCATATGTGAGTTGAGTTTGTTTGATGTGTTATTCTACCCTTTGCCACAAGAGGTTTTCTCCAAGTTCTCCAGTTTTCGCCAATAGAGTAATCCTAATATATTCTTTTGTTTCCCCGGAGACTCTCCTTAAATTGCTTTGTGCATGATCACTCAACCAGAATATCAAAAGTGGGCTATTGATTAATATAAAGTACATACTGCAACTTTCTTGTGCACTTTTCTCAATAAAATGGTTACCTTGTGAATCTTGTGTTGTATATCCAGGTATCGAGGAAGAGCAGCTAAGAGAGGTGTTCAAAGACTGCGGTGAAATTGAATCTGTGAGGTTGATAAGAGATAATAAAACAGGAATTGGCAAAGGTTTTGGTTTTGTGCTATTCAAGGTAAGGTATTATGGGTATTATATTTGTTTCCTAAGCCAGTAATAGATTGTTTTTCTCTTTGGAAAGTGTGTACTGTGTTTGTACATAATAATACTAAAATAGAAGAATGATGACATGATATTGAGATAATGTTAAGGTTGATAATAGTAGTTGTGATGGTAACCATAACAACCACAATAGCTTGTAAAATGACACTGTCGTACACAGCACTGTCCTAGTACAAAATTTACAACTTCCTATAAGCTAATCACAGCATGCGAGATGGTTACCCATCAAACCAATATACTCTGACACAGCACCATTCCTGAGTTTTTAAGTCATAATAAAAAAAACCCATAAGATATACCTAACAAACTCTATTCACATTTGATGCCAGGAATAAAATCTGAGACCCCAGAGGTGAGAGGCAAATGCACTACCACTATGCCACCCTTGATTCCCAAAAGTCCACTCTTAGCAAAATAGTTATACCTATTTTGAATGGACTGATCTTTGACTATCTTTTGTTTTCTGTTCTAGGAAAAAGATTCGGTGGGTTTTGCTCTAAAGTTAAAGCAGCCCAATTTTAATGGTAGACCAGTTAGAGTATTTCCATCTTCAGAACACCCCAAAAAAGGTTTGTGTACATTTTTTGTTTATTGTCCAACAAGAGTTCTTTTGCTCTGGATTCTATTGTTTTTGTCCAACTTACAGCACTTTACATAATTCTGGGACATGAACCGATTCTAGAAGTCTGGCATTTTAGCTTCCATCAATCAAATTTAAAATGGGCTGAGTACATTCTGATCATGAGCGATGAAGAAATTCCCCTTTGAAAATAGCTGAATAGTCATGGGAATTTCATTATTGCTCAATTGTAATAAACTTGGCCCATTATAAGTTTATCTTGAAACATATCTTTAAGCATATCTCTTAAGTTTGACTGATGGAAGCCAAAATGACAGAACTCTGGAGTTGGTAGGTTTGTAGAATTACGAAAAGCACTATAAGCTTTTCCTGAAATTGCTGCAAATGTTCTATACATTCTTTTGCTCATCATCCTTTACTCCTCTTTTTTCTTTATTCTTTCATATCCCATTCATTTATCTAATTAACTTTCATTCCCATTTTTCGTTAGGTCGTTTTTCAAAGGTCAAAAAAGGCAAGCCACCAACACACTCATTTAGTGGTGCTCAAGCAAAGAAAAACTTAAAACTTAACATACCTAAACATGCAAAAAGAAAAGAAAAATCGAGAAGCAAATCAGGGACAAAGAAATCTAAAGTTCGTAGCACTAAAAGATCTACTGCTTACAAACAAGAACAAGTGAATAAAAGAAATAAAAAATAATATTAAAATATTTATTTTATATTCATAATTTCTGTCTGATTTCTCTAACTTTTCTATATGACGATATTTCATTGTAATAGATATTTTTTACATTAATCGAAGATACCTGTTTGCAGAGTTTTAATAATTTGATTATCATCAGTTATATCTCGTACCTAAAATTTATTTTCTCGAGGATCAAGACTGTTCAAACAAAAGACTTAATTGATTAAGTTATATTCACTTTCTGTCTTTTAGACCCTTTAATGAAAGAGATTAAGATAAGAGATAAACTTCCAGGAATAACTGGATAAAGTGAGCCGCATAAACAATGAATTCAAACCACCAGAATATGGATTGAACTACTGACAGTGTTTAATAAAGAAGTAGATAAACAAGCTTATTTATCAAAAATCAATGGCTACTCTCAAGGTAATGGTGATAAAGAATATTACATCGAAGAAGACAATATTTTCTTGAATGAAAATATTTGTAAAGAGAGTAAAATAGGCTTTACATGGCCATATCTTACCAATGTTTTAGTTGCAGCTCGCTGATCAAAACAACAGTTGCAACACTTACAGGGCAATCGGGCAATAGATAGTTATTAATCAAATAAATCGTTAAAGTACATAAAGGTACATAGGATTTTGATCTCTGATTCTGAACCTACTCTTATGGTTTATTTCATTGATGGTAGTCTATTGTCCAATTTTTCTGACTTGCGACTGTTATCTCAATCATCGTGTAGCAATGAAAACTAACTACTAGTGATAACTAGTCATGATAATGATTACAGTTAACCCTATTGGGCAAACAAACAACTGGTAAATTAATGGCAACTTGTAAATAAAATAATCATAAAAAAGCAACATTTTTTGAGGTCCAAATGATAAAGCCAGGACCAGCCATCCAGATGTTTCCCATTCATCCAATAACCTTGTATCTAACTATAACAAAATATCTTGTACAATACTAAACACAAACATAAAAGTTTGTTCTCGTCCCATTTCAAATGAAAACACTTCAAAATTTCCGTCCTGATTTATGTCTCAAGGTTTACGCTTTAAATGTTGTAAAGTTTAAAACTGTTATTAAATTTTTCTAATGGAATTCAACCAGCTGATTAGAATCATTCTAAATGACAAAACAGGATAAAAGAAGCCGGATTAATCTCCGATCTTAGCATTATTTTTCAGTTAAACAATTACAAGTTTAATTTCACTATAATACTATAATGGCTTTTCAACTTTCTTTTCAACAAAATCGAATTTTCGCGGGTTTTCTGTCAAATCGGATGTTATGCCCGTACCGGAAGTGACCGATTTCACGTGTTTTCCACCAAATATGGTCAAAGTTAAATATTCAACAGGCTTCTTCCGGTGAATTATAACCAATCAGGTGTTAGGACCCCCCTGGGCCCGTGGCGAGGAGGGAAGACGAGCGTCTTGTTGTCTTGTGTCGGCCATCAGAAAACTAAAATCTTCATTTTGAAGTTTTCCTTGACTTTATTGGAAAAGATTGTAGGCCCTGATCTCTGCCACAAGCTGGGAGGGAGGGGGGAAATAGCATTGGAGCATCTCATATGGTAAGTTTGTTTTCTAGTAAAGCTTATCAAGTCCATGTTGACATTTTTCGCGGAGGAAATTTTCTTGAAATTCTTCACTCAAAGGGTTTGAAATGGGTTCCCTAAAACTAGTGTTTTCTGACTGTTATGTTGGGTTAGAAGCTTCACAGTCTTGCCTAAGTTCTTTATCGTTATACTAATCTTTTTATAGATCTGTATTTTCGTTGTAAACGAAGGTTTTCTCAATGTATTCGAGATCACCAAATGTTGACTTCTGAAGCAGGGACTATCAACTTGCTTTGGGCATGTATGTTAGCTTGTACACATTCAATCCTCATTTTTTCTGTTTTCACAAAACTTCATTACCCTATCTTCCCTTTATTTTGTGGCTTGGACATCCTTAATCATTTGTCCAAGTTTGTAGCCAAAAATCAGGAGATTTTGTTATCTTTTTTACCTTAAATTACTAGCTAACTTACTCTAAATATCTTCACTACGTTGCATGAAAAAAGTAGAGGTGCATATCTATACCATTAGATTTATACACTTTCCCAGCTGAATTTATTCCCCAAACAAACAGAAAAGTTAGTACAATGTTTGTTTGATGTTTCTGTGGATTTTGATGAAGAAATATTGAAGTTAAGTCATATTTTTTCAATCAAATATCAGTGCAATGCTGTTCAATCTTTACCCAGTCAGTTAGACTCGAGTTTGTTTACGAATATTTATTCGAAATAGTTCGTGCACACGCTTTTTGTCTCCTGTATTCCCATCAGCTGACCCAGTTCCTGTTATCCAAATTCCTTTAGATTTTAAGAAAACATTAAGTATACCATTACCCTTGTTTGGAACATTTTTTGAAGATTTTTATAGTGTAGAACAGTTTTAAATCAGAGATTTCTGTTGACAATGTCCAAGAGTATTCAACGAAAAGACAGCCATGTGTAACAACAACCTCATCAAGTTTCCTCGCTTTGTAACTGCTAAAACTTTACACCAATGCGTTATCTTATAGTAAAAAACCTTCCAAACATTCCTGAAGTTGTGTAGTTTGACAGGAGCCAGTTTATCAGTCCTTTTCGGATATATTAAGTCATTTATTATTCAAAGGCGATCCTGCTCACGTCATGCGAGGACCGTCTTTTTTCTTTCTTGCTCGTCAACAAGTGTCTTGGTTTTTTCTCTCTCCCTTTAGGCCCAGGGATCTGAAGAACCTCCCTTTCTAAAAGTGGGAACAGAAGTCAGTGCTAAGTATCGTGGGGCATTTTGTGAAGCTAGTATTAAGATTGTAAAGAAGCATGTGAAGTGTAAGGTTAGTATCTTGTGAAATGTGTCTTTACATTACGTGGGTTTTACGTAGAAACATCAAAAAGGTTTCCCTAAATCTCTTGTATCCTCACATCAATCTACTTTAAACACTCTAGATTCAGTACAAAGATAATACTACAGCAACTCTGACTGATGATGTCGTTAAAGGCGACTTAAAGGTGAGTCTTTATGTTTTCCCCTTGTTTTTTTGTGGTGTTGTCATTCATGTGTTTTTCTTCTCCTTCTTCTTTTTCTCGTTCAGACTGGATCACATGTCGAAGTCAAAACTCCTGATGGTAAGATCATGGATGGAGTAATCATCAAACTCACAGATGCTAGTGCTTATACTGTGGGTAAGTATTCTAGTATAAGCAAGTTGAAATGTTATGATAAGTGTGTGTGTGTGGGACTCCAGATAAATTGTCCATCCTGACCAGATAAACAACTATTTGGTTACAACTTCTCTGCTTATGTCTAATTACAGTGTTTGATGATGGGGATGAGAGGACTCTCCGAAGATCATCCCTTTGCCTCAAAGGTGAAAGGCATTTCAACGAGAGTGAGGTAAGCACCCTTCATTCATACCTTGATTTATTTTGAATGTAGGATAGATGGTATGGATGCAAAGATTGTAATGTTGGTCAAGATCAACAAGGTTATACATAAAATTAATTTGTGATTCATCCTTCCATCTTCAGACTCTTGACCATTTGCCTTTAACTGATCCAGAAAACTTTGGAACTCCAGTGATGCAGGTAAGGATTTGAAAAAAAGATAACTAACATTTTTTTTAAACAAATAGTACAAAGCCCTTTTGCATTCTATGCTATTTGTTTCCATTGGCAATCTTTTTATTTCCCTACTAGCATATTAAATACTAATAAATACTACAATTACTACCACATTTAAAAAGCCATGAGGATTCTTGTTAGAGAATGAAGGGACCTTTAATAAGCTGCTTCAATATTTTAGAATGTTGTACGTTGTACTATATATTAGGAGTATGAATATGCAAATACTATAAACAAGTTACAGAGTAGGCGTATAGATCTATATACTTCAGTGATTTGATGCTGTGAGTAAAAAGGGAATTTAACCTGATAAATAATATATGACTTATATGTACTTACTCACCTAGAACTTGCAAAATTGTTTAAGCATTATAAGGTTACATTTGTTGGACAGAGATCTGGAAGTTAAGAGATGAACTGTCATAATTAATATAAGAATATGTGTAAACATTAGAATTATCATAAAGTCAGGATTATTACAGGTGTGCATACTTTCAAAGAACATACAACATAATATAATACAAATATATAGTATTAATAGCCTTCAAAAGGTATTTTAGCACTCATAACTTAGGTTTCAACTAATCTGAGAAATTTGAGATTCTGCTTGTTTTGTTTTGTTTTCTGTTATTCAAACATCTTGACTCAATACGAGAAACCCATAAAATTAACCATCTTATTAGACAATTGATATTTTTATTTAGGTTTTCATTGCTAGCTTCGTCATTTCAGAGTTTATGACATTTTACTTTAAGTGCCAAAAAAAAAATATATATATATATATATTATGTTTTAAGCTTAGCCAAGAGTAACAGACCAGAATCTCTCACCTTTCTCCTATTATATTACTTTTTTGGGATGAAAAACATCCAATAAAGCTGCATATTAAATACAAGGAAACTTTTGAATGAAATGTTGATGTAGTTACAGCATCATGCTACATATCATGTCAGCATTAAATTGATGACAAAAGATAGCTATATGTTATTCTATTTTCCTGTCTTTATCCCATTTGTTTTTTTGCTTTGGAATTGCCAAGAAGAAAACACCATCCACCATCCTGTTGATTCTACTCACCACAGGAGAGATTCATGAATTCATTCTGTTTAGACTTGTACTGAAATCCATTGTTCAACGCAAGTGGGATTGGTCACATCCTACTGACATTACAATTAGCGGTATTTTGTATTCCTGACCAATAGCAGACAAAGGGAATTCGAGATGCTTGTGTAATTGTTATTTCTGGAAGTTTTACTAACCAGGGGTATTTCCCTCTATGATAAGG
This sequence comes from Anthopleura xanthogrammica, assembly GCA_964019055.1. Taxonomy (NCBI): domain Eukaryota; kingdom Metazoa; phylum Cnidaria; class Anthozoa; order Actiniaria; family Actiniidae; genus Anthopleura; species Anthopleura xanthogrammica. The sequence goes on from OZ025212.1 coordinate 15,420,539, forward strand.
AATTGCCATAAGAAAATAGTTTGCATGGGATATGATTATGACACCTGTACACAAACGTGAATTTTTGGTATTCCATTTACAGAATGGTAAGAAGAGAAAGAAAAGAAGACCAAGTTATCAACAATCTTCAAAGTAAGTTCGTTAAATATTTAACCATTTGTAAACACTTTCAGAGTAGATCCAGGAAAGTTCCAGAAAAGTTCTCGACAACCATTTGAGAACTTCATTTAATTTTTCAAATATTTTTTTAGCAAACATTTTGACAAAAATTTACGAAGAAAAAACAAAGTCTAAGAAAGAAGAATGAGGTTTCATTGTTTTCTCTCGTTACTTCTTAATAAAATGTCATACCAGCTTTAGTTCTTCCAGTCATCTCCTTACTAAAAGCAACAGTCATTATTAAACTTTTTCTGAACTAATTTACTGGTCCTATTCAACAAACCAATGTAGTCTCAAATAGTAACTGCTAGTAACTTTCATTTTTAGGTATATCTTTAGATATCTACTAATATTAGCCTCCTTGCCTTTATCTCTATCACTTTATTAGTTACTAATAAACTAAAACTTTTATTGTTGTATGCACAATTTTGTTTTTAGTGTGGATGATGTAGGATCAGAAAAAGAAGAAAGTACACCAATTCCTTCTAAGAAGAAATGTTTATTTAATGACAGCATCGTAGGAAAGGTAAACATTTGTTCTTATTTATTCTTTTTGGTTGTAGTGCATGGGTGGCATGTGCCACTATTGAGCTGCCTCTTATTGCCGCCATGTTGGGTTCAATGTCTGGAGGACCATATTTACATGTATGAGTAGGGTTGCCCAGGGTTTCTATTTTCAGGTTTTCCTACCTCTGTAAAAAATAAGTTCTAGTTTGACCTTTCCCCTGTTTCAGTTTTCCTAGCATCATATTTTATGTTTACCCATGTTAATCAAATGCATTTTTTTAGGTTGTGGTTGTTGAACGTGGAACAAGAAGAAAATCTCACTGGTTTCCTGCATTGGTAAGATTAGTTTATTTATTTATTTTGAGATTCTGCCCGCAGGCTGGTGCTGCATGATAGGACACAGGGTCCCCTTCGAGGTACCAATTTCCAACCCCATTAAGTCCACAATCAACCCATTAAGAAATTAGTAAAGGCCAGACACTGAGGGTGGTCACTACCAGTGTTTCATTATGCCTTCAGTGGTTGTCTCACGTCCCTACAATGTAAGTGAGGAAGTGTGGAGAGACAGGACCACCATTTTATGTGGTCATCCAAGCCACATGAAGGTCTAACCATTTGTAGATATAAATACAAAGGCAGGACCTTCTCCTCAGTAATGTTAAGACCCTGAGTGTTGGTGCGGCTGGGACTTGAACCATGACCACCTGCATGAAAGTTCAATGATTTCTTGGATGGCACTTACCACAAATGTTTCTTTATTACTACACCAAATGACATACCCAATTGACTATCCCCTGGATCTTCTTTACTTGGCTATAATTATATAGGGTCCATAATTGGGATTTTAAAATTTTCTCTTGTCATAGGGAGTCAGTCCAAGTCCAGAAAACATGGTTTACATCAAGTCTAAGGACCAGTGTGTGGTTCGCTCTTTCAAGGATGGAAATTAGTAAGTGTAATACTGAAGGCACTAGGTGCTTTGTAGAAGCAATTGAATAGTTTTTTATGACCTTTTCTATTTTGTGGGTTTGAACCAAGAGTGCAAACATTGCAAGGACAACTCAGATGCAGATGCAAGTAAATTAATGTGTTTCTCAATTTTCTTTTTTCCCTTCATTTTAGTCATGTTGTAAATGTCAGAGACACTAAAGAATTTTCCAAGGACCAGGATCCTGTTAGCAGTGCTTTAAAAACAGACAACAGAGCAAGTAAACCAGGTAAGAAACAACAAAGAAAAACAATAAAAAGGAGCACTGGTTGTGTGTGCTGCTAATGAGGGGTCTCTCACCTACTGTATGTGGTCATGGGTTTGATCTCCCTAGATTCACTATCGATTGATTGATTGATTTTATTTTACTCATATATTTTTTTTACATCTTTTAACAATTTTACATTATAATAATTAATACATTGAAGAAGAAAAATAAAATGTTATACTAATTTCTATCTATATTACATAGTACTAAGTGGAAAGGATAACTTACGAAAAATTAGTATTTTTGTTTGAGCCTGGAGGTCAAATTAACAATATGTTTCCTAGTTGACCTCCATGTGTGAGTATAGTTACTTGTTGGTTCTCTCCTGTGCTTTGAGGGTTTTTCTCCAGTCTTCCTTCCACCACAAAAATCAAACTCTAAATCCCCATTTAGCAAGTGGAAACCAGGACTTATGAAATGTTTTCTTTCATTATTCTCCATAGCGATAGAGCGTGCTGTCGCTTACATAGAAACAGGGCGTATCCCGTCAATATGGGAAGGCAATAAATCTGAAGTTATTACACATGAAGATGCTGAAGATGATAGTAGAAGGTCAGCATCAAAACCAACCAAGTCTGCATCATCTGATAATGAGACTGATGAAGATGCAGAAAGGGAAGCATTTACAGAAAAACTGCAAAATTTTATGGAAGAAAATGGTAAGCCTTTCATTCTTATTCACTCAAAACAAATCATTCTTTGATTCCTTTGAAATCCCTTTTATATTTTACTCTCTTTTTTATCTGAATTAATGTCACTGGATAAGTTGACTTTCATTTATTAGTGTATGGGGGAGTTGGCAAAATCCCCTGTTGTCTTTTCGTATATTATCCAAACCCCCTTTCCTGGTTGGCAAAAAAATCATACCCCCATATTTTGTCCACCTATTACGAACCCCCTATAAAGCTGCATACAATTTGTAACAGACCCCCCCCCATAATGGCTTCCAAAAATGTGTCCCCCAATTTTGCCGACCCCCCTCCCCCTCAATACACTAATAAATGAATGCCCCCTAAGGAAAGTTTCATTGTTTTCTGTTTTTTATTCAGGTACACCCATTGTTCGTCATCCTATTCTTGGAAACCAAGACCTTGACTTACACAAGCTATATTCTCTGGTCATGGAAGCAGGAGGCATGGAAGAGGTACTGTACTATGTTCATAGATGTATTCTGCATATTAGTGGAGAAATAATGATTTAGCTATACTATGGCCACCACTATTGGCCACTTCCCCACAACAGCCACTTCCACCCAATGGCCAGGAAATTTTGTCCTACTTACCATTGAGTTCATACTTATATTGTAACTGAAACCCCTCCACAATAATAACCTCTCTAAAACAGCCACAAAATTTTGTCCTGATGGTGGTCATTGATTGGATTTTACGACTGTGTGTTCTGAGAGGGTACTTATTTTAAAACATTTTTACTTCTTGATCTCCAGGTAACAAAACAGCAGCAATGGAGAAATATATACTCTAAGATGGGAATTGCAATCATGCCACCTAGTGCGTCACACCACATTAAAATGGCATACAAAAAGTAAGACCTCAAAAAAGATGTTATGACATTCCATATTCTGTCTCTCTCTGATTTTAATGATAAATAATGTGTGGCTCCAAAAAATATCCTGGAGGAAAAACAAAAATAGTAAGGATTGTATGGAAGAAAGTTGGGAATCCTAGAGGTGTGGGAGGATCTTATTTCCAATATTATGGATATTTTTTGGAACCACAACATTCATCCTTCCAGAATTTTACTTTTGATCAGAGTTGTACATTTCTGCTTCATATAACCTTCATTTCACAAATGCTGATATTTTTTGTATCTTTTACTTCACAGATATCTTCAATCATTTGAAGTACATGAAACAGGTGGTAGCAGGGGAGGGTCTGGAAAAGACAGTGACGAAGAAAAATCAGATACATCTACCACGAAAAATGGAAGAACAAGACATGAGAGAAATTCTAAAGCCTCAACTAGACAAGGAACGATAGAAAAAATAGAAAAGAATTCTGCAGATAAAAGAGCTAAGGATGGAAGTGCAGAAAAGGTTGAGGAGAAACCTAGTACTCCTAATAAGTCAGCATTGAATAAATCCAGAAGATCTTCAACTCCGAATAAACCAGTTGCAAAACAAGCTGTACCAGTTAGTACGTCGAACAAACCATCAACCAAGCCACCTGTACCTAATAAGCTACCTGTACCTAATAAGCTACCTGTACCTAATAAGCTACCTCTCTCAAATATATCAAGTACAACCCCTAATAAACAACCCACCACTCCTACTGGGAAAACAACAGCAAAATCATCACTCTCCAAGCAGGGTGGCACTAATAAACCATCAACACCAGAAACAATTAAAGAAATACCAGAAGTTGAAGAAAAGAAAGAAATAAAAGTGGAAAATGAGAATGGAGAGGTAGCGAAATCTGAAGTGAAGACTGAAGAGCCAGGAAATGGGCTAAAAAGTCTAAGGCGCCAAGATAGTATTGAATCTGATATTGATGTTGACGAGGAGGTGATGTCCCCTGAGTCTGAGCTTGCTGTAGATGTTGTTAATAGCCCAGGGTGTATGTCAGATACGAGTGAGTCTAAATCAGACACCCGATCAGATGCTGGTACAGACGAGGTGATGGATTGTGCTGTTGGGGACAAGATTCAAGTCAAGTATGGAAGAGGAAGAAACAGGAGATTATATGAAGCAAAGGTAGGCCCTGATTCAATTTTCTCCTATCACAATCCTTGGAATTTTATTTAATAGAATATAGACTGAGGTTTTTCACGGCAGCCATGTCTAAGGGCAGGAACAATTCAATGTTTTTCCATGACAAGAAAATGCATTTCCAAAAGGAGGAAATTTCTATTGTTGTTTTGCCCTCTAACATGGCTGACATGTATGAAAAACCTCTATATCACAAACAGAGCTTGAGAAGGCTCAAATCTCTCTACATCTCACAGTGATTCACTGAGTGAATCAATTCATTTTGGGGTCCCTTATTTTAGGAGTCCCGAATTACAGTGAGGGCACTCGAACCATGAACACTTGATATTTTTATATTTTTTATTTTATGAACTTTCTATAATGTTTAATCTTGGTGTAATAATTAATCATCTTTTTTCAGATTATTACAGTAGATCCTGATGCTGAGGAAGGTCTCCTGTATTTAATTCATTATGCTGGTTGGAATATTAGGTAAGTTGGAAATAGGAAAGTGATGAACTACTCAAAACTGTTGTATAAGTAGTATTCATTTATCAAATTGACAGCAACATAAGAAAAAAAACTTCACAATTTGGTAGGGTTACTAGAGTTATACAGAGTAATTTTCATCAAGGCCCTTCTAGATCAAATTAGAATTTAGAAGTTCATTTTTGTGGAGGGAGGGAAACCAGAGAACCCTGAGAAAACCCTCAAAGCACAGGAGAGAATAAACAAACTCTATTCGCATACGACACTGAGCCTGGCAGGGCCCAAACCCGGGTCGCATTGGTGAGAGACAAGTGATCTCACTGCTACACCACCCATGCTTCCCTAAGTAAAAAGAAAATAAATTATTGATTGATTTTGATTTTTGGTTGCAACTTTATTTTTTAAGGTATGATGAATGGATAAGTCCTGATAGAATCTTATGTAGAAGCAATAACAAACAATCAAAAAAGAAAGGGGGTGCAATGAGAGAGATACCCAGATCCAAGATACCACCCAAACCACTCGGCAAACAATATATACGATCACTAAGTAAAAGGAACACAAAAAGCCCCCCTCCTTCCAGCCCAAGCAACAAACCAGCTGACTTGAAACCAAATCAAGGTAATGGATCTAAGTCATCACCCAGGAACTCACCATCCCCACCACAGGTAGATTCATCTCTGTCATCACCAGCGTCTTCGTCAACCAACAATTCCAGCAAATCCACAACCAAGGCCAGTACCCCTAGTAGAAGAACACGGTCAGAAAGAAATTCTAGTTCAGTATCTAATGGTTTAGAAGAAGGTATGCATACCTAATTACAGCCAATCTAACTGAAATATTAATTTATGTACCAATGGTTTTCAAATTAGTTTAAAATTAATAACAAGAATTATTTTCTGTTATTTTAGCTGTTAAGAGTCCACCCAGCAGAAAAAGACAGAAAGCTGACACTCCTGAGCCAACAGGTTTATTCTTTTATTTCAAATAATATTAGATCAAAATATTTTTGTAGAGTCAACTTGTTTCCTTATTTATGGTTCTGACTGCCCTTAGTTACCGTTGCTATGTCCGACAAGGTCAACAAATTAGCTAGGAAATCTCAGAACTCTAATTTGTGGAAAATTCATTATGAATTGTTTCAATTGTTTACTGTCCTGTGAAAATAAAAGAAAATTGCCTCGTAATCCTTGTGGTAATTTTTAAAGCAAATACTGTGTAGTTGTTTATGGGACAAGATTTCAATTCCACTGGGAAAACTGCTTTCTGAGTCTGAACCATGAATTTTGAAACAGCTAGTCACTGCTAAGTGGATTCCACTTCTTCCTGTAATTTTTTTTGCTTGTTTTTTGACACCCTGTTCCCTAGTACCAGCAGTCTGGGTTTAATATTTTATTTACACTGTCTTCATTCTTTTTATCTACAGAAAAACAGACTTTAGAAAAAACGAATGAAGCACCTTTGGCTGGAACATCAGATGAATCATCAAAGGATTCCTCAGAGAGTTTTAAGGAATCTTCTGATCCCCACATCAAGAAAGAAGATGAGACCAAATTAGAAAGCAAAGGGCAGGATTGTATAGGAAACTCTTCTAGTAATAAGCTAGAGTCTATTGATTTTGAAAATTCTAGTGAAGAAGATTCTTTGAATTTTTCTACCAACAAAACATGGGCTAAGCTTCCTAATGGCCTTACTAGTTATAGTTCCTCTGAGTCTGGGAGTCCTGATCATTCAACCTCAGATAATGACATGGAACCAGCATCCAAGAAGATTAAATTAGAAAATGAAAACGACTTGGGAACAGAAAATATCAAGAGATTACTTGATGACGATGTGGAGCATAAAAGTCCTGTTGCAGCTCCTCATTCTAAGGGAAGTAGCAGCTCTGAGGAGCAGGATGAACCTGAATCTAATAAAGAAGATAGAGGAAAAGAAGTTAAAGATTCAGATGGAAAGGAGAAAGATGACTCGGAGACTAAGAATTCTTCAGGTTGGTACATTAAGTAGAATATTAGGAGCTCATTAAAAACCTACATGAAAACTTTTTTTTTTTATATATGAATTTGTTTAGAAATGCATAAATGAATTTAGATGTCAATCAAATTATATCATAGGGGATTGAGTATCTTGTATGGGAATCTAGAAGGACTCAATTTTACATATGAATAATTCATTGAAATCTTATGTTTGTTGTTTTGTATATCCAGTAAAAACAAATAAATATCATCATCACTCATCATCATCATCATCATCATCAACCTCATCATCATCATTATTACTAGACAGTCCTAGACCGTAGTATTAGTATTGTATTCTTTAACAAATAAGTTATTTTCTTATTGATTAATTGCTTTTATCCTTTGAATCAGGTCCAGAAAGTAGTAAAGAGAGCAACAGTCCTAATGTTTCAAAAGACGAAACAAAGTCAGAAAAGAAAGATGATCGTAATAAAAAAACGAGAAAGAAAAGAGAAAGAAAGAAACAAAGACGGCATTCAGTAAATGATAACAACAGTGATGCTCCAGGCAGTCCTATTGTAGCTCATTCACCTTCATCAAAAGGATCTCCTACTAGACCTAAAATATGTTTTGATGCAGATTTAGGTAATAATGATTGAATCTCTTTTATGATATTAGCCAATACCTCAGATTGAAATAGTTCCTTCACAGTTCCCTGTACTCTCTTAAAAGGTAGCTGTGCCTTTGCATTGAGGTGACCTTGCAATGATAGAGAAGTTAATAATTGTCCAAGGTGTTAAAAAAATGGTCTCTATCATTGCAAGGTCTATCTTTATCTCTATCATTTGTATAGACCCCTTGCAGCACTTTGGAATGCAGCTCATTTTTGAGGACAAAACAATAGGTTTCCAATTCTCAGGAGATTGAAATTCTTTTGTTTTGTCATCCAAATGAACCATCCGAATTGAGTTGCTTTGACGTCACATGCAAGGAGTCTATCTGATCCACATCTGTATCTTAGCTCTTTTAAGTAATTTAGCAATATAATTGTTAAGCCTGCTGGTTAAAATTGCATTTTTGTTCTACGTAGAAACTATCAAATCCATGGAGGATGGCTCTGAACGTATACGCCTTTTACAATTAAAAATAAATGAAATGAGAAAAGTATATGGATCACTCAAGGCAGAGGTGGCAAGCATAGATAGGAAAAGAAAAAAGTTAAGAAAGAAGCGAGAAGGTACAGTATGTTTAGGCATTTTGCATTATTATACAATTTACATTGTTTGCAGATTAGTGGTATTTAACTATATTGTAATAATAATACACTGCATTGTAATGTATGGGCTCAAGGGTGGCATAGGGATAGTACACTCGCCTCTCACCTTTGGGGTCTAAGGATTGATTCCTGGACTCAGCATCACATGAGTAGAGTTTGTCTGGTCTCTTCCTTCATTTGAGGATTTTTTTTCCAGGATCTCTCGTTTTTCTCCTTCTGCAAAACCTAACAAGCTTAATTCCAATCCAGTCTTTGAGTTAGCCATTACAGGCCTGTATCAGGGAGATTGGCCTGGGGGCTGTGCCCCCAATAAATTCGGAAGTATTGTATATTAAACACTGAAAATTTTAGGTCTGTTACTAATACATAGGGCGTTTTAGAATATAGCACCCCCAATACTTTTGACCTAGGGCCCCCCAATATTTTTGGCCTTGCTATGGGCCTACATTACCCAGAAATTCACCAACGTTGTACATGTCAGGGTATGAATAATTTTTTAAATATTTTAATAAACACATACTCATATTGAATTTGACTAATTTTCAGAAGATGCAGCATCACATGAAAGTAACCCCAAATCTTCTCATTCAAACCATGTAACTTCAAGTCCAGCATCAGTGGAATGCAGATAGCAAGGTTAATTAATGATTTATATATATACAATCCATATCTAATTTAAATCCAATTATTTTATCCTAATGTTTTTATGAAGATGCCCTGACTGCAATCCAGATCAATGTGTATTTATGTCGCAACCAAATTGTCCTTACTTGAGGAGGGAGGGCATTGTGAAATTGTCCATTCATTTTCAAAATAAGCTGGCTACTATAATATTCTACAAAATCTTTCCATAAAATTCTTAGTTTAGAAAATTTTACTATGGGTAGTAAGAAAGAATTCATTCTGTGGTTTAATCATTTCCAAGAATTAATTTCAATCCATTTTCATAATTATTTATCTTTTCTCATGCATCACAGATGAATGAAGTTATTTAGCACTATGAGCCTGTGATGAAGCCAACAATTTCTAAGAGTTTTTGTTGGCCTCAGTTATTGTTATGCCAATGACATGACAATAACTAACATATGTCCATGATCAATCCTAAGCCCAACCTCACAATAAAGCAGGCAACACTGCTCTTTACATCATGGTAAATCTAACTGTGGGATTAAATGTTCATACAAGCTATCTTACCTTATCCTTATCTGAAATCAATCCTAGTTATGCCATTGAACCACAGCATGTCTTTACTTCCTTACTCTACTCACTCATAAATCATCAGATGGCAGGAACTTTTAAATTATACTTCATTGGTTTATTTGCTACTGCATTACCATGAAATAAGTTTCTTTTAGGAAATCGTATTATTTTTGATAAATATTGCCTTCATTATGAAAATCTTTCAAGCAGTGTTTTAAAAAAGGTTTTACGCCTTTCTTAACTGCCGCCCTCAATCATAATCAACCAGTAAGACATTAAATCCAAAGCTGTCCGATCTGAGATCTGGTTTGATGAATGTCTGTCCTTTAATTGACAGCCTCAAAATTCAGTTTTGCTGGTCTCGCACACAGGATTGACAACTGCCATAATTATTGACTATTCAACCTCTGGTTGTAATTTTAGACATTCCAGAGTATGACTTTCTATAAAATCATACCAGAGGGTTTTTAAAAAAAACTCGCATACACATTATTAAAGCAAAGATAAATAGAATTCTTTGCTTTCTAGAATTCCAAGGATGTTAGAAGTTTATTATTTAGTGGTGTTTTTAGTAGTATTTATTTAGTTTTATAGGGTACAGTCAAATCTCATCACATATTTCCTTGCTATCATCCCTTCACAATATTATTTTACCTTACTACAACTGTACTATACCTTATGACTACTGTGCCATATCTTATTATACCCTTGATACATAAATATAACATGGTAATATTACTGAGGATGAAAACCTTGCCTTGGTAACTGGTCATCGTTTTTGTTTTCAAAACTTTTGTAATCCAAATTCTCAATCATTTTCTTGGAATTTTGTTATTTTTTAAAGCGTTTTTGTGAAGTGTAGTATACATAGATAGAAAAGTACTTGTAAGTATATCCTTTAGCTGATACATTCATTTATTTATTTTACATATTATAAGATGTGCAAAAATCATGGTAGAGTTGGCCTTGAACCACAAGGTGTTTGAAAAAAAAGATTTTTCTTGTGCTTAGGAGTTGATTATTTCTCAGTTGATGTGATTTTTGTGAAAATACGTAAGAAATATACCATTTTTTCTTTTTTCCTCATTCCTTTGTAAAAAAAATTCTCTTTTTTGCATAAAATTACATTTTCTTGAATTTTCTCAGACCTATTTTTCAAGAAAATCATATGATCTTCTATTTAAGTAGTAAACCAAAGACAATTTTCATGTGCAAATTCAAATAGAATGAAAAATTTAAAATCAATATTTGGACTGGAGCAGTCAACTTCACAACAGTAGACACTCAAACGGCCTTCATAACCAAGCATTCTGATTGGTTACTTTTTACATTGCTTCATAATGATTGGTTAAAAGAGGCTAATTCATAGAGAATTTCTCCAGAGGTATTTACTGAGCAAGTATTTTTCCTCTAGAGTTCTTCCTTTCCAAAGAAAATCTTTAGAAAAAGCACATATTGCTTGACTATGTGTACAGACAGTAAAAAAAAGACTTCTTAATAGCCGGTCTTAAAAGGTAGTTTTTAAGTGTATTATAATGCAGTATAATTTCATAATGAATGGCATGTCGTTATTGGTGTGCATATATTATACATACATAATGTCTAAGATTAATTATTAATTATTGCTAATTCTACTTTGCCAAGGTAGTGAAAATCCAAAGTTCTCTTTTTTAAGGTACTAGCCAGAACATTAAATTTTTTTGCCCTAATGGGTGACGTGACCACATGCCTAAAATTAGCAGTTGTGTCAAAATGAACGCTAGAAATGAAAAGAGCACCTCAATATCAGTTAAGAGGCAGAGATCCAGCTTATAATTTTGTCATGTCAACTATAGGGAGAAATGGCATTAATGTATATTTGAATATTTTATAAGAATTGGTATGATTTTGAGTTGTGTTCATTCTGACAAACATGTTGACTCATTTTAATTGGGTTAGGGTCACGTCACCTTTTAGTGCAAGTCATCCATTATTCAATTTATGTCGAGACTGTCTTGCTATTGTCACACAGTGTGTGTAAGAACTCATCTCAACAAAGTTTTTCACCCAAAGCACCAAGAACCAAGATAGTTAGAATCAATGAATTATAGTGAGATTAAAGACGTGTCAAAATGTACAGAATAACATGAAAAAATTAAACCACTATGATGAAAAAGTGGCTAAAATATTACAACTCCTTGTTTTGTCCTTATGCAAAAAATTTTGGGTGAATTATGTTGTTGAATTGAGTTGGAGTATTGACTGGTTTCATGTCAACCATGTTTAACGGCAGAAACAATGTAAGGTTTTTCCACGAGAAGATATTTTCATTTCAATTTCTGTTGTTTTGCCTTACGATATGGCCACCATGAAACCACTCTATATCTAATTATAAGATTTATTTGAGCATGTTGATGGTAGTCTCCTTAGCAACCATTATAAAATAATGTTTGTTGCAATCATCCCACCCCTCCTCCCACTGACGGCCATTAGTGACGAGGGGCTGGAATGATCCGAGACACTAATCAATGCTAATGGCTGCAAAGGGGACTATATCCGATGGCAAAGACTTGAAGATGTTGTCTTGGCAAGGTCCTTTTTGTAATGCAACACTTATCCTGTTGCTTGACTGGAAGGACATTTAACCAAGATAAACATTATAATATATGCATCATGGAGTCGTATTCTTCGCAGTCATTCTTGCATTGTCAACAACATACGCTTTTGTGGCTCTATTTCCAGATGCATTAATGACTGTATGGATGACTTGAGCACCCAACACCCAAATTCGAACCCCTATTTCCAAGGTTTGTTGTAACAACTAGTTTATTCCAAACTTCATATTCCAACCTGAGATAGCTCCAAAGCCCATATTCTAAGATTCCTTTCATGGGGCACGTGAAAATAATTACCAAATAAGGTTACTGCCAGTTTGCCCTATCAGCCTCATCCTGAGGTATTTTAAGCGCTCTCCCAAACTGTTTACATGGCAAATGTTTTAGTATTCTGACTGTGTGACGACCGCTATACCTTGGCTGGGTTTCTTGGCAACTTGTCTTTAAGGCAATATGTAGAAATAGGATTTTAACTTGTGTAATGGTGAAGTATTCCATGTCTAAGTATTCCTGCCAAACCAAAAAATATCTTTACATACGAACAATATTATTATTATTATTATTAATGCAAGGAATAAATGTGTTAATCAATGTCTCATGAAGCTGACATTTTAAAAAGAGAATGTTATGTTTGTGTGTAAATCCTTTGCAGTAACTATATACATCTGTTAAGTTGTGACGTATTTCCGGGTCCAACTGCTCTTACAAAAACGCTAAAATAGAGCGAAAATTATTCTCAATGATTTAAACTCCATCTGAAATAATTAGAGCATTGGACAACAAATCCTGTCACAAAGAAAAAGTAAGAAAAATCTTTATAAAACTGCTTTTGGTTTAGGACCCGGATGTCGTTTTTTCATTCGATTATCATTGACGTCAAACTTAAAAGCTCTATAGCTTGGGCTCAGAGTTTGAACATTTTGCAGCAGAATTTTTCCCCACAACACGTTGAAGAGATCGGCGTATGCATTAAAGCCACTGAACAAAGCATTATGGGAAGCACCGGGTGGAGGGAAGTGAAGCTTGTCTTCAAGGAGCTAAATGTCTCTTCGTTTCGCTGTAGACTTATCTAATCTTTTTCAGCCACATCTTTTTACACTGTTTGAGAGTTTTATTATTTTTTAACAGCTATACGTTATGACCTTTTATTTTGCTTCCTGGAGCATTTATTTCGTATTAGGAGAAAAAATTACTACATCTTACAGCGCTTCCAAATGACGCGCGAAAACATATCATTTGCCGTTGGACTCGTCGCTATGAAGTAGATCTTAGACATCCGACAATCAAGGCGTTTCCATGACATTCCAAAGGCACCCAATTCTTTTGCGCATTGAGGTATATTATTGCATCGACCAAGTCTTGCATGGGTGGCCAATTTTCACTAAAGACTCCTTTCTTCCGGTTCCCAGCCACTTCCCGTCCATTCATGCCGGTTCTGCTATCGGGGTGCCCATATGGCTAATAATGAATTGATCACCGCTTCCTGGCTTACTATTGTTTTCTCATGCAATTGAAGGTTTTCCGGACTTCGATAACTTTACTTTTTCGGTGTATTTTTCGGCTTACTGAGAAATTTTTGATAGGAGGAGGGGGGAGTGCTAAGATGGACTGCTGGAGGTGCTAAAAATCGTAATGAAAGTCTGTTGCAGTTTCGAAATATTGGTAGCCTACGTGCAGCCCGACTTTAACCCTAAAGTCTGGCTACATGCAGGCTAAAATATTGGGGGCCAAGAGTCCTCGTACCGGTCCCCTGTTCATGAATTATTACATACTAATTTCTTTCATCGTGTATTAGTCGCTTCATACATGTAGGATGCACCCTGCACGGCAAGACACCTCTTCTTTTAAAAGAGGACACGTTGGTTCATTACCTCTATTGTTCATCGTACTTTTCTCAATTCACCTGGCGCGATTCCTCGGTGTTGTAAGACCTGACCTGGCCTGACCTGATCAGCATCCTGTACGATAAATCATTTCAAACGTGCCGTCAAAACCCTTTCTCAACTAAGCCCAGTTCCTAAATGAATCAAACGAAATATTTCGTAAACGGTATCCTGTCTTTGATTTCCTTTTATTTTTTCCGTCCTCAATTCTCAGCCGGGACCAGAGCGATAATAATAAGAATCCTTTGTGATTTGTAATTTTGACCCGACTTGCAAAATCTCTGTATGTGACCACTGTGTTTTGCAATCTGTTGGTTCTTTTGTTTGTGTGACGTGACTTAACACGTTTGCTGTTTGTTCAGAGACTCCAAGATTACAACATGACAAATACTGGCTCAATAATGCATTTGCGCGCCTGGGATTATCAGATCACTAAGGTCCACTCAATTAACTTCGACCAAAAAAATTATTTAGACAGCGAATTACAGTTGTAAAACTTAGTGGAAGCCGCGTCGATCAAGAGCATATTGCCAGCTTGTCCCCGGGGCATCCTTTTCGTGCCCCGTTTGATTGGCAGATCATAAGTGGATCGCATTACAAAAGGCCGAAAACGCGGGATTAGTTTTCAGTCACCAACCGAGACCCAAACAGGTTTAATCAATGACTTCGTTTGTGCCAGTCGTCGCCAGCCACCAACATGGATTAGGCTGGATCCGCAAGAAATGGAAATAGCAGAGACAATATATGAAGACATTGGTACAAAGACAGACAAGAATTTCAACACTAAAGTATCACTAGGGAAGAACAGTATGAAAGAACGACGAAACGGGGTAGTATCCCATGGAATATTCGATAGCGAAGATGAAGAAAGCCGACAAGACGAAGCAGAAGATATCTATGAAGTTATTCCTGCTGATTTTGCGCCATCGTTATATTCCGGTAAATCCAGTCGATCGTCAAGTATAAGCTCGCAAGGTAGCGCCAGAAGTGTAACTTGCGAGCGAACGCCTAATGTAACAACTGTAGGAATTCAGACCGAGGGCGAGAACCCATCGCCGAATTCCTCGCCCATGACGACCGCGCACGATGCGCTAGAGGACCAAGAAGGGGAGACCACGGCACATTATGCTGAGATTTTACACGCAAGCAATATGGAAATTTTGGATATAACTCGTTCAAGACCGACGCGGGAATCGAGGAACCCGATCCTAAGACAAGATTTTGCGAAATTGACTGAAAATAGTAAATTTTTGGTACCTCAATTACAAAATATTCGTGACTCCCTCGCAGTGACCTCGAAATCAAAACACACAACTTCTGAAAAGACGTTACCGGCACATCTTCTGCTTAAACGTTCTTTAAGCAGTGGCGATAACAGGAATGGTTTTATAAGGAAATCCGTGGACGTGTTGTATGAAAATTCACAATTCCAACCGCCCAACCATTCTTCGCAAGTTAAGCTCTCTAGCACAAGTGCGCCCGTCTACGAGAACATGAAATTTCCGTTGGTTGAAAGCGATCGTGAGTCGCACTGTAGCATCAGTAGTAGTAGCACTGAAGGACGCAGTTTATGCTCAGAAGAAGAAAATACAGGGGAAAATGTGGAATCGCTATACGAGATCGTAGATGGACTAACGGAGGGGCATCGACAGAGAACTAGAAGCAGTCCAATTGACATAGTTTATAGTGACCTCGAATTCCACGGGCCAGAAAAATCACATCCACAACTGTCTTGTGTTGATAATGAAGAAACGACAGTCTCCTATGTTCATCGAAATACAAAATCGTTGTCTGCTACGACTTCCAAACCAAGCCCGCCTCCCCGGGGGTCGGGACTCAACAGGCCCAAAAGCTTGAACCTTCGAAGACCAGCTGGGGGATCCTTAGGGCTACATCTTGCAAAATTCGTAAAGAAAGTCATTGTGCAAAGGTCAAACGACAAGACTCTTCAAGCGACGATTTTGGAAGTGCTCTCGAAGAAGCATGCTGATGATGATGATGATGACGACGAGTCATCAGTTAATGTTGAAGTTAATTCAGATCTTGTACGAATTAGTACGAATTTCCCACCATGGGAGGTGATTGCGAGCTGCGATATCGAGAGAATTGGACATGTGAATTTATACCAAGGCGATAAGAATGTATTGGGGATAATTGCTTGTCCTTTAGGTGAAGAATCCACTTGTTACATCATACGGTGTCCTGATGCCAACAACATTTATGAGTCGATCAAAAATGCCTTCAGAGCGCCGAACCTGAGGGTAAGTTTATTAATATTAGTAATCATATCAATCTATTAATAAGCATTTAAGTTTTTTAAAAACTTAATTATTTTAAAGTATAGTTATGTATTTAACAGCCTGAATGATAGTTGATTTTTTTAAGTCAGTGGTGGCAGTGAGGGGCGGTATTAAAGGGGCTTTCTCATGAAATCGTGAACGGGTTTTTTAATTTTCGTGATCTGTAATGAGCATGTTTTAAACGTCGCGAATCGTGAATTTTCTTGAATTTGAACGTTTGGTATTTTCCGTGAGCTGTGATCGTCCTTTTGTATTTTTCATGAACCGTATCGAGACCCCCCTCACCGCCCCTGAATGTTCTTTGCAACATGTCTTGACAAAAAAAAAACGTCGGTATCCTCACTCAAATTTTATTATAGGATTATAATATTATAGGATTTTATTAAGAATCATTCGCTACATTATTTTCACATACTGAAGTTACACTAGTATAAAAACCAGTCTAAAACAGTTTGTCCAGAAAAATATTTACTGAGAAGCTTAAAAGATGAGCGTGTGTAAGCTTGGTTTTCTTGCCAGCAGTCGTCATTAATTTGGTCTCATAATTGTTTAACTTAAAAGTTAAATAAATTGTTCTCTGGCAGAATATTGAAACTAACTAATCTTTATTTATTTGTTTAGTGACTTAAGTTTGTGATTAAAAGAATTTAAACATATTTATGGTAAAAAGAACTTTGAGATTTTTCGTCCAACTTTGAAGAAATCTGCGGCAGTCTCGTATCTGATCATATTCATGTATTCAACATGGACTTTGTACCCACAAGTTTTGGCATCTTAAAAAAAAGTCACTGTTTTTCATGCTTCAAAGTTGTTGTCGCATTGTTTGGTTCAAGATTCTATTCATAGTTGTTTGTTATTAATAAATCTTTTTATTATTTCGTCTGTTTGTCGGAGATTTGGCCACCACAAGGAAACCTTCATCAATGTTGTGAAAGTTGATCTGTTTCTCCTCGAAACTCCCGCCCGCAAGAATGAAGTTCATTTCCTGAGCATTTGTTCATGACTACTTCGTCTGTTTATCGTAAAATTTACCAGTTTTGAATATTCTGGAATATTTGTACAAATTAGTACTTTGAATCATAAACTTACTATAAAAAAGAATTCAAAATGTAATATTGTAGAAACCATTTCTATATAAGGACAGTTCAAAGAAAATGTTCCAATCATCGTCACTACACACCAAGCATTCTCGCCCACCAGTTACGTTTATAGTTCACGACAAAATATTTATCAACGTTACAAAGAATTTAACCACAGAATGCCCGCCTTGTGTACATTCCTAAAGCCGGGAGGTCTATCTATCGGACAAGCCGTTTTGTGTGGCAGGATATTCGACACTCGAAGACCTTCGCTGTCTGCCGAAAAGAGCAGACAGCGAAGTTTCATAAAATTATTAGCGAGCTGTATTACAATTTTTCCTAAACTACAGGCTTATAAACTTCCAGGACGTTAGGAATTTTGAATTTAACTTAAAAGGAGTTTCTGTGTTGTCTAAGTAGAATTTTTCGGCAATTTAATAGTAAAATACCCAATGAATTCAGGTATCAGTGACAGACTTTTCCCGCCTTTTTTAAGCACCATGTTTCTAAGTGGCTTGACACAGGTCATCAATCGTTAAAAAAGCTATCAAAGATAAAATCAAATCACGAACATTTCTAGCTGTTTCTCTCAAGGAATCTTTCAAAAAGGAAGAGGAAATAGATAATTCTCTAAGTCTTACAAAGTAGCGAGATAAATTTAGAGCGAATATAGAAAACCTTTGATCTGTTGCGTAGTACAGTAACTGAGCTTTTTAATGTGGTTGGAGTGGAGAGTTGAGTGTATGGTCAAGGGTTCTATCTTTGCATTCCCTCACGCACTGGTGTTTGTGTTACTCTAATGTTACCAGCGATATCTCTTGCACAATAAACTTTCTATCGTTATCAATGTGTTCTTTCAAGTCATATAACGAGATGAAATCGTTCTCTTTTCCAAATAATAAAGCATTAAAATCTGATTCACATACGAATATTATCACTTCTTCAATTAAATTAATGATGTCAAAAATGAAACTGATACAAATGCTCAGTGTAGCTCAAATCACAATTTTTTTCGTCAGCAACTTTTCAGAAATTATTCAACTTTTATTAATTTAATTTAATTTTCTTTGTGGTGATGTCTATAAGCTATATCGGTTAAACTTTCTTCAGTTTCTTGTTTTGGTTTGGAATAAGCTTAATCACGTGAAACACGCAAACAATAATGGGGAGTCGATCGATGTCCGATCGTCCAGAAGACGCCATGATATACTGTATAATATATCATTGTATCATCTGTTACGTTACGATTGCACAATTTTTATCTTTTTTTGCCCTCCATTTTGGCCTTAGCTACAGTAGAACCTCTCTTAAACGACCTCCGATCCTATTACAGTAGCCAACCTCTTTTTATCGACCAGTTGTCTTGAAAATGGGCGTTTGATACATTGTTGCGTAGAAAGTTGCAGAGCGAATTTTGTTCGTATCACTACCCCGCGCGCAACAAATTTTCATTGTTGCAGAGAGTAAAAAGCGCTTCTACTTATGCAACAAAGTCGCGCAACAAGATTTTGTTGTTGCAAGGGATGGTATTACGAGCCACATTCACTCTGCAGCTTGCCACGCAACAATGTTGCGCGACAAGTTGCAGCATTTTGTTCGCTCGTATTTTCGCGCCTTAAATGAAACAAAAAAAGATACACAAAACTAAAAAATATATATTTACTGGGTCGGTATTTCAATTATGATAGATTTTATTTCGTCGAGAAAAAAAAACCAATGCCAGGGTCACATAGAATACGTACAGCACCGGTGTTAATAAGCTTTCCTTCTCACAGGAAATATTAACTTGTTCTGAACAGACATGTTCTTTGCGAACACCATTGGACTTTGTTATGAACACGTGATGTTTTGACTTTCATTGATTGGTCAACGATAACAAATCACGTTCAAGGGGACGTCACGTGATGAGCTATCTTTGATACTATTGGTTCAGAGTGATTTAGATCACGTGAATGGTGAGCGCATTTTTGTTGAAGTGTTGGCAAAACAGAAGACTCAGCGTGACTCCACGGTGACTTTGTACTCTTAGGATTAACCATTTCCTGTTAGTGTTTTCTTGCACAGTTGGATTAAGACGAAAATATTTTTCTATGCAAACACTGCTAGAAAAAAATAAAATTTCTGTGCATGACCTCGAACTGAAATATTTGAAATAAGATGAGGTTTTTATTTGTTAGCTTGTCGAGAATCCCACGAATCTTTTTGCTCTACACACACTAAATTTCGTTTACGATTGTTAACTGTAAAAAAAAACCTTCATTCATCAATTGTAATGTACTACATAAAATATCTGTACTACATAAGATATCTATATAGAAATGACTCTCTCTATATATTACAATATCAATCCGATTTGCAAAAGTAACTCTTATTATTTTTTTCACTTCAGCAATTCACGCACACTCCTAGTCCCGATTTGCCACCCTTGCACGTGTTTCCTGGGGAGGAAAGCTTCACTTCAATCCCTCGCATCACGTACTTGGGTTGTGTGAAGGTTAAGAAATCCTATCTGGTGATCAATGACAGTATTGATATTCTATTGGACAAGCTACATCCAAAAGACTTCAAGCCAATAACTCTAAAAATTCGTCCGGACGAAATACTCATCGTTGATGAAAATACCCACGAGACTTTGCATCACCATTCCATCTCGTGGGTACTCTCCCTCGGGGTCTTCAGCGAAGACTCACGTCTGTTTGGTTACATTGTAACAGAAGCAAGGCAGGGAGAAAAGACCCGGATGTTTTGTCACGCATTCCGTTGCGGCCGCGTGACTGCTTCTGTCACAGCAACAGAGACAATCCGAATAGCTTGTCAGGCTACTTTCGCACCTGGGAGGAAAGACTCAGTCAAGTCAAGGAGAAATTCGCAGAGATCTTTACGTAGCTCGACAAGTTCTGATACCGCCTCTTCACTTGAGTTGCGGTATTCAACGGTAAGTGTTAGCTACGCATGCGTCTTCTATTCGCATCCCCAGAGCGCATGCGCTTTCTGGACTCCGTCTAGAAACAGTCTCGTACCCAGAGCTCCTCGTTTTCGTCCCTCTCCCGAAGACAAAACCGAGGACCTCTGGGTACGAGACTGGAGTAGAAACGAAATATCCAGGGTTCCTAAAAGCTGATCGTTTGCTTGTCTGTGCGGGTGTTGACTGTGTTAGCCAATCAGACAAGAGCTACATTGGACTCCGTTTCGTGACGGAGACCTAAAGGAAAGCGTGCGCCCTGGGAACAAGAATTGTCCTCTCTTGTTTCTTACGTTTTCGTTTTATTTTCGCTTTTGTTACTTCACAAATGGAGAAAATAAGAAAATAATGATAAATGTGCTTTCCCAAGAATATTTTTGCGCTTCTTGTGATGGAAAGAAAGGAAGGGGTTGGAAATGCGAATATGTTTTTTAAAAGATTGTTTTTATATTTCAGTGCGATCCAATAGATGGACCAGAAAATACAACCAAAGAACAAGAAGAAACACAGAAAACTACGAAACACAAAACTCATTCGCCTGCTCGTCTTTTTCGAAAACTAACACCAAGAAAAAACAGCTTTTCGCCTTCAAAATCTTCCTTCAGATCGTACACAAGTGAACCAAATTTGAGTTCATTATCAAGTTCGGGTTCTTTTGAAGAAACTTCACCAGAAATAACACCGAAAAATCCTCCTGAAATAATCGAGGAAAAGGAATTCAACTTTCGTGCTGTGTATTTGTGTTCCACTGTTATTAACCCACCTCTACGACCAAAACATCTACGAGACTCTGTCAAACAATACCTTAAAGAACAGAAGAAAATAGAAAAACACAAAGGAACCCCACCTCCTACTAAGGAAGTTGAACTGACTCTAAATTCTGATGGAGTGAGCATGTCAGAACCACAGTGTAAGAGCTTCCAGCGGTATTTTCCATTTCCATCTATTAGTAATGTTCGCACACATAAGGATTACCCAGAGTACTTTGCGTTTTCGGAAGTGGTTTCGGGCGGTGCTAAGCACAAGTGTCATATATTTAAACGAGTCAAGGAACTTTGTGAAGAAATAACGGCTGCCTTCGAGTGCTTTTTGTGGGAGAAGGTATAGAAATAATTAACTTAAATTAAAATTAATTATTCTAGGAGTTACAATCTCATATCCAGGTATTTTTGGTCAGCGGGTTGGCGCAAACCCGCTGACCAAAAATCATAAGGCGCCTGGGATGAGATTGTGAAATAAGTATCAAGACAATATATAAATTATATTTTAATGAACGACGATTTAATAAATACCCTAGACGCTCACCATAAGCAAGGATAAACTCGCTGAAGCAATGCGCATGCCTACGAATTTATTTATTGGCGTTCATTCTTGTCCCCCAAACCTGCGGTCTTCTTGTAGAGGAAGGCAGGCTCTAAGGACGAGATTATTAAGAATTTGCAAAAGAATCGAAGTGATTTATTTGCATCGCATTGTCGTTTTGCTTCATGCAGAGACCACTGTTTTTCTTTGCTAATATAGAATTAAAAATAACTAGTACCCAGATCCCCTCTAACTGATCACTCGGTTGGAATCTGGTGACAAATTTCTGTAAATAGAATAAGAATCATTAATGTAAAAAAAAAAATGACAAGGGACTATTGCACCCTGCTTATCGTGCATACTTTACTCTTTTGACCACTGATTCTGCAATCTTTGGGAGACCATAACAGACCGCAGACCGCCAAACAACACGGGCTATAAGACGACCTGGGTTGATATGTTTACTGTATATTTTTCTAACTTTGAAAGATCAAAGACAAAAGAATTACTTCTTAGCATCTGATTTATTCATTATTTACTCACTTCATCAGCTAAATGTATTAATTTGATAGGTTTAAATTTGATTTTATTAGCATATCAGTTATTAATTAAGACGATAATGATGTGTTGAACAGTCTTGCTGGCATTCAAGACTACAAGCTTCGTTTTCGATTTTCTGTTACACTCGTATCCACGCGCGACGAATTATCAAAGTCAAGTAGAAATTGATGGACGTCAGTCGAAGTATTTCCATAAAAACAAAGCTTTTATATGATTCCGCGTGCCCATGGAAACGTTTTGATTGACGTCCACGAAAACTTTATCGCAACGCTAAATTGTACGACTGCGCATGCGTCATCGACAACGGGTGTAAGCTACGAGGGTGAAATCAAGCATTTTATTTAATGCTTCAACTGCTTTTTGTAATTTCAAAATCCTTTCTTGTCTTGCTCAAAGAAAGCGTACAGTACTCCTCGTTCCTGCAGTAACGAACTTTTCTCGCATGGCATTATAAGATAAATTTAGCGAACTCGATTTTTTATGACTAGCGTTTAAATTCAATTCATAGTTAAGATTGTAGATTTTAAAAGCTATCATAGGTCGCGTGTATTTCCGTTCCCTATGCGAAAGACATGGCCGCCATGTTCGTTGACATTACAAAAGAAACAAAGACCAAATCTTTTGTTAAAGTCAACCAAGATGGCGCTTATACGACGTCATATTCCGCAAGTGAAAAGAAACTGAAATAAAAAGTTTGTCTAAATAATTTTTAAAGTAATACGGAATATTTGTACATTAGGCAATGTGTTGTTTGTTAAATAGCATATTAAAATCATGAATTATTTGCGGTAAAAAAATATTTGTTCTTAGAACCTTAAAAGCTTAAGGTATGAAGCCCAAGTTATATTGCAAATTTGTATTAATTTTAGTTCTCTTACAAGAGAAAAAATTATGTAAATATTAAAATAGACGTTTTAGCCACGCGCGTGCATTTTTGGCGCCAATTTTCTGTTTATCTAATTTCACTTTTTGGCGGGAAATCAGCCGAGTATAATTATTAAACTGGGTAAACAATATATTGAAAATTAAGTTAGATGGTTAAAGAACTATATATCTATATATTACTTTAAAAATGTACATGATTATAACATTAATTTTATGAGTATTGTCGATTATGGCATGATGTATCCGTTGTACGGATTTAAAGTTAAAGAATTGTAATTATTTTAGCCAGTCCTGGAAATACTTGTTTTTATGAGACTCTTTATTATAGTAATGTTAGAACAAGTCAACCAAGTTGTGAGATAATATGAATAAAGCTTTCTTGGAAACCTTTTATATATTTATCATTTATATTGAGTAAATATTCCGTTGGTATCATATAGTGCCAATAACTAAAGGTGCGCAAATACGAACAGGTGGAACTTGTTTCGCAACATTGTTACGTTGCAAATTGCAGAGCAAGTGTTGCTGACGATCCTAAAAACGGCTGCGGGGGAGACTAATTATCACCCCGCGCGCAAGAAATTTTCTTTGTTGCAGAAAGTAGAAAGAGCTTCTACTTCTGCAACAAAGTCGCGCATTGCACGGGGTGAGAATACAAGCAACAAAATGTTGCGCGAAAATTTGCACGATTTTGTTGGTCGTATTACTGCACCTTGAACAGAAGAAATCGTCCTTGTTTTACAAGGGTAGCAATAATAGCTTACAATCCTGTGTCCCTCGTTCAATGATCGCTTGGACGCGTGGAATTTCTTAAGTGGGGATCTGGAGAACTAGGAAAAATTACCTCGAAGTATGGGAGAAAAACGAACAAGAGAAGAACGAGGCAAGTGTATTAGTTGCGCACCAGCCGTGCTTGACATGACCATAATCCGGCCCTTGCACACTTTCTCTTGTTCATGTTAAGTATCACCAAGTTTCTTACCAGTCTAATGAGGCGATAACAAATTACTGAGAAAAAAAACTTTGCAGTCCTATATTCACCTGCACGTGGTTATAGAGAAGTATTCCGAAGTTCTTGACCAATCAGCGTGTGTAATTTTCTATGACTTGGGTTACTTGAGTGCGAATAATATACAACTATTTCAAAAAACGTTGAATACTGAATAGTGAACACTTGGTTAATAGTGCAATTCAAGACCAACCCTTAGTAGCCCAGTGACTCGGGAAACAGTTATTTCGGCTTTATTTTATTTTCCCATACAATAATGAATATCATAGTAAATGTATACAAAATAACAAAAACCTTGCCTGAACATCTAGATTTATCTCAGATATAAACTTTTGTAAGTCAATTTTCGCAAGCCTCATGATCTGACACCTCAGTTTTGCAGTGACGTCATTTCTACGTCACTATTTCAGATTAGCTGGTAGGCGTGAAGAACAGTTGATTGGCTTGACGAGATCTATTATATTCTAAATATCAAACAAAAACGGCTATTCATAGAGACCCTACAATTCGCAGAGCTGACAGATAAATTATAAATGATTTTTTAGGAATGAAATGAATTAATTATAATAGCTATCGCTAAAAATGTTACCTTACAAGTCTGCTGTGCTCATTTTGTAGTGGATGAAGAAATTCTCCTTGGAAATATAAAATATATAGAAAGCATGAAATTGGGCTATCGGATGAAGAACTATCTAGTAATGGTTTCTCTCCTTGTTATCGTCCAATCCACAGGTAAGATGACAGTAAATTTGCCGTGAAAAGTTTGAAGAAATCATATTAGCCCAAAGTCAAAGTTGTACTTTGGTTGAATTGCAAATAGGTACTGAAACATAGTGTAAATAACTTTTTAAGCCTTAGTTTTTGGTAAGAAATTCTTCATTTTGATAAATATATGCTCTTGATAGGCATGGCAGCAAAGTATTAGTGGAAGAACTAAAACTAGGATGGTTATTATTATATTATTATTATTATTATTATTATTATTATTATTATTATTATTATCATTATTATTATCATCATTATTAATATTACCTGAGTATAGATCATTAGATATCAGTGATCAAAGCCGTTTCATTCTTCGAGAAAGAAAATAAAAATAGCTTTTTTGATACTAAAAGATGAACAACTTCAGCATCAGCAGATAACACAGCTTCGGTCCTGATCATTTACGATATCCTGCTGTGTATCATGCTATAATTTCCAAACAAAATAAAAGCCAGACATAGGAAGTAATTCAGTTTCAGCCCAGAGCCCATATCCGGACAACATGTGTCGCAGGACTTTTTATTAAGATACCTGACGTCAAAACTTTAAGGTGGCTCCTGCAAGTAGCTTTTGGTTTTTGCTCAAACTTCCCTTCTTTAACCTACTTGTGGATAATCTTACTCTAGTTCAATGAATCCGAATTTTACATCAGATTTTAGACTTGGATGAATGTTTTGAAAAAATATTCTTTTTACGCTAATTTACGTTTCCATAGCAACGATAAATAATCTACACAGTGTAGCACACTTAACGGGAAAGTTTCAAGCGATTTATTTCATCTTTTTGATTTTGAATAAATTGGTGGTTAAACATTTTTAAAATGCGTTTTTTTTTTAAAGTGTTTGAAATATAGGCGGTTTGACAAGAAATTGACTTCCATCAAATTCCTATTACGTTGTGATGGCAAATTGACATTTCCAGTGCTGTAAGATGACGCTTTCTTGACAGTAAGAACGCTTCCTATAACCACGTGATATCATGACGTACTTCCCCACCCCCACTTCTCCGCGGTAAAGAATGCTTCGATGTTTTTACCGACACTTAGTTGTAGTAAAATAAATTTTTATTAGTTCTTTGAATTCATTTATTATCAAAAAAAAATTAGAAGCGAATGGAGAGTGCAAGAATTGGGTGTTCCTCTCGAAGGAGGAAGGACTTTATCTACGTCATCACAGTATTGAGAATTTAACTGACGTCACACAAGACCTTTGCCAGATCACGTGTTACATGCACAAGTCATGCATGTCGTATAACTATTGTACGAAGTCTGCCACGTGTGAGATGAACGATGCAGATAAGTACAGCCACCCCGAGGACTTCGTAAGGAAAGCGGGCTCAGTGTACGTTGGTACAGATGTAAGTATTTCATCTACTGTTTTAGTTGAGAAAATATTTGAGAGATGGTTCCAGTTAAAAGGTTTCCCCTTGAAATAAAATGAATAATCTTAAAGCTTTACTATGCAGCTGTCTTTGATAATCTTCTTTATCAAGTATATATCTCAGTGGCATTCAGTAAAACAAAACACTTTTCCAATGCGCGCGATTCTCCATTTGACATCCCTTTTGACACAAGTATTTACTAACCTTTCTCAGTTGTCTTTGATAATCTTTGTGCTTTTGGTCCTCAGAATGCCTGCATGAATAACACGTGTCCTCGAAATGCCACCTGTCAACCCAACTTTTATACCCAGAGCTACTCATGCCTGTGTCATCTTGGTTTTCGTGGCCCAAACTGTACAGGTAAATATATATCTCTCTTGCTTTCCTTACTTTATGGCACGCGACATTGACTTGAACGGGCATACTGTTCTTAAAATAACTGATTATTTTTGATAGATTACTTTTATTTTAGTTAAGTTGTGCATATTCAGTTAATCTACGCATGCATGTGTATTTTGCCATTATGACATGCTTTGAGAACGCGCATAGGCATTCTAGAGTCTGAATGTCTCGTTTGTGGTAGTATAGCTCACACAGATCAGAATGTACCCTGGAACAACCTCTGGGCTGATCTAAGTCAGGACATGGCTAACTCACACATCGAACCCTGAAACAACCTCTGGGCTGATCAAAGCTAGGGCACGGCTAAAGGCACGATTACTAGGAGCAAATATTTTCTCTGCAACTTGTCTCGCAACGGCGTTGCGAGACAAGTTGCAAGAGGTTTTACACCTACTTTTTGCAACGATTGCTGCAAGTTGTCTTGCAACATTTTTCAAATTTCACTGTCGGTTACGCGCTGCAATACTCCATGCAACTTGTGTCGTAACGCCGTCACAGATCGAACCGGAACTTAGCGTGTTAGGTTTTGCAGAAGGAGGACATCATCATCATTTTTTGCTTTTTTCCGGAATAAACCACCCTTGGTTTCCGAGATAAACAAAACCCATTTCAAAGACATTTATTGTAGCTGGTCCGATTGTTGTGAAAAGCATTGTTTTCTGTTGGTGTAGATATTGATGAATGCGAAAGTGATGCTCACAGCTGTTCTGCTGACCAAACCTGTGTGAACACTGAGGGCTCTTTTGAATGTAGATGCAATAATGGTTCCAAGATGTTTGAAAACAACTGCGTGAAAATTGGTAAGACAACTCATTTGTACAGTTTAAATAAGTCAATCAATCAATCATAAATGGGTGGATGGATGGAGGGAGGGATGGATGGAATAATATCTAATACCGTCTTTCTCTTATGTTCAGTTGCAGATTATGTTATCAATGTGTACATGGGCGCCTTCACTGGTGCTGGTGCCGGTACTGCCAATGTGTCCATCCAACTCCATGGATCTCAATTCAAGAAAAATATCAATTCTTTAAAAGTACAGCTCTTCGGAGTCTTTGAAGAAGGAAGGTAAGAGAAATTGCAAGCTGCACACGAACATCGATTCATATTTGTTTGGTATGTCATCAAGACATGTCATCATACGCTGGCTCTTTTAGTATTAGCAGTTTTAGTATGAATGGGAAACATACGGTACTGACTTACAGCACGTATACGACATGCTGTAACATTGAAATAGCTTCGCATTGTCTTCCAGTAATTCATCCAATCACAACTCGTAGTTACGGCTATGGTAAGATAAGGTACAGCTACAGAACAGCTGCAGTGCTTTGTTACTGCTAATCACCACCGCAAGTACAGAACTGAAATAGGCATGTGAATGCAGTACGGCTACGAATTCGCCAGGCAAAGGTTACATAACATCGCACAATGCAACTTATTTCAGTCCGCTATACAAGAAACTGTGTAGAGAAGCAAAAAAAATGTCATTGCAGCTAAATACTAAACCTAGACCAAGTCTCTGGGTAAATCGGTCAAAGAAAATTCAAAGCGCTTCGATCTCGAGCTTTCATCGCTCCATTTAAATGAGCACTATAATGTAGCTGGCATTTAGTTTATCTATGTATTTCTTGTATAGTGCTCATTTAAATGTAACTTTTCAATTGGAATTTCAGTGTTGACCCAATGACGTTTAACGTTAAACTGCCAAATATGGAATCGCTTTTCAAAATAACGATGAGTCATGATAACACAGGATCTTATCGATCGTGGTTCTTGTTACAGGTAAGAGAAAAATAGATATATGTTAAAGCAATGGACAGACCAGACCAGACCAATGTGTAATTGAAACCCTTTTCTATTTTGAAGGTCATTGTTGACAACAAGACTCAACGAATGAAGTACACCTTCCAATGTCCATATTGTTTGTTAGGAGGGTCGCCGCCGTGGTCAAAGGAGTTAAGGCTATCAAAAGCTGAGCATTACTAGGTAATGAACATCAAGGTTTACAACAACGCAATATTATTCGACAGGATCTTGATTGAGTTGTCTAAATTCCCACAGAAGTTTTCCCACAAATCAAGAGCCAGAAAAATCCCTACACCCCAGTACATTAAGTAGTGTTGAATGGTCTTGGTAGAAGACAGAACAATCCCTACACCCCAGTACATTATGTAGTGTTGAATTGTCTTGGTAGAAGACAGAATAATCCCTACACCCCAGTACATTATGTAGTGTTGAATGGTCTTGGTAGAAGACAGAACAATCCCTACACCCCAGTACATTAAGTAGTGTTGAATGGTCTTGGTAGAAGACAGAACAATCCCTACACCCCAGTACATTAAGTAGTGTTGAATGGTCTTGGTAGAAGACAGAACAATCCCTACACCCCAGTACATTATGTAGTGTTCAATGGTCTTGGTAAAAGACAGAACAATCCCTACACCCCAGTACATTATGTAATGTTCAATGGTCTTGGTAGAAGCCAGAACAATCCCTACACCCCAGTACATTATGTAGTGTTCAATGGTCTTGGTAGAAGACAGAACAATCCCTACACCCCAGTACATTAAGTAGTGTTGAATGGTCTTGGTAGAAGACAGAACAATCCCTACACCCCAGTACATTATATTGTGTTGAATGGTCTTGGTAGAAGACAGAATAATCCCTACACCCCAGTACGTTGTGTAGTGTTAAATGGTCTTGGTAGAAGACAGAACAATCCCTACACCCCAGTACATTATGTAGTGTTGAATGGTCTTGCAATTGGTAGAAGACAGAACAATCCCTACACCCCAGTACATTATGTAGTGTTAAATGGTCTTGGTAGAAGACAGAACAATCCCTACCCCCAGTACATTAAGTAGTGTTGAATGGTCTTGGTAGAAGACAGAACAATCCCTACACCCCAGTACATTATTAAGTGTTGAATGGTCTTGGTAGAAGACAGAACAATCCCTACCCCCAGTACATTATGTAGTGTTGAATGGTCTTGGTAGAAGACAGAACAATCCCTACACCCCAGTACATTATGTAGTGTTCAATGGTCTTGGTAGAAGACAGAACAATCCCTACACCCCAGTACATTAAGTAGTGTTGAATGGTCTTGGTAGAAGACAGAACAATCCCTACCCCCAGTACATTATGTAGTGTTGAATGGTCTTGCAATTGGTAGAAGACAGAACAATCCCTACACCCCAGTACATTATGTAGTGTTAAATGGTCTTGGTAGAAGACAGAACAATCCCTACCCCCAGTACATTAAGTAGTGTTGAATGGTCTTGGTAGAAGACAGAACAATCCCTACACCCCAGTACATTATTAAGTGTCGAATGGTCTTGGTAGAAGACAGAACAATCCCTACCCCCAGTACATTATGTAGTGTTGAATGGTCTTGGTAGAAGACAGAACAATCCCTACACCCCAGTACATTATTAAGTGTTGAATGGTCTTGGTAGAAGACAGAACAATCCCTACCCCCAGTACATTATGTAGTGTTGAATGGTCTTGGTAGAAGACAGAACAATCTCTACACACCAGTACATTATGTAGTGTTCAATGGTCTTGGTAGAAGACAGAACAATCCCTACACCCCAGTACATTAAGTAGTGTTGAATGGTCTTGGTAGAAGACAGAACAATCCCTACACCCCAGTACATTATTAAGTGTTGAATGGTCTCGGTAGAAGACAGAACAATCCCTACACCCCAGTACATTATTAAGTGTTAAATGGTCTTGGTAGAAGCCAGAACATCCCTACACCCCAGTACATTATGTAGTGTTGAATGATCTTGGTAGAAGCCAGAACAATCCCTACACCCCAGTACATTAAGTAGTGTTGAATGGTCTTGGTAGAAGACAGAAAAATCCCTACACCCCAGTACATTAAGTAGTGTTGAATGGTCTTGGTAGAAGCCAGAACAATCCCTACACCCCAGTACATTAAGTAGTGTTGAATGGTCTTGGTAGAAGCCAGAACAATTCCTACACCCCAGTACATTAAGTAGTGTTGAATGGTCTTGGTAGAAGACAGAACAATCTCTACACCCCAGTACATTATGTAGTGTTGAATGGTCTTGGTAGAAGCTAGAACAATCCCTACACCCCAGTACATTAAGTAGTGTTGAATGGTCTTGGTACTCTTAGGGGTGACGCCAGATAACTGAAATTGGAAATATAGAAAAAGGCCTGATTTACCCCCTCACCCCACCCACGTATCCTAATGCAGTGTCTTGCCAATGACACTTAGGGACTGGCCATTATTCATCACCTGGAGGGGTCGGGGGATTTAGGGGGGAGGGGGGGAGGGAGTTAAATATATGTCGTTAGATGAAGGATCGGCTGTATGTTGATAGGTATCAAAGGAAGGGGAACCATCGACCCCCTCGCCTTATTCACTTGTATTACAATGTATTTCAGTTCGAAGTGGGCATATTTCATTGCGCCCCATCTAGCTCTGCATGTGCCGTCTTAAAGAGCGCGGCCCCCGAATAAGCGCCTCAACCGAAACACCAAAACATTTAAAGAGCGCTGCGGCGGTTAATCTAGTAAATACGGTATCTGATGTTAAATAGCTTTAATTAGTCAGTCAGGATTTTTTTAAATTTCTTGTTGGTGTGCAGTCTAACTTTCAAAGTTTGGTTTCCAAACCTTTAAATGCTATATACTTTATTATTTCATATCATAGAAATTGCAGCCAATCAGAATGCAGGAAAGGTGATCGATATTTCTCGGTATTCCACTCTTTCCCCCTGATGTTTTCTATGTTATGGGATAAAATATCTATATAAAATGCTTCTTAATGGTACACCAAAAAATATCGCATGGGGGTTTATTTATAGAGCAATTTTCGTATGAGTGGGAAATGATACGCCATATTCGTAGCCGTACTGTAGCCGTAACTACGCGTTGTGATTGGGTGAATTACTGGAAGAAAATGAATAGGAAGCCATTTCAATGTTACGGCATGTCGTACCGTGTGCGTGCTGTAAGTCAGTACTGTATGTTCCGCACTCATACGAAAACCAGCGTTCTGGTGAGTAGTGGAAACTCGTATTATATAACTTGTACTAGTATCTACAAGTTTTTCTTTTCAATAATCTTTTGCATGCACTGATAAGATGATAACAGCAGAATGCTATACTGTAACCAAGGAAACGTATACAATAAAGATGTCATATATAGTAGTCATGGTGACGTATGTATAGCCCTGTACCATATGGTAGTCATGGAAACGTTAAGATTCTGAATCGCCATTGTTCTATGCCATGTATGGAAATGTATGTCAAAAGGTATTATGATAATCATAGTATTACTGTGCGGATACTCCAACCGGGACCACTTTGATAAACTAGTATCGCTAACCAATCACATTGCAATATTTAGTTCAACGTTTTTAACCAGCCAATCAGATAGCACATCGATGTAAAAAGAGCGTGAGAACGTGATCTGATTGGCTAATGCTGTTATCAGTTCAATCTCTATCTAGTTTACTGTTATCTGATTGGTCAGTTTCATTCAAGTGGTCCCGGTTAGTGTGTCTGCAGAGTAAACCATGATGTAACCATAGCAACGCAGGTTTAAGGTTACCACATCAAAACCAGGTAAACTGGACCAGGTGTACGGTAAAAAGATGTCATAATGACACCACAGTAGCCACATACTTGATAGCAGACTTTAGCGTTGCATGTCATCAACTGGCAAAACCCACCGGCGCAATTTTGATTGCATCGTTCAATGCTGGAGCAATTCAGATTGCAATTCCCGCCATCACAGGTTTGGCTGCACGAGTGCATGCGCTGAGTGTCCAGCTGGTTGCATGTGAGGGAACACCCTTCGTAACTCCTGCAGGCCTGACGGCATACTCCTTGTGCGAATATATATTATCTTAGCAGACGAGAGAGGACACAATAAAAGAGGCAACGAATCAAGAAACCGTTCGAAGAGTAGGAGGTTTGGCGGGACAGATAGCAGAGGCTAAATAGTTAGGTCATATAGACTGAAAAACGCGTCATCACAAGCAACAGAAGATAAGTACAATATAATAACATGTAAATCTATTACTCTATATCACACAACGGCTTTGTCCTAGTTCCCTTGGTTACGCGTATTAGGGACAAAAACCGAGCTTGAAATTGTATTGAATCAAATTATTGTATCAAATTATCGAAGAAATTAAAAATATTTCTTTTATTGTAAAAGTATGCTAATCATCTAAAGAATTACCCAGTAATTTTTGAATTTGAATATTATACGAGGCTCTTAAGAAGCACTCAAAAAGCACTTAAAAAACATACCAAATGAGGCGTTACACGGTCACGTTCGTATCACTATTACAGACCATCACTGCGAGGGAAAAAATACAACTGATATCATTTACTTAATGAAAAGACTATCAAAGTTTTGTCAATTATTGTTCAAGATATCTTGAGTAATTGGAAAATTAAAAATCTCTATACAGCTACTAAAAAATACACAAACGCGGGGAAGCATTTGACAATAACTGTTTTTGTAATTTTGATAAATATCTTCGTAATTTTGTACACAGCTATTTCAAAAAACGTTGAATTCAGATTTTTCTTGCTGAGGAATCTTTCTTAAACGTCATTTCTCGTTTTTCCTGGTTTATTGGTGGATTATATGACAACCAACGTGAGCGCCATGTTGGTTAGATAAAATGAAACTTATTTTGTTCAAAATATTGCATTGTTCCTGCCCAATCTGACAACCTTACGTGGCAACGTGCATGGCCGCCTACAACATGGCTTCCGTAAAAACCCTTCTTAAACCGACGTATGGCGATTAACCAAGCAAAAATAAAGCAAAAAGATCAGTAAGTAATAAATGAAAGTGTTTATTTTTAACAAATTTTGGATGAAAGTTATGAGTGTAATGTGCAGGGTTCTTCTCTGAACGCGAAAGAACTATTTTTAAAAGTCTTCCTTCTAAGGAAACATCCTCGGAATTACATTTGTGATAACTTTTTCTTACAATATCGCAAAGATTGCATCTTTCACGTATACGAATTCAATACTTTAATGATTGACCAAATTCTAATTCTTTGAATATACATAATTATTATTTCCATGTAAAAGCAGTTTTAGCCTGACTTCACAATTATTCATTTTTCTTTCTGTATTCGGTATTCTTTTGGTAATTTCCCATTTCATCCCATTCCATTTCGTTCTTCCCAAATAATAGTTTTCCATTTCTTTGTATGGCTTAAAAAGAGGTTCTAGTAGAGAACCAATAAAAGCGCCAGCCAGCCCCAGTTCCTTCTTCGTAGCGGAGCTCGGAAGCGTTCACTCGGGCAAGCTGACATGCTCGAATATCAACTCGTAAAAGATCTGTATTATCGTGGAGCACCGAATTTTCTCGCCTCATAAAATGGCCAAGTTTTTTTCAAAAATTTATCAAAAATCTGTAAAATATGTGAAATAGCTCTTGTTGTATCTATAAATGAGATGCTTAGCCGATTGCCCAAACGTATATAAAACACTGAGTTAAATGTATCTCTGCTAAAAAGTGAAGTGAAGTCAAAAAGCCATTTTTATACATAGATATTCTTTTCAAGTGCATGACTGAAGGACTATATGCAGTTTTCGTATGAGTGGGACTTACAGCACGTACATGGTACGACATGCCATAACATTGAAATGGCTTCCCATAAAAATGATTATCGTATGAGTGGGAAACATACGGTATAGTACTGACTTACAGCACGTACACGCTACGACATGTTGTACATTGAAATGGCTTCCTATAAGAATGGTGGGAAACATACGGTACTGACTCACAGCACGTACACGGTACGACATGCCGTAACACTGAAATGGCTTTCCAGTTCCATTATTTCATCCAATCACAACGCGTAGTTACGGACGACTACGAATTTGCCGTATCGTTTCCCGCTAATACGAAAACCGTTCCATGTTGGGTGCGATTCATTCCTAACGTAACAGTTCTTTTTCAAATTCCTTTATATCTAAAGGCTTTCTCGCGGAATTTGCCGGTTGAAGAAGCGGTTGTGTTTGATCTTCATGCTGTCCATCAACATTAACATCCAACAAAGTTAGTCTTTCTCTCTCAGTCAATATATCAGATCCATTAGTTGAACCAACTCCAACACGTTCGGTACTATTAGCAATATTTTCAAACTGACCGTCATTCGTAGAATACGGTCCTTTAACATTCGATAAATGTTTATGAACGTGGTTCGAGTTGATTTCGTTCTTCACTCGCGGAGATATCGGTGGCGGACTCCTAGGCGACCCGTTATAGGGCTCAGGCGAACTTCTCTTCCGATCAAGCGAAAATGAAGAAGTTCTTGTTGAAGAGTTCTCATTCACTGATACTAGATTCAGCTCGTAAGCACCCAGAGATTTCGATCTTCTGTCTCTGACTTCGCAAAGATCAATCAAAGGTTGTTCGGTGGTAGAGCCCACTGATGCGATAGTTGTTGCAGTAGAGTTTAAATCAGTCCTTGGGTAGGTAACAGACTTGAGCATCACGGGAGTAGAAATAGGACGCTTTCCGTTCCCTCGTGCGAAATCAGGTAAGAAACTCCTCGAACCAAATATTGAGTCTCTCTGACTCCCCTCGCTTTCGGTAATGTCTGAAGACGAGGATCCCCCGAACCAAGATTTCCTACCGACCTCGCGACTACGCCTCGAGCTTGGGGACTTCCTTCTTTCTCGACTTCCAGATCTCATTCGTACATCGTTCATATTCTTAGCTACCGTCGTAAAATCCCTCCCGAGGGCCAAAGAGGACAGAACTGCGCCTATCTTACACATAGCTTTCTCGGTCTTTCCTCGAGGGAACTTCCTTGAAGACTTGGGTGAAGACACGGGACTACTCCCGGCTGTGGCGTTCTTACGTTCGTGATCTAAAATATAGACAAGAAAGGTCATTAGAGCACATCACATTTCCTTGTGTATTATTGCTTTCTTTAACCCCTCCTCGCCAGTCCACGCATGCTAGTTGGGAACCCTTTGCTAAAATGATCGATCTATCGCTCCAGGAGCAAAAGAAAGGATCAGAGCACTTTTAATTTCCTTGTATATTATTTCTTTCTTTAGCTCCTCGTCTAGCCTCTCTTCTCCCCAATCTACACACGCTAGTTGGGAACCCTTTGTTAAAATAATCGATATCTCGCTCCAGGAGTTCGCAACCTCATAAACGCAGGAAGACCAACACTCCCAAAACAATCGGTAAAGCTTTCCGTACGTATATTTTACAAGTTTCTAAAAGTTTTTTGAATCCACTGCTTCTTACCTTTATTATTAATTATAGTACCAAGGTTGGGTACAGACGCACATCGCTCATTCGAAAAGCTTGTTGAAAAACTGTCTCTCACTATGACTCTCTTTGAACGACTTTCTCTCTCTTTCTGGTGGACTGAGCTCGGTCCCCACGTGCGCACTTTCTTCTTATGCCCGTTTGGACTCACTGGCACCTGGGGGTCGTTTGGAGCTGGGTCATCCACTGTGGTTTGTAGAAGGAAAAGAAATATAAGGTAAGAAATATTATTTATTGATGGACAGATTCATTTATGGACCTGTTATTATGTGTGGGTCAAGGAGCATAAAGAACCACTGAAAGTGGGAAGGGCTTTGAAAATGCAGAAGTGTGCATGAGACTAAGATTAGGAAAGGCCGGGGGGGGGGGGATGAGACTTGAAAATTTCTTAAAAAGGATCTCCCTCCTCCTCAGAGGCCATAAATATTTTTATTTGAAATCACATGCCATTCCCTTGAATATCATTCCTTTGTTAACTGGTAACACTTAACAAATGGTTGGCTTAGACTGGAAAATCTAGGGCTTGAAAATTTAATGAATATTAACAAAAAGAGAGAGTGAATGTGTGTGTGTTGGGGGGGGGGGGGGGGGCAGACATAACACATTTACTTGTTTATAGTGTTAAGTGCTGCCCCTGATTAAGTGATGCCCTCTATTAAACACCACATATGAGAGCAAAATATCAAAGAGCGCTGCCTTCAAATAAGTGCTGTCTTTGAATAAGCGGCATCACCGTAACACTAAAAATTTAAAGAGTAACCCCCCCCCCCTAGCTTGGGCACAATGTTTTTCCATTTCAAACCAAAGGATTTAATTTTTTAAATAAGATTGCTTGTTTGAATCGCATTCATACTACAGCTTCTTCAAGAATGTTTGTGGTAAACAAAGAAATGATAGTCAAGGGAATATCAGTTTGATCATTACATCAAAGTTGAATGTGTGTGAATTATTAACTTACGTGACTGAAGACGGAAGCGATGAAAAACAGGAGACAATGGTGATGTAGTTGTCCCATCACTATCCACAATCGTATTATCACTATCAGACACAATAGTAAATTTATGAAGAAAATCTGGAACAAATGAAACAATTCATATTAGCATGAAGATAGAACATTATAATTACAAACATATGGTTTATATATTAAATGGAAAGAGGCTATCGAAACCAATTGTGCCAGGACAAGTGATAGGATTTGCATTTTACTATTTAAAGCAACATCTCAAAACCGTTACCATAATCTTTATGAAAAGTAGAAATTATTAAAATGAGGACTGGCAATGTTGTTGCTACGTTGTAACAAAATAATTGCGAGACACCTGTTTGATGTTTAAGCATTGTGCATGTCTTACCTGAGGGCGCACTGATTTTTCTACTTGATCCACCAAATCTAAATTTAAGAAATCTGCCTTTTCTCTTCTTCGGAGAAGGCTTGAACTGCTTCTGTTGCTGTTGAAGGGCAAAGTTTGATGATATGACATTTAGTAAAGCAAAATTATAAAGCATATATATGATTCTAGGATATTTAAATTGTAACATTAACCATAAATGCTTTGAAAAGGAAAAAAAGAAAAGACTCTTAAACTTGTTCATTCACTCAATAATAATTTAAAAATTACATAAAAATGAAGCAAAAATATCTATTCAAATACACTGATTCTGAACATGGCAGGCACATAGCCTGGATTGAGTTGCAGAAAAAGAGGCTAGTCAGTCATCTTTGATACTGGTGTTTACATTGTTTTAGTGATGCCTTCGGAAAAGCCAGGTTTCCATAACTTGAGGATTACTGACTAGCCTCATTTTCGCCTCCTCGATCTAGGAGGTCTGTGTGTCTGCCTCGTTTTGAATCGGTGTATGTATCTATCATTATTACCTGGATAATAATATTTATTTCCCGTCCCAGGAGGTGCATTTCTCTTGCTGCCAGCTCCTCTTCCCTTCTCTTTAAAGCATCAGCATGAACTTCTTGTACCATTTGATGCCTGCGTAATTCATCCTCTCTTGAACACAATTCCTACAAAATCAACAGCTCATTGTTAGTTATCACTTGGTCAAATTTATGACATATCTTGCATATCAAACTATGGCTCCCTCATTCCAATAAAACAGGAAACCCACAAAAACTGGGAAAATGGTGTCTCAAATTGATGGAAATTAAATTTGAGAACTTCAAGCAAACTTAGTGAAAGTTTATCTGGATATTTTTTTCAGATTTTTTACACATTTTTTTTTATTTGTGCAAAAAGGGGGAGTATGTTTCATTTGAACATGGTTTCATGAGCACAAAATGGAGTAAAATATAGGGTGACAGTGACAGAGTGTTTACATGAGAATGGTATGAAGCATTGGTCTCAGACAGCATTTTCAAAACATTATGGTATCATTACATATTCTATTGTTGTCGTAGAAAATTCCAATTGGAATGAGATGCAGCCTTCATGTAAATGGCCATCATATACACCCTACCCCCCAACTCCAGTAACATAATAGAAAGATTAACTCACTCTTTCTTTAAGTCGCAATTCACCAAATATCTCTTCAATTTCTGTTTTCCAGCTTTCTTGCATGGATCGGAAGGAATCATTTTGATTGTCCATTATGGCCGAGTCACTAATTTCCTCCAATTCTTCTAAGACTGTTTTGAAGGATGGTCTATTGTGTGGATCTTGGTTCCAACAATCTGGTTCAGAAAAAAAGGTCTCAAGTAAATAAACCGAAGTTATGAAAGATATAAGTAAGTAACATAAAAAGGTATAGTTAACTGATACTGCTTGTTTAAGCCCTGGTTAAATAATGAAACAAGTTTCATTACGCGCACGCTTCCTCAATGTTTCCCAGTTTAGCCAAGTGCGAAAAATTGCTACATGGGAAAATTTTTTTGCTTCCTTTGCAGCAAAATATGTTTCTGCAGAAGCATTTCTGTGCCGCACAGGAACAATGTTACACTTGTTTCCCAATGTTTTCAATTACTGTAACAAAACATGTTCCTGAAAACACATTTCCTTATGTAGCCAGGGCTTCACACCATTGAAGGACTAACATCTAAGAATTCAGTATAGGTCTAGCTGCATTTTTGTTATATGTGGTATCTAACTTACTTACATATGTAGTACATATCCATCATTAATGCTTTACACGCAGACTCTCAACTAGTTCTGAGCCTAATTTTCTTTTCGTACATTACAGTTATGATAGCACCTTTTGGATGGCAGGAACAATACAATCATTTTACATGAGAAAGACCAAGGTAATCTAACATCATATAGTTTTCCTTGCTCCACAAACATCAAAACTCCCAAATTCCAATTTCAAAGGACCTTTAATTATGACCATTTATATTGCCTTACCATTCATTAATACTTTAAATATCTCAGGGCACGTTGAAGGAATTGGCAAAGTTAATTTGTTCATAGCAACCCCATAAGCAACAGCAAGAGCTTCTATATCTCTGTAAGGTATTTGTCCAGTAAGTAATTCCCATAATAGTACACCATATCTGAAAGCAGAATGGAAAACAATTTATTACTTGAGTATCTTTATAGACCCCTTGAATGTGACATCAAAGCAGTTCAATTTGGAGGACAAAACAAAAGAATTTTAATATCCTGAGAATTGGAAACCTATTGTTTTGTCCTGCAAATTTAGCTGCATCCTGAAGTGCTGGAAGGGTTATGTTGGTAAGAGAATTCAGTTATGGAAAGGGTAAAGTGAAAACCAATTTTCTTTTACTTAATAGTTCCTGTATTTTAAGCAAAAATTAATTTCTAAATACAATTAAAATAACCCCAGTTTTATCTAATGATAACAATTATCAATGAAATACCTATGATTCTTTTGTCTCAAAATAGTGATATCTCTCTTTACTGGGTTGCCTGTGGTAAACCAGTCTAAAACTACCTTTGGTTTTTTTTCCTCCATTGCAAAATGGAAAAATTACACAATACTATTACGTTATATGGCTCTCATTGGTTCAGAGCCCTACACTATGGTAACTCTTCTACTCTCCTCCAATCAGGTTAAATATGTCAGGGTGATGGACTGAGTAGATAGACAGAGTCACATAAAATTTAACACGAAGCATTTCAAGCTTGGTTCGGTGTTGCCATTCCTTTGTGGCTCGACAAAAAGCTATTGTGTAGGTGTTCTGTCAAAGTAATCTACATGTTCTAGTCAATTTCAATGCTTTAAGGAACCCAAAGGCCTACGGTAAAATAATGCTATAAATGACAATGCAAAACAATCTTTTCTATGCTTTTTTCAATGTTTGAGAAGCTTAAGATCTGTAGTATGAATATTTCTTGTTGATTCAAACAAGTAGGACATTTTATAGGACGACAAATTGTGTTTGAAAACAATCAGCTTTACTCAGCTTTACATGATTATTTCTTTAATAAAATAATAACTGACAAAGAGCTTTGAAAAATTAGTAAAGAACAAAATGAATACCAATTGTGAAGACAAATATTGGCTAGTCTCTTTCTGAAATAAATCTTGAAGATTTCATCAGGCTTGTTAGCCAGGACTAAAGTCTACTCAGTGAGGTCAAGATTAGGAGTAACTTAACATGTGTAACACAATGCTGTTCTCTTCCGACAAAGTTGCATCTGTATTTCTACCACTAAGGGGAAGAGGTCTATCTGGCTAGACACTGGATTATGAGCTAAATAAAAGCGTTCTATTATGCAAAATACTGCAGGACCTTTTTGTAAGCCTTTGTTGCTTATCTGAGTCATACAATTCCACTCCAAAGCAACACAGTGAATGGCTATTGGGCGTCTTGTTTTGCTACGCCAATAGTATCTCACAGTGAGAATTGAAAAACTGTGGTTACCCAGAAATATTTCAGAAATCTTTTAATATTTGTTGAACAATCAGAAATGACTCCCTAATAATTACAAGAAGTTGATCTGACTACAAATCAGTTGAACTTCTTGAATGATAAATGATATCTGAAATATTTCTGGGTGCCCACAGTTTTTCAATTCTCATTGTAACATGAAAAACATGTATCTATCGATACTCGTATCTTCTAAATATCAGAATGAAAATTATATTCAATATTATCCTTACCCCCATACATCACTTGCAAAAGAAAAAGTACTGGCCCTTATAACTTCAGGCGCCATCCAAGCATAAGTTCCTGCTGCACTCATACGTGTGGTGTTGGCTATCTCACGAGCAAGACCAAAATCAGTAATTTTAAGAACATTGTTGAAGTCATTTTCATCAATAGGATAAAGGAGGAGAACTGTGAACAAAAGTGGAAAAAGATTTTTAATTTCATTCTATGGCCATTCTAGACTGGATGCGTTTTTTTCCCTCTTTACTATAAGAATATTATCTAAGGTATATATAGTTATAATCCATGCGTCTGGGCATGAGCTTATACAATAATAACAATTAGTTCAATTAAACAATATACAAAACAGATTTGAGAGATAAAATAGTATTATACTAATACATCTGTCTGGATTTGTTGTCGTTTAGCATCAATATAAACATACTGGGCCAATACTGGCTAAAAATAACCCTTATTTAGTCAAATTTAAAGCAATAAAAAATAAACTTCGTTTTTAAGAGTTGAAAATGGGCCTGTTTAGCATTATGTAATGGTAAAAAACGTCAGCAACATAGTGGCTTTTCCTGTTATACATATATATACACATCCCTACGCGTACGTATAGGAAGGGTAATGCGATTATGACGTCTGATCTACCACTTGAATTTATTAGTACAAATTTAAAACCAAAGTTGTAAAATAGAATCTCAATGAATCAAAAAAACCTGACCCTATTTAATTTGACAGCCAATTGAGCGACCCAATTCAGAATTTTCGTTGTACTCTTTCATAAATTACTTGAACATATAACATAATTACCCCTTGGGAATGCTAGCTTTATATTCCATCTAGTAGCTAGAGAGACATTGATCCAAACCGAACACTTTTCCCTAGCCTGCGTAGCGGCGCATTTCCCAAGAAGTTAATTGCATCTTGGGATCATTTTTTTAGCGTATCTAATAAAAATTTAGAGCGTATTTTCTCGTTAAGTTTTGTGTAGGAAGTGACATTCTTTAAAAACCATTTGAACAGGTACTTCGTTGTTTTCGTCACGGAATTATTGTTGAATTTAAAGGTGCTTAATTGGAATGGATTGAGACTGTTTCTTCCATCGTTCGAGACGAGAATTGACTCTTCATTATACGTTATAATAAAACCGTTTGATCTCAGGTAAATTAACACCAAAAAGTACTCCTTTCATTAAATCTAAACTTCGATAATAGAGGAATAAAAAACTTAGGGAAATAATTTTCAGAATAAGTTGTATTGTCCCGACGGCGACCACAACATATAGCTTAACATTTTTAATAAAGGTCCCTTGGGAGTCCTACGAAAACAAGACATCCTTAACTCATAAATTTATAAAAAGCATCAAAGTTTTGTTGAAATAAGTATAGATATATTTACTTACTATTTCCAGATTTGAGATCCCGGTGAATGATACTGAGCGGAGCTTCGCTGTGAAGATAGTTCATACCTTGAGCAGTTTGTATCGCCCAGTTTAGAAGAACCGAAGGTGGTATTTTTCTGCCATGGACGTTCAAAGCTTTCGACAAAGCCCCACCACGAGCATACTCAAGAATCAAACATAAGTTTGGTGTTTCAAGACAAACACCAAATAGATTCAGGATATTTCGATGTCTTAAGATAGAGAAAAACTTAGCTTCGTCTTTGACACTTTGTAAAGTCTTGGAGAAGTCTTCGTAATTTTCGGTTCTTGCGACTTTGACTGCAACTTCATCATCCTTCCATATCCCGCGGTAAACCTTTCCAAAACCTCCAGTTCCTATAATATCCTTGAGATCGATCTCTTCATATGAAACTTCTAAAGGTTCTATAAAGTTCGAAGGAGTATTATCGCTTGCTACGTAGTTCGCTGGAAGAAGACCCACTCGTCTTTCTCCTTGAATTCTGCCAACCCACCATCCTTCATCTCCGCTTATTTCAGGATCTTTCGAAAGAATTTCAATACGATTATTAGCCCTGAAAGAAAGCTCGTCCTCCTCTGCAGCTTCATAGTCATATAGTGCAATACATAAATCAGGTTGTGCTAAGATTCCTCCCGCAAGTTCAGTGCTTCTCGAAGCATCTTCCTCGTATATTTCCATGACTTTGTTGATTTCTTTAGCCAAAAATTAACGGCAAAAAAATGCCTATTTTTAAAATATAAAAAAGCTCCCTAAAAGCGGAAAGCTCCCTAGCGAACCGATCGCAGGCATCGAGCTCTTCTTCGGCAGAATTTCCTGTGGAAAAAATTTCTATTCTGGTTCTGCATTCATAACTTGCAAGTAAAAACAATTGAATATATTGAGGCCAAAATGGAGACTGCAGCGGGCGCGGTGGCCTTGGCTTGTCACGTGAACCCATAGAAACAGCTGAATGGTTCGAACTCTAATCCCATGGGACGTATTGTTTTACTCTAGATGTTTCCATGGTAATGTCTATTTATTTGGATTTTCTGGGCGGAAAAATTAATGAAAATATCGTTGAACGATCTACAAAAGAGGTTAAGTATTGTGTAAATTTACAGGAAGATTAGGATAAGCCAAAAATATGTACGATTTGTTAGCAAAAATTGGAGATCAAAATTATTTCTTTACGGTGCTGTTTGGAAAGAATTTGCGTGGAAGAGTGAAGGCAGCTCTTTTTATCCTTCTTAGCTTTTGCTATCTTAAGAAAATATTTAGAAAAGATATCAGAAAAGCGCGCGAAATTCAGGGGAATCCCCTGACGTAGATGACATCACGATAGATTTCTTGTCCATTTCAGCTATAATTAGAACTTACCATATCCACAAGGAATGTCACTTGGTCTTTACATTTTCGGAAACACTAAAAATCCCTAAAATAAGGATTACAGAAAACCAGTTTCTTTGTTTTCAAGCAATTGAGCGTTGACTTGAAATTCTGCGGTTGTTTGTAAAATTAAATATCTATTGTATAACCAGGATAGCTTATTAAAAATGATAAGGG
The DNA here is from genome assembly GCA_964019055.1 of Anthopleura xanthogrammica. Lineage (NCBI taxonomy): Eukaryota > Metazoa > Cnidaria > Anthozoa > Actiniaria > Actiniidae > Anthopleura > Anthopleura xanthogrammica. The sequence goes on from OZ025212.1 coordinate 15,464,541, forward strand.
CTGTCAATATTCATGTAGAGAACTACAATGGGAGAATATTTTACTGACAAGAGTTGATATTTTATTCATGACATGACCTTAACTCGAGCAATCCGTTCTGAGGTTTAGCCATGAACGTGTATTTTTTACGCAGCTTTTTCTCTACACCTGTACATAGCATGTACACCTAGGGCGTCTTGTACCGGAAATGCAGATCACTAAAGATATGAAGTCTCCTGTAGTGAATTTTGTTTGTTCATAACCTCACCTTACTGAGGATATCAAAACCACAAACTAATGACGATTTGAGATATTTATCTGAGGCCTATCGTCGAAGGATACATTACGAGATAATGATCAAAGATTGTGTAATAAGTTGTTCATAGGTGATCGCTTGAGGGACGCTTTATTCCAGGGGGATCACGTTTAGACAAGGGACTATTAGAGCGGGACCTGATATGTGGTTGATCGAACTGACCGAATTCAGTTCACTGCTGTAACTTTGGGAGCACAGAACTGGGAGAGAGTTAAAGAAAGGAAGAAAGAATTATTAAAGAGAGGAAAGAAATGAAGAAGGAAGAGGGAAGAAAAAAGGAAGAAAAGGAAAGATAGAAGGAAAGAAGTAAAAGTAAAAGTAAAGAAAAAAGAAAAGTAAAAGAAAAAAAAAGAAAACGAAACGAAACGAAACGAAAGGGAAGGGAAGAAAAGGAAAGGAAAGGAAAGGAAAGGAAAGGAAAGGAAAGGAAAGCGGGAAACGAAACGAAACGAAAGGGAAGGGAAGAAAAGGAAAGGAAAGGAAAGGAAAGGAAAGGAAAGCGGGAAAGGAAACGAAACGAAAGGGAAGGGAAGGGAAGAAAAGAAAAGGAAAGGAAAGGAAAGGAAAGGAAAGGAAAGGAAAGGAAAGGAAAGGAAAGGAAAGGAAAGGAAAGGAAAGGAAAGGAAAGGAAAGGAAAGGAAAGCGGGAAAGGAAACGAAAGGAAAGGGAAGGGAAGAAAAGAAAAGAAAAGAAAGGAAACGAAAGGAAAGGACGAAAGAAGGAAAGGCAAAAAAAGGAAAGAAATGAAAATGAAACAAGGGAAGAAAGTAAGAAGAAGAAAAAAAATCAAACTGTTTTTACCCGCAATGGACTTGGTTCAAGTACATCTTAGACTCAGTTTTCCTATCTTTATATTAATTGATCGATAGAGTGGGGCGGCGGCGGAGGAGGAAGGATTATTGTAGTAATGCTGGTCAGTTTGCACTCTCAAGTTACGCATCCCTAGATCCGGCCAAAATGTGATTTGTAATTTCCAACATGATTTGCCTATACCAACGGATAGTTGCTCTGTCATCTTATAATCTTGTCAGAAAATTTAGGCTTGAGTTCGTCAGTTAGCGACCAAGCGTTTTTTCTGTTAAGCCCGCCATAACTTCACGTGCAGTAGGACTGAAGTAACGCGATTGAGCTCTCTCACCATATCAAGTCATTGAAACTCATTTAGTCAACTAAAAATAATAAGCTACTAGAAATAGTTTTCCTTGCTGTTAGCGGACTGAATTTTAGCATAAACGATAGATTCGATCGAGTGCGCAAAACAATGATGGAAAAACTGTATTAGGCTTATGAAAAACTATAAAATTGAATCCTCTTGAGAAGGTGATTCGGAAACTGCCCTGTTTTGAAAGATAACCCTTCGTGGGATAATAACAAATACTTCATGTACTGAATCATCGGCTAGTTCAAGGTAGTAAGGGCGGCAAGCGGTGCTCGATTTCATGAGGCCCTAAAAACGTGCCTCCAACGCCTAGTATCACATATCGCGCATCCAACTCCAACGCCCTGTCGGGTAGTATGATTATACATGGTGCACTTAATACATGCAGAATAACACGAAGACCTACTGAGTAAGGGACACTAGTTCAACAAAAGATATAAAAACAAAATAGCTTATTTTCTTTTTTTTTTGTTGGTACTTTTTGCAGCTTTATCACCAATTACACCAGACTGGGCCCCCCAGACTTCGAGAATGGAGTACTCGAAATATGTTCGAGTAATAAGATTTACAACATACGTAGGCGTTAAAGTAAAGAATTTTAACCTCTGGTTCCAGGTGACCCACGTTTATTTATGACTCAGGAATATACTGAAGTTTTAATCTCAAGAGTTTGATTTCGATTTGAACTACACTTCCGAGAAAGGTGCAAAAATCAATAGCAAATGCGTGTAGTGGGATCGGGATGGGCTGGTATGCGCCAGGGTACCTAGTATAACTCTAAGAACGAACCCAAATTCCTTGACAAATAAAGTACTGGTCGAACCTTTGTGAAGCGACCAACCTCGGGGATTGGTTAATTGGTTGAATGTACTGCATGGAAATACCCGCACTGGCTGAAAAACGCAAAGATCACAGTATCACGTAGAGATGAAGAATTCTCGTTTATTAAGCGACAAATTTGAACGATAATTTTAAAAATCTACTAGTATTTTCAACTGTAACTAAGGAAGTGTACATTCTATTTTTACAGGAATTCTTTGTGAATTTTTCTTTCAAGCTTCTTTGACTTTTTTTGCTGGAGGTTCATCGGTTTCATCTTCTGGTGTTTGACTCGCGCTGTTGCTTTCTTCGAAGAACGGTGCCACCGTTACTGGAATTTCAGCTCTTTCTTCAAGCTTCTTCAGCGCTTTCGTGGCAAAGGAATCTGACTTGGCAGATCTCTCTACGGTAGTACCAGAGAGTAAATACCCTCCCGACCCGTCCATGTTTACTAAAGGGTGTGTTCGACCTGATAAAACCTACAACGGAATCAATTTTTTTAGAAATTAAGGAAGCATTTAATTGAGTTTGACCTTCCGCCATCCCACCTCAATGAGTCATTCCAAGGAGCCGATAATCAAGTCTGTTTAGTAAGCGAGATTTCCGAGTTCGAGACTTGATGACCTCGCTTATATATTACCTCACGAAATTGTTGCTAGATTGTTACGTCTCTCCCTTGATTCGAGGTTTTTTCTTTGGGTGTTCCGAATTTTCTCCCTCTGCAAAACCTAACAATCTGAATTTCTATTTGATCTGTGAGTTAGCCGTGCTCTGACTTTGATCAGCCAATGGACCTTGGTATAGAAGCAAAAAAAAAGTTTCGCGATCCAAAATCCAATATGTTTTCCAAATACTAAATTTTTAAATTTTGATTTTTTTGCAAAATTTCAGCAAAAATTTACTAATTATGAATAATAAAATGAGACTGATAGGAGAAAAGCTGAAAATTCGGCCTAACATTTTTTTCGATCCGGGAGGATCCAGTCAACCGAAGTCCATTCCAGTCCAGCTATGCACGGTTCCGGATTTTCCAAAATAGAAAATCCACCCAAAATCAGGGTTTAGGAGAAGAAAATCAAATTTTAAAGGTTGGGGATGTTTTTGCAATACATTAAGAATATCCATTCCCTTTCAAAAGCTGAAAATTCAACATTTTTTTTGTGAACCAAGATCCAGTGAACTGAGGTCTAGTTGGCAAACCCTCTGTCTATGCAATCTGGATTTGCCATTTTTTTCATCTGATTATTCCCAAATTGGACAGCATAAAGTCCTATTACTTATACAAATGTATTAAACAGAAATCATTAAACAAAAGAGTGGAAATCCATACCTGATACTGTCGCCACCATGTTTCAGTGAGTTGTAGATTCACCACACCTCCTCTGTTTCGTAAATCAGTGTAACACTCTACCAATGGCTGCGAATAGAGACAATGTGGAAAATAATTTACAATCTGTACACGTAGGTGATAAATACCTGGGTTTTAAGAATATGTACCTCTTTGAATGTAGAGAAAATAACAAAGGGCCTCGAGGGAGCAACATACTCAAGCAGTTCTAGAACTATTGTGCTGCGATTGAACTTGCTGACAACCACAAGACTGAAATGAATAACGATTATAATCATTATTAATAACTTATAATAACCCACTATCACTATAATAGTAAAAAAAGTATCCAATGAAAATCAACATTCTGGAAAATGTGAAAGTTGCAGCCACAATTCATGGTAATTTTAATTTGATTCTCTGGCTAAGTTTTTAAAAGGAAAATGTACAGAAAATCCTTCTTACCCATCCATGTTCCTCAACAAAAGGGCACTTCTTGCTTTACTTTCCTCAAGCTGTCTTTTATTTCTCCTTTTTATTTTTTCCTTGAAGATGATATCAAGATAGAAGTTAGTTTAGAGAAACAAAGAAATAATACTCAAGGGAATGGGTGGCATAGTGGTTTACCGCTTGCCTCTCACTGCTGTGGCTGGGTTCAATTAAGCCCTGTGCGTTGTGAGTTGAGTTTGTTTGATATGTTGTTCTCTCCCTTGCCACAAGGGTTTTTCTCCAGGTTCTCTGGTTTTCCTCCCTCCATAAAAATCAACATGAGTTGAGAGCTGTATGCATAGAATATATAATGTAGTAGTGCTTGTGAGTGACAATGGGCCAATTTGGAAACCAGTATATGTATATTGCCAACCACTATAAAAAAAAAAGTAATACGTTTATCTTTATTTAATGACCTGTGATCTGAAATAAGGAAACAGTGGATAAGGAATATTGAAAGTTATTAAAACTATTACTTTTCTCTTGGGCCTCATTCAAACGATCTTCTCATGCCAAACCTAATGACATCAAAGAAGCCTGCCCGGCTCATATGAATTGCGACATTTGTGCCATTCTAAGTGTCATTCTTAGTGACATTCTAATTGTTTACCAATTCCTTATTAGTTTCTTTTGATTGACAATCTGAGGTATTACTGGATGACGCAGCTGACTGTTGTTTGGTTTCCTCTGTGTCTGCCTCACTATCCTGCTCTTGTTCATCATCTACTGTTTGTGATGAAGTTGGTGTATCTTCTGTTTGTTGACTTGATTCTGGACAACAGATTAAAAAAATGAATATCAAGTGGATAAATGAATGGATGGGTGGATGAATAAATAAATGATTGAATAAATGAATAAATGAATAAATGAATAAATGAATAAATGAATAAATGAATAAATGAATAAATGAATAAATGAATAAATGAATAAATGAATAAATGAATAAATGAATAAATGAATAAATGAATAAATGAATAAATGAATAAATGAATAAATGAATAAATGAATAAATGAATAAATGAATAAATGAATAAATGAATAAATGAATAAATGAATAAATGAATAAATGAATAAATGAATAAATGAATAAATGAATAAATGAATAAATGAATAAATGAATAAATGAATAAATGAATAAATGAATAAATGAATAAATGAATAAATGAATAAATGAATAAATAAATAAATGAATGAAGTGCCAGAGTGAATAACTGAGTGAATCAGTGATTGACTAAATGACTGAATGAAGGAGGCTAATGAATGAGTGTTGAGTGACTGAGTAATGAATTAATTAATAAATGGATGGGAGAATGGATGGGAGAATAGATGGATTTAAAAAAATCTAATCTGGATACCTTTGAGACTGTTTACTTTGCAAAGTGGAAATCCATTGACTATTTCCATAAAACTTGAAGGAAAGCCAAAACATTCCATTGCCATCCTTAAAAAGTCATAATACAAGCTTTTATTACTTTTTCTTACAAATCTTTTTATCCCTAAAGGTATTTGCAATACAATGTAATACACAGTACCTGGTTGGGAAATCACCAGTATGGACTTGAACAATGTTTCCATGACCTGAACATGACAATAAAACAAGTGAATCAAATCAAACCTTCAACCTTAATCAAAACCTGGAACAAACTCTGGGCTAACGATCTCAGGGCACTGCTAACTTTTAGATCAACTTGAAAATATTTAGCCTGTTAAGTTTTGAGGAGGGAGGAAAACTGGAGAATCTGGAAAAAAATACATAAGTCCAGGAATTGCACCTGAGACCCCAGAGGTGAGAGATGGGTGCATTATTATGTGCTACCCCTAATTCCAAAGATACAATCCCCCTCGATGAGGAGAATAAATAGGAACAGTCTAAGTATTTTTTCTTTATTACTTTACCTCCCATTCTGTCGAGTACTGCACCAACCACAAGACCCTGACACTGTTCCATTACTATTACATTAGAATTTGCTCTGATGTTGGCTAATGAAAGAAGCTGGGATAGAGCATCTGGCCTTAAGTCACTGCAAAAATAAAGAAAGTAATAAACTTTGAGGTCATTACTGTCACATTAAGTTGCATTAAATGGCTGGATATTTGTACAAGTTGTAGGCGAAGCCAGGATTTTCCAGGGGGGGGGGGGGGGGCACAACTCTGAAAAGCTGCCATTTTGTTTGTCCCTCCAAAATGCTTGAGCCCCCCAAAAAGCAAGCAAAACTACTACCAACAGGATAGGGGGGACACTCCCCCTGGCTATGCCTCTGATTTTTTCAATAGTCTCCATAATAGATGGACAGTTTGTTATACATTAACAATTAAGATATATAGTTTATTAGTTAACTGTATTTGTATCTAATCAAATATTTCTTTAACTATTTTTGACATTTCAGCTGTGTTCACCAGCTTTCATCAGATGTTATCGATCATGAAATGACAGTGCACACATGGTTTAAAATTAATCTATCTTACCATATCTTATTGGAGGTCCTTGAGTAGTACATGGTGGCTATCAGCCGTGTTGATGGTTTGAGAATTGTAATTTTTGAATTATATCTGGTTGATAAAAGTTTAAACAATATTATTAATAATTCAAATTTCATAGAATTCAAATATAATGCAATATTCTTGGCTTAGTGAATGCAAGATGTTTTTAATTCCCTTATGGGTCAATACTAATAGTAGACATGTGCTGATAAATAATAAATATGTGCTGATAAAAATTTGATATTGTTTTTAGTGCTATACAAGTTGATGAATATTACATTTATTATTATTAGACATTCATTAAGAAAGATGTTCTTACTTTTTATTCTTCTTTTTTCTGTACTTGTCTTTAGAGAATTCAGTTCTGTCTTTGAAAGTTTCACTGTTTGCAACAAGTTGGTTCACGATTTCCTGTTTAGAAAAAGAAAGTAAATAAAAATAAATAAACAAACAAATAAATCAAATCCTAATGAGTTTAAATTTTGATTGGTTCTTGACCATGGTCTATTAAAGTATACACTGTTAGTGATATCTAAATAATAAACTAACTAATGCATAAGACCGAAAGTGTTTGAACCTAGTAAATAGTGGTTTGTGATGGGCAAACATTGTGTTTCCAATGACTAAAAAAGTGCAGTGACAAACCCTATATTTACCTTTCCAGAAACTCCTTGAGATTTCAGAGTGTCCACATCATCACTGGTTAGCTTTTGTGATTGACCATCGGTTTTGATTGGTTGATACTCTGAGGACTTTTCTATGAAAGAAATAGAGTGTTCAAAAATGAATAACACAGGGAACCCACCAAAACTATATATATATATATATGTGGCTTTCAAGCTTGTCACAGCAGAGAGTAAAAGGAAAAGGATCATGGGAACAAGGGACCTGAGTCAAAGCGGTAATCTTTATGTCGAAAGTTCAAAGAAGATTTTAAGAGGAGAGCATTGATTCATGCCCAAATTACCCCTACTTCACCCTAAGAAAGTAATAAATAGTTACTATACTACCTAATAAGGAAAATGTAATCTAGCACATGGTGTTGACACAGGTAGCCCATATCACTCACTTCAAAAACAATCAGTAAAAATGACCACTTCTGGGCCTGGTTGTACGAAGGGTGGATAGTGCTATCCGATGGATAAGTCTTAATTATCCAGTGGATAAATTTATGGGATAGCAGCATCGACTTATCCACTGGATAAGGATTTAAACATCGGATAGCGCTATCCATCCTTCGTACAACCGGGCCTTCGTACAACCGGGCCCTGCTAAAGACATTCTGTTACAGCAGATTTCATATGAGTATGTACATGTAAAGTCACAGCATGGGTATGGTGCCACATGGACAGGGCATGGATTTTCAGTACCTGCCTTCACTGTCACAACAAGGCACTGTCCATGCCGTAAATTTTCCAGAGTCATATGAAAACTGCTTTAATGATCTTTAGCGACAGAAGAAACTAATTTTACCTCCATTTTCTGTATTTGTAGCTCGCAGTTCATCTACATCTTCACCAGGTTTTATCAAACGTAACTGACCTCCTTTTACTTCAAACACAGAACCATAAGGACAGTTTATCGCGTTGTCTATGACGAACTGGAGCTTTTCGAAGAATACTTTTCTGTAAAAAGTAAAACAAGCTTGAAAATTACGCCTAAATTTGCAATTTTTGGGAATTTGTCCCATCTGTTGACTGGCCGATGAACTGTAGCTTGTTACAAATGCAAATTATTAAAGTTATCTCTATTCCTACCTATTTTTCCGCACTTGAACTACTTTTAAAGCTTTGTCTATCTTCAGTACAACTTGATCTTCTTGATGTATTAACAATTTTGACCCACTTCCTGGACTTTCTTCACGTGCGGCCGCCATTTTGAAAATACATTGATGAGTAGGACTGGGGATAGAGATTCTGTGACTGTAACATAATTTGATACTAGATACCGCTGAGAAAGATTTAGGAATTGTGGGCCCATATATGACGTCACCTCATAAAAAAACATGGCGGGCGAAAGGAAGAAACGGGAAAAACTTCCTTCGAAAACCAGGATAATTTCCCGACTTTATAATCACTTACAACGCTCTAAAATGTTATAGATAAACTGCCAAAGCACTAAAGTTGCTTTGGAAATTGCCATAACGATGGGTTCACAAACGCTGGAGATTTTACGCCAGGGTGTTTGGGCATCGCTGACAGGAGGATGGTTTTTCGACCCTCATCAGGAGATTTTCACCAACACTTTCCACTTTTATTTATGGATTATTTTACTCTGTCTACCCTTTTCTTTATACCTGGTGAGTACTTGAAGGAACATTCTTTACTATCGTTTTCTTTGTGAGGCGCTTAAAGCCATTGTACCTGTTGAGATAATGTAGTGTTTAGCAAATTAAAAATTGTTGTTTACGAACGCATTAATAGTTCTAACTTTATTTAATATTTAATATTTTAATTTAGGGAGCACCTCCTTCGAATTTAGTTTGGGCTTTATACGCTGCCTTCGTTGGGATTCTTTTCGCTATAATTAAATTCTTAAACTATCGTCTTCATCTGATGTTTGATGGCGAAGAGTTTCACTCTGAGGACGACCAACGGGAAGACTCGACCTCCAACCGAGGAATAAGCAGAGCAGAAAGCGTCAGAGATAGTGTCAGACAGCCTTCAGTGACTGTTCGCCGAGAGGACAGTGGATTAAGTCATATGCAGGGGGGTGAGGTGATCGAGATGGAGGTGATTAATCAATCTGCATCTGCTGATTGTAATGGTGGCCATGAACCAGATCCTAACATTTCTCAACATGCCTTGTCAACTTCATTAGCCTCTTCTCTTCTTAACCAATTACAGCCTTTGGAGAATAATACTGAACAGGTCTACCCTACTAGTAGGCTTAGGCTGGCCTTACACAGCACCAGACAAACTTTTTACTGTTCAAATATTTGACCAGTACGTACCATTCTCTTCTGTTTACATGTAACTGGATCCAAATTTGCCTGGCTAGGTGTTTTAATTTTTGTCCAGATAGCATAGTTCCATGTAAACAGAATACCTAAATGTACAACTATTTGAACAGTAAGAAATTCATTCAGTAACTCGTAAAGCCAGCCTTTGAGCACTTATCTTGTCTCTGCGACCTTGGCATTTTTTCCAGTAATAAATGTTTTTTGCTTCAATCAAAAATTTACAAACTCAGAGCATCATAAATTTGATTGGCAGCTGTCAAAATATTAGAAAAAATGTCAATTTTGGAGTTGTCAGGGTACCAGATACATGATAAGCCTTTATTTAATGATCTCTTTGTGCAATGCTGGTTATGTATTTTCTAAATCATTTAGAATACAGTCAAACCTCTACACAACGGCCTCCGTTGGGAGAACATTTTGTGGCCATTGTGGGAGGTGGCCAGCACTGCACAGTTATACTGCTCTCAATAAACTAATTATCATTGACAATATTCCATCTAAATTTAATGCTGTGTCATTTCAATAATAATTTTGATCATACCAAGGGTATGGAAAAAGTCTACATAGTCTCCCCTCTAATTTTTGACCAGTCCATAACCAACCTTAATCATAACTTCTCGAAATATAATTATAATAATAATAGTAATAATAATATTATACTAGGAAGCTTTCATCACCAAAGTGTTTTTCAGAGGGGTCCTGCAAAACTATATTTCACACGACAATGGGTTTTACCATTTACTAAAATTAATTTAATATACTAATACTGTATCATGTTGTTTATTTACAGGACAGTGGTGATCACTCTAACAGAATTACAGGTAAAACATTTTATTAATGCTTGGACCCTCAAGCCTATTGTCCCATAGGCCTTTCCTAAGAATCTGATCATGGAGCATCATGGTATAGCTTGGGTACAAGTGATGCATGATTGCCTAACAAGATGGACTGTCCAAAGCAGATGGGCTGCTATATTCATTTGCTGCAGAATCCTTATTTATCTTATATATTCCTGACAAATTTTCAAGCCATCACACTACATACCAGCAGCTTGAGTACTAACTACATGTTAGTACCCAATGTAGATCATAATGCATCCTGTTTATCAAACTCCATGTTTTCCCAGATCCTGCATAAAAAGAGATAAATTATTATTATTAATATACTATATTCAAGCAATTTTATTAATTGGATGTTAAAATTCTAGAAGATTTGGAAGAAAAAAGAAAACCAACTCGAATCAAAGAGGTAGGTTCTTGTCTTCAATGTTTACTCATTGATTTGAGTGTATTTCACATACCTTTGTATCGCGTCACTAGCCCAATGGAAATGAAATATAGTTGATACTTTGTATTCCATTTTAGATCAGTTTTGCATTGGAAGCACCAACAAGTGACGACTCAGATGACAGTAGCAGTCAAAGGTAACGTTATAATAATTATTAGTGGGGAATGATATGGCAAGATCATAGCCATACCATTAAGTTGACATAACTACCATATTTTACCTTAGCTTACCTTAACTACATGTTGTGATTAGATGAATTCCTTGGAGACAATGGGAAGCCATTTCAATGTTACGGCATGTCCTACCATGTATGTGCTCTAAGTCAGTACCATTTGTTTTCCACTCATACGGAAACTACTCTAATGAATACAGTGATATTATAGCAATGTAATGGTGTGTCATAATCAAAGCAACTATCCCACACCACTTGCACGCATAGCATTTGTTAATAGGTTGTAGTAATTATTATAAATAGAATAAAAATAATTTATGTTTCATCTGTTTCCAACAGCCCAAGTGGTAAAATGAAATCCCAAGCGACAAACACAACAGGCATGGCTGGTGAGTTTGGTATAGACAGGCACAATATTAGACCTTTACTTTGAGCATGATGATTTCAAATCTTAGATTATGTAGCAATAACTTTTTCTTTAGTTAATTCTCCTCTGTAATGTTCAGCTTACATTATATCAGTTTGTATTAAATTTTAGTCTCTGTAATACCTCAGGGCACATAATTAACTTTTAAACCCACTAGCAAAACCTTTTAAACTTTTCAGCCCTTCAATTTCTGGACTGTGGTCATACTCAACAAAAAAAAACTATGTCTAAAAAACTAGTTAAATTTTTTCTTACTTTCTCGAGATTGTGAGCGTTAAATTCATGCCTTGATACTTTCCCTTAACGGATACTGACAGTTATATGGTATGTGATATTTATCTGCAGAAAAGAACACACCAGAAGAACAAGATCACAGCCAGTTCGAGAGCATGACAAGTTTTAAGAGTGAACAGTCACAGGAACCTGGACAAACCTGTTCAGACCAGCTACTTAACTCTGAGAGTAAGGGAGAACTATCAGGTAGGGCTCAGTCTTAAAGTTGATACTTTCTAGCTTTTCAGAACACATCAATCATTTTTGGGTTTGCCAAAAATATAATGTTATGGATATATGGCATTCTTGTGGGGTATTACTACAAGACATTCTAACAGTTAGTATAACAATGTGTATCAGGGTTCTAAATTTCCTTTCAAACCAACCCTAACTAATTCAAACTGGTTAGAGCTGTGCTCCAGGGTCATACATGGACTGTATAGTGGCTGCCAGAAGTGCCTTCGCTTCTTTCAGTTTCACCCCGTTGAGCTGTGCCACTGTTGTACTTCATGGTGGTTATTAGTGATAAGAAGTTTTTTAAACCAATAGGTGTACATTTTTTGATCTCCAGATACACTCAGTAGCCTGTCATCTTATCCTATTCCTAACATGGAGAGTGCAATCTTTGAGGCGAGATCGGCACCAGGTTTAACAGTGGCTGGTATCTGGGAACCTAATGTTTCTTCCCCAAAGAGTGAAGGATCAGCTATTAGTATATCAGGTAATCCTTGTACAACACTAGAAGCAGTGGCAGCTGCTCTAGAAAACTTTGACCATACAAGAAAAGCAAAAATATCAGAAGCTAGCCCTGAATTTAAAGATGAAGATGGACAAACATCAACGTCTCGGATGGATTCATTTTCTAAAGAAATTACAGATCAAGACGCTGCTTCAGTGTTGAGACAAGAATCGCAGAGAGAGTTTGGCCAACATCGGCCAAGATCAATCTCTGACATAGTGAGGGAGTCTAAACAGGAAAATAAGGAGACTAGTGGGTCTGGTGCAGAATCAGGTAGAGACAGTCCAGTGCAGCTTGATGCATCATCATTACATGACAGTTGCAAGCTGCACAATCCTTCAATGAGCTCCCAGCCGGAATCACTAGATAGCACAAGTGTCTGTATTGCAATGAATAACAAAGACACAGCATCAACAGCAACGCAGACTGGAAGTCTGTGTGAAGCAGAAGGCTCAGGCCGTGAGGGATCAGATCTGATTCTTGCTCGGCGATCATCCCAGTTGGCCAGGAGAAGACGGCGCCTTCAAAGGCATTCTGTAAGACGTAGGAGGAGGACTGATTCTGGACCAGGAACAGGTCCTTTAGCAGAAGTCCTGTTGCAAGCAATGGACACTGCACCTCAGTCTGCTCATGTTGCTGCGTCTTATAACGATACCACTCCAGGTGCATTGCATTGTTACCAGGATGAATTTGGTAAGAAATATGAGATTGCAACATTTGGGTAGCATATGCAGCTATGATGTTGTCTCTTACTATTGGGTAGTTCGAGCCTGGGGTATAGGCACTGGATGTGAGCTGCATTTGATTAAGGGTTATATAGTTTGACAATGGTAGTTATAGTTTGGGGTACTCTGGTTTTTCTCTCTCCATTAACTAGTTCACCTATGATTTGAAATTTGAGTTGATTGTAGTATAGTATGCGTATGTGTATGTGTAGTAAGAAAAAAGATTTCTACATTTTGAAGGTTGAACTAAGTCACTGGCTGCAAATGTAGATCATTATATATATGTATAATTATTGTGGTTACCATAGTAACTGTTGCTATGTTTACTACACTGTGTACATCCAGGCCAATGGCAAACCTACATATTTGAGGGGGATGGTCCCATATCTACAACTATTGTTCCTGTATCACGCTCATCCAGTCGCAGAGAACGTGGCTCCAACTGGTAGGTCAAGTTACTATAATGTACATGGTTCTAGGAATCTGTTGAATATTTTCCCAGGGTTTTTGGCTGGAAAAATGTCTGCAAATGATCCTCTTATATGGTTCTAAGAACCTATCCAATTTTTCCCCGAGGTTTTTGGTTTGAAAAAATGTTTGCAAATGCTCACCCCTCTTTGTAATTGTAGAGCAGGTATCTGATATATAGCATGCTGTTTAAGACTCCATAATTATATATATTTATAGAATGTTGCCAGTGATCAAAATGTGTGCCCTTTTTCATTGTAGGGAAACTAGCAGTTCCTCCTCTACATTTGGGGTGGAGCACTCAATGGAAGCCTATGATGACATGCCCCCAGTTGACCTTCAACGAGCAATATCCCAACGACGTTGGCATGATACTTTGTCATCTTCTAGCATTCCTGTTGCCAGGCCTTCTTCTGTTACTCCTGTGGAGAAGTTTTCCGTACCACATTACTTTAAGTTTCAAATAATACCAAACAAGTTTATAAAGATTAAGTTTGACAGGCTGTCACTACTTGCTCTTATGGATAGGTAGGTTGGTTTACTTAGTGACAAATGATGTTGAGCTGACGGCATCCATTCCTACTACTACTACCACCATCATCACCTCCATCATTTTTAACACTATTACGATTACCAGCATTATCCCTCCACTACCACCTCCACCTCTTTTGTTATCGTTGCCATGCATCATCATTACCACTATCATAATCACTATAACCCATCCCATCCCACACCTTACCATCACCCACCCCACACCATACCATCACCCATCCCACACCATACCATCAATATGTATTTTTCAATATGTATTTTTCAATATGTTCAAAATGTTTCTATTTTTACAGGAACAAGTCGATATTTGAAGCATTAGCATCAGTGGTCTTAGCAGTATTAGTAGCAGTTCTTGGCTACTGGTTACTGGTCAAAGATTTCTTCAAAGATTTCTGGATCTTTCTATTTTGTTTTATTATCGCCAGCTGTCAGTTTTCTCTTCTCAAGGTATGTTTCACTATTTCTCATAGAATTTTTTATTTTTTTTCTAAATTTGATCTATGGCTTAAAATATAGGCTGCTCAATGGCCGGTCATAATGGTTGGCCACATCTGTCTGATCATTATGCAGGGCCAAGCAAGCCTTGAAAAAGGGGGGGGGGGGGAGGGGAGGGACACAAAGTCACTTCACAACACATGATCACAAAAAAGTAAATGAATATTTAAATGAATATTTAATTCCATACTTGCTTTACTTTTCTGAGATAAACTGGGTGGACATGCCCCCCGGCCCCCTGTCTACGCTATGGCCCTGACATGTGACCAGTCATTGTGAACAGTTGAATGCCCAGATAAATGTTTTGAAGAGGAATACAATTTTTTTCTTCTATTTCTCATTTTGTTTTTCCTTCTCATTTTGTAGAGTGTTCAACCAGATGCTGCTTCGCCTACTCATGTTAGTACTGTTATCAGTGTTAATTTACTGCTAATATGAATTTTGTTTATATACATGGTCACAATGACCATCAAGAGCACCCTTAAGGAGGGGGACGTAAGAGTTCGCAGTTATGCGGTATTGCCTTTTTTTTGGTTAGGTTTTACAGTAATTTTTATCTTAACCTGCGGTATTGCAGTTTTACAAGACTATGCAGTTTACAGTTATCATAAATCTTAGGCGACAGTTATCAGTGAAAAAAGTCTATGTGGTCTATCTCAGTAAATGCAAGGCCAAAGCAAGTGTTGCGGTTATGCAGTTTTTTAGTTTTTTCTATGCAGTTTGCGGTATTCAAACTCCCCTTATGCCCCCCTCCTTAAGTGTGTATTTAATTAAAAATATAGTATACTACAATGTATAAGACTAAAAATTCAGGGGTTGAGTTTTGAGATAAGTGAAAGGTGTGGAGACTAAAGCCCTTGTCTCAGCAGTCCCTATAACAGATATTTATATATAATATGTTGATTATTATCTCTAGGGTCACAATCACATCGTAGTTTTCAGTCGTCCAGTCTATTTTGTTTGTTTGGCCACCATAGTTCTGATCCTGGATAGGGTGATGCAATCCACAGTGTACTGCCTAACACTGTATAGTCTGCCTTTATGTACCAACTCTATCCTGATCTACACAAGAGACTTTCTTATTGGTGAGTAGCACACTGTTCATCATGCTATACTGTTGGTACTATAGCCCCTCCCCACCCAGGACAGGTCCAATACACCCTCCCCACCCAGGAAAGGTCCAATAGCCCCTCCCCACCCAGGAAAGGTCCAATAGCCCCTCCCCACCCAGGACAGGTCCAATACACCCTCCTCACTCAGGACAGGTCCAATACACCCTCCCCACCCAGGAGAGGTCCAATAGCCCCTCCTCACCCAGGAGAGGTCCAATAGCCCCTCCTCACCCAGGAGAGGTCCAATAGCCCCTCCCCACCCAGGAGAGGTCCAATACACCCTCCCCACCCAGGAGAGGTCCAATACACCCTCCCCACCCAGGACAGGCCCAATATCCCCTCCCCACCCAGGAGAGGTCCAATATACCCTCCCCACCCAGGACAGGCCCAATATCCCCTCCCCACCCAGGAAAGGTCCAATACACCTGTATGATGTAGCTATGATGTTTTTTTGAATCATCATATTTCATACGTATACAATTTTTCAGGTTTTATTCTTGGATTCCCTTTGCTGTTCCTAATTGGATTGCTACCACAAGTCAATACATTTGCTATGTACCTACTGGAACAGATTGACATGCATGTATTTGGAGGAAATGGTAAGAAGGGCCAGGGTTAGGTGAAAAAAAACTCATCAGGCATCTAAGGTATATTCAGAAGAGTTCACCGTGTTCAAATGCGTTTTTTTCCAGCTATGACAAGCCTTAGAGGGTCAGTGGTCAGTGTTCTACGTAGTATTTTTGCTACAGCTGTCTTGTATGGTTTCTGTTATGGAGCCATGTCGGTAAGTATCCTTACCTAAAGATTTATAGCTAAGATACCATGCATGTATGTAGGTATTGGTACAGGTAGTCGGTGTTGGGGGTTCTAGTTTGCAAACAAGACTTCAAGCTTCATGTGATGCAATTCAATGATAACAGTTGTGAGTAACGGTGACATTTTTCTCAGCCATGCTGCCTATTATTACTGATTTCAGAATGAAGCCATGGGATCACAGCATGTCTTGTTCTCTATATTCAGTGGACTTCTTGTAGCTATATCATATCACCTCAGTAGAACTGCAACAGATCCTACAGTCTTAGTGTGAGTAGAGCCTAGATATTTTAATTAATAAAAATTAGATTTCCAAGACAAGCACTGGCAGCTCAGAAAAAGATGAGCAGTGAGAAAATATATAGGTATTACGTCATGGGTGAACACAAATAGTGTACCATGGTTTCTATATGTCCATATGGAAACTTGCCTTATTTGCGTAGGTCCTTAGTTTACTATCAAGGAATTCACCTACATGTACTATGGTCTCCCTACCTAGGCCTATTTTGCTATCATCTGGTAAATGTTGATGAAAATCGCTTAACTTTCACTTTTCCTTGTAGAATGAGCTGATTTTATAATCTAACTCACACCCTGTCTAGCTTGTGAAGTCATGAAATTATTTATTTATTCATTCATTTATTTTTTGTTAATATTTATTTCCTCTCTTATCTTTCATTATTTCTCTTCTCCGTACAGTTCTTTATTGCGCTCGTCTTGCCTGGAGAAGAATTCATTCAGACCAGAAGCTGACTTCGTAGATCCTTTGCCTGAAAAACTGAAACGAACAGTGGTAAGTCTAGAGCCTTACCGAGATCATCAGAACAGTACATCAATCAAAAGTGGAAGAAAAGGAAAGAGAATGGATGGGATGAGATGAGATGAGATGAGATAAAAAATGAAGGGAACAAAATGTCAAACATTTTCTTGTTCAATTTATATATTATGTTGAGTTTTACTTTTCAACTTTCCGCAGACCAAAAGGCTCCAGAATGATCTGGTCTGCAGTATATTCATCTTGATATTCGTGTTCGCCATTCATGTCAGCACTGTCTTCACTACTCTACAGGTAATTTTATAGATGTAGTTAGAACGATATATCTTGCTGAGTGCCTTGTTCGTTCTTGTTGTCAAACATTTCTTTTTATGGACTGTTGTTTGTGTGTGTGGAGCACACCTCATGGAAGAGTCCCTCACAGGGAATGACGGTTATGAAAGCGCATTTACTCAGTTTTTCCACACGTATCTATATTCACTTGCTAACAGACCTTTTTTCCATCTAGCCGTATGTTGGGTATGCCATGTACGGTCTAGCAGGAGCAGTGGGTATCGTCAACCACTACATATGGCCACAACTACGTAAACCATTACCATGGCTGTGCTTTGCTGTGCCCTTTTTTAAAAGCAGAGAATTCAATCAATTTGAAGTTCGAGGTAAGGACACGTCAGGAAGGCAGTTTCATTTTCTCTTATGCTCCGTCTAGCCTTACAGGACCAGGCAATCAAAGATCATTTCGTTAATAGTTTGCTGTTAATTAGTTTATATTTTATACATATTTTTTTGTCAAGAGAGTGGGTGGGATGTACTGCTATAGTGCTGTCTTGCACCAGTTCATTTTCAATTAAGAAACAAGAAAAACTTCTTGAGTCACATATACTTTTGTCTCATTATCAACCCTGTTTTTTTAACGTTTTTACTCACAGATGCAGCAAAGATCATGCGGTTTGAAAAGGCACAGGTTTGGCTGAACTTCATCGAGAGAAACTTTGTCTATCCTGCCGTCTTTTTGAGCGCTTTGACCGAACATTCCAAAGCATTGGTTGATAAATTTGGAATTTTGTAAGTATTCTTTGAAGCTGTAACCGTCTGGGGGGGGGGGGGGTACGGGTGGTGTGCGCTACTTATACGCAGTCTATCACTGATATGGTCGTGGGTTTGATCCTCTGACCCGCCATCACATGTGAGTAGAGTTGCCTTGTTCATTCTCTCCTGTGCCTTGAAGGTTTTTCTCCAAGTTCTCCACCCCCCCCCCCCCCCCAAGCTGCGCAAAAATGACCATTTAAATTCCAATCTGATAATGGTAAGAGTACCACAGGTTTGTTATCCACGGGTTTATAGAGTCTCACCCTCGTAAAAACAAGCATGATTTGAGATTAGACCTTTTCAGCTTGGGCATAATGTTTTCCCATTACAGACCACGCGTCATTAAACAAAGAAATGATGCTCTAGGGAATGATACATGATCTAAAAGAGGAAAACATTACGCCCAAAGTAACAGGTTAATATTAGTGATTTAGTATATTTTATCAACTGATGACTGTGTATATCGTGGTTTCAGGGTTGCTCCTATCATCATCTGCGTCATTGGACTCAAGCTTCTTCGAAGTGCATTCTCCGACTCATCTCGCCAGCACATGATTCTTATCTTTACTTTACTCTTCTTCAAGTTCGATTTCGGTCACAGTTCTGAGACCTTATTAGTAGATTACTTTTTCATGTCGATATTCATGTCTAAGGTATGTCAGTACTAGCGCTACACGGCATGGAGCCGGGGCGCATCAGGGAATCAGAGAAAGGGGGGGGGGGGGACGGAAAACTCCGGCGTTAGAGGGACATCTATGAGTAACCAACGTAAAAGGGGGGAGGCGCGGCACCCTTAAATCCGCCCATGAAGAGATCACAACATCTATTGAACATATCACAGCGTGCAAGGGTACTACTCATGCATTCAGAAAGTTTGGACGCGCAACTTTCATGGACATGGCTCTCGATCTTTGTACCGTGAAAATAAATCTGACCTGTTTATTGAAAATGCCAGTGGACATGGCATGTTTATTGCATGCGTCGAAAACTAAGCATCCTATGCCTCTTAGAGACTTCATGTGAGCTTGAAAAAATCATGGTACACCATCATCGCGCCACGAAATTGACATCATGCCTTGAACCAATCAAAGAGCACGATACTGCTGTACCTAACTCAATGTTGTTTTCATTTCAGTTCTACGAGTTGATTCTCAAGGTTCGTTTCATTGTGACGTACATCGCTCCATGGCAGATCACGTGGGGATCTGCATTCCACGCCTTTGCGCAGCCCTTCAGCGTGCCTCGTATCCTTTCACGTCACTGTTGTCCTTGTTACATGTCTTTTCCAGTCTTGTCTTAACCCATCACTGTAGCGACCAATAGCATGTAAAGTACTCTAGATATGTTAATTAAATTTTTCTTGTAATTTGTTCTTAACTCTGAGCTAGACTCGGCAATGTTATTCTTTCAAGCTATCGTCTCGTCTATCTTCTCAGCACCTCTAAATCCTGTACTGGGTAGCGCCATATTCATCACGTCCTATGTTCGACCAGTCAAGTTCTGGGAGAAAGATTACAAGTATGTGGTGCATTACTATGGATTATAGATGATGGTGTATTTTATTTGTATGGTTTATAATGTGGAGTTGCGCATTGTATTGTGATGTAGTTCGGTATGGTGTGGTCGGGTATGGTTTGGTGATATATGTTGTGTGTGCTAGTGTGGTGTGGTGTAATGTAGTTGGTTTGTATGGTTTATAATGTGGAGTTGCGCATTGTATTGTGATGTAGTTCGGTATGGTGTGGTCGGGTGTAGTTTGGTGATATGTGTTGTGTATGTTAGTGTGGTGTGGTGTGATGTAGTTGGTTTGTATGGTTTATAATGTGGAGTTGCGCATTGTATTGTGATGTAGTTCGGTATGGTGTGGTCGGGTGTGGTTTGGGGATATGTGTTGTGTATGCTAGAGGGGTGTGGTGTGATGTAGCTGGTTTGTATGGTATAAAATGTATAAAATACTGATATGGTGTGTTGTGTCGTGGTGAGGTGAGGTGAAGTGCAGGAGTGTGGTATGGTGTTGTATAGTAAAGGTCACACTACGGTGAGGTTGCACACAAGCATGCTTAAAGTTGTTGGACAAAAACTCACTAAAAAACCTAATCTATTTGTCGTGGAAGAGCCAGAATTGATTGCGCAGATCAGTTACTCATTGCTCCCGAATAATTGCGCATTTCTCCCGTTCTCTTTATTCTTGTCCAAGGCGGCCTTGAAGTCCTTGCCTGCGCCTGATCAGGCATTATTACTAAGGGGTTCATTTCTCTTCACAGTACCAACCGTGTAGACCACTCCAACACACGACTGTCATCACAGCTTGACAGGAACCCGGGATCCGATGACAACAATCTGAACTCGATCTTCTACGAGCACCTGACGCGTTCCCTACAGCACAGCCTGTGTGGGGACCTAATGCTAGGTCGCTGGGGACCCGTCTCGACTGGAGACTGTTTCGTATTGGCATCAGACTACCTGAACGCTCTTGTCCATATCATTGAAGTTGGTAATGGACTGGTGACGTTTCAGCTTCGAGGACTCGAGTTCAGGGGTAAGGAATGTTAATAATAGACCCTTAGGTAACTGGTAGTATGAGGGCATTGATAGAAGAGGATAAGGTGCGCACCATCGGCTTCGTTTGAAGGAAATTTTGACATTAAATTCTCAGTTGGTATCCCGTTAGAATGTGAAAAAAAACTTTGTTTTTGCCCCAATGAATTCGTTGTAAAATGCTTCAAAGCGAAGCTAAGTTGCCGAGGGTGTTTGTTGAATCATCATCATCATCATCATCATTCGTTATATTTCTTTCCTCCAGGCACGTACTGTCAGCAGCGTGAAGTCGAGGCTATTACTGAAGGCGTTGAAGATGATAACGGTGAGTGAGCTACCTAATTTAGCCATAGTTAATAGAGGGGGAACTACCCTCCATTCCTTGCGTGTCTTATTATTTTCCGGCCGTTTTTCATCCAGGGTGCTGTTGCTGCGAACCTGGTCACCTGCCCAACATGTTGTCCCTGAACGCTGCATTTGGTCAGCGGTGGTTAGCATGGGAAGTGACGTCAACCAAGTACATTATCGAGGGATACAGCATCAGTGATAATAGTGCTGCTTCCATGCTACAAGTCTTTGATTTAAGGAAAATATTGGTCACATATTATGTTAAGGTGAGAACAAACATATGGACCCACCCCTTGCAGTACATTACCATTACGGCTCAATTTCAAGTACAATACAATGAATTGAATTTTACTCTCATGAGAATAGGCCATGTTCGATATTGAAATTCTAGCACCATATCAAGGATTCGGAATAGAATGTTCAAAATTGCATTAAACCTCAAAAGGATCAGTAGATATAGGAAAATTAGGACAATACTATCAGGACTATCAGGGGGGTCAGGGGGAGACGTCGGGGGGAGTAAATACTTCAGTTTTGAATTATAAGGTTTTAACATTTTTCTATTTTTTCTGGTCATCAGTCTGTCATTTTTTATGCAATGCGATCGACCAAACTCGACCAATGGCTTGCTAACGAGACTTTGATCGAGGCCATAGCAGCAATGCACGACCCTTCATACGTGGATCTGGACTCGTGTTTCTATAGCAACATCGATGAAGATTATGATCTGAGGCAAGGGGGGATTTCAAGAAGTAGTTATTTGATGTGCTATCTGGAGTGGATACAGTACTGTGGTTCCAGAAGACAACCGGTAAGGTTCATCATCATCATCATCATCATCATCATCATCATCATCATCATCATCATCATCATCATCATCATCATCATCATCATCATCATCATCATCATCATCATCATCATCATCATCATCATCATCATCATCATCATCGCCATCATCGCCATCACCACCGTCATCATCGCCATCACCATCATGCATCATCATCATCATCATCATCATCATCATCATCAACAACAACAACAACAACAACATTACAATAACTATCATCACTATGACAACTACTATTCCATCTTTCCACCACCACCACCATCATCACTACTACCATTACCATCATCAATATTATCATAATTAGCATCATTTATTAACGTCATCTTTATCATCCCATTATCCGTCGCCAACACCGTCTACTATCTACCCTGGGCTCCAGAAATTCTATTTAGCTTCCCGTGGGTCCCCAGGGTATCTACCACTATCATCATTACCATCATCACCGTCGCGGTCATCACCAACACATTGGTAGCCTTGTATCATCAACACCATCATTATTATGAACAACGCCATCATTTTCATCAGCATTAATATTGTTTGTCATCTGATTTTTACAGCCATTGGAAGCAGACAGGGACTCCACGGTGGTCACCCTGTGCTTTGCTCTTTGTCTTTTGGCACGACGGGCACTGGGAACAGCCTCCCATCAGCAATCAGCCAGGTAAAATAAATCATAAATATTGCATCTATATAATTGCGCGACCGTAATGGCGCGACCGAGGCAACACTAAACGTCTGGATTTTTGGTATCAGGCGTCTACTTTTTTTTGTTGCTTCTCATTTTAAAATGGGAAAAAATCGTGGGATACCTGTGGTGCGCAAGTGGGGAAGTCTGGGTATAAGAGACTAAAAATGCACTAACTCCAATGACCTATCTTGTTTTCCTTTCCACAGTCTAGAGTCATTCTTGTATGGTTTACACGCATTATTCAAAGGAGATTTCCGAATCACGTCGTTGAAGGACGAGTGGGTCTTCGCTGATGTTGATTTCCTCAGAAAAGTCGTAGCACCTGGTGTGCGCATGTCACTCAAACTGCATCAAGTGAGTTTTCATTGTACGGTTTTTGCTCATTCTTGGATGCGCAGTAAGAATGACAGGGCTCTGGGGTCGAGATCGGGACTTTTTTCATGTGTGTGCAGAACATGCACAATGCGTACATTATCACATCCCCTGTCAATCAAATTTCCCACGGACTGAGTCAGTTATTCTTTGATTTAAGGTGTGGTAATACAAGCAACAAAATCATGCAACTTGTCGCGCAACATTGTTTCCGTTGCAAGCTGTAGAGCGAATGTGCAACAACAACATTTTGTTGCAGAAGTAGAAACTCTTTACTTAAGGCAACAAAGAACATTTGTTGCACGCGGGGTGGTAATACGAGCAGCATTCGCTCTGCAACTTGCAACGCAACGATATTGCGCGGAAGTTGCACGATTATGTTACCGCACCTTTACGGAAGCCCGAAATCCAAACTGTCGTGTTTGCAAAAAAATGTTAAATAATGTATGCAATTCCTTTCATTTTTTTCAGGATCATTTCTCATCTATGGATGATTACGATGATCACGCAGCTATGTACGAAGCCATTACGAACCATGAACACAACATGGTAATATCACACGAGGGTGACCCAGCATGGAGACAGGCTGTACTAGCCAATACACCCTCTCTACTAGCTCTAAGGTGAAGCCGTTGATTTGAACCTTGTTATTTTACACTTACTTCTCTCACATAGGACTTTTCTTAGTTAAACAAGGTGCATTCTGGTATAGCTTGGGTACAAACAACAAACCACACCATAACAACAACATACGAGTCTTTAAAAATGTTTACCGCGCGATAGAACTGGACACTGGCACGAGCACGCGCTCCTATAAAAAAAATTTAAAAAATGTTTAGTATGTACGCAAGGTCAAAACGCACCGAAAAGATTGTGTTGTTAAGCAAAACACATAAGTGTGGACGGTGACAGCAAAATCAATAGACCATATTCAAGATGCGCGAGCGCTTTCAAAACTATCGCAGGCGCAGACATGAAAGAGAGGCATTTTCGAGCAAGATCACGAGCGCTATTTGCACTGCCCGAAAATGCGCATCTCGAAAATGATCTATTGAGGCGGGTGCGCTCCCGCTTCATCGTTCACCATGAAACAAGGAGTCAAACAAACATGTGTAGGACAAATTGCGCAGTGCGTTAGTAGAGTAGCTAATAAATTTCCCCCATTTCTATTCCAGACACGTGTTCGATGATGGAGCTGATGAATACAAAATCATTATGCTGAACAAACGATATTTAAGCTTTAGAGTAATCAAGGTACGTAATATAGTAAAAACATCCACGCTTTTTTCGTGCGCATACAGGCAAGATGGGTTAATTGAATGCGCGAGTCGTAGAAGTTCCTTTAAAGCTTGTGCTAGGACCAAAAACAATGCTTTTAAAATGCGTATATGGAAAATGAAAACAGAAGGAAAAATTTCAAAGTCGTATTTACGGAAGCGGCGACATTCGTCCTATCGCAGCGCGCCAGATTATTTTCAAAAACGCAGGGACACCACAGGATTAAAGCCTAGGTTTTTCATTATCGTACGAAATCACCTCATATTTTTTCATTCCTCCCTCCCTACCTGAAGGTTAACCGCGAATGTGTCCGTGGTCTATGGGCAGGTCAACTTCAAGAACTCATTTTCTTACGTAATCGAAATCCAGAGCGAGGCTCTATCCAGAATGCAAAGCAAGCCTTGCGTAACATCATCAATTCATCCTGCGATCAACCAATCGGATACCCAATATACGTATCACCGCTGACCACATCGTATGTCGACACTAACGCTCAACTTTCAAGTGTGATTGGTGGACCAATGAGCTTCAATGGTATAAGGAGGTTCGCAGGTAGATTAATAAATCGTTTCCGCGCCCGTTGTGGTGCGTCTTGTCACAGTGGTGGTGATCCCACAGAAGACGCTATTCCTGAAGTTTCAACAACATCTGTGGTGTACACAGAACGCTTTAGTAGCTTTCGGGAAGGATCCCGTTCGAGTGCTTTAAGGACCAGTAGTGGAAGGCTCCCTCGGACAACCTTCAGCACAGCTCCAGTAGGATTTCGATCAAGTACACGTTCTGGGGGATCACAAATCTCAGGTTCTAAGAGACCAAGTGTAGCAGTTAATGTGACTCAACCTTCATCCCAATCTCAGTCACAAAGTACTACAAATGTTCCTACTGAGGGACTTAATCAAAGGATACGAATAATAGACATTGGGCAGGTGTATGACACTATTAACCTTGGACGACGAATTGACGTGCAGTGGCCTTCAGAATACATGAGGGAGAGGGGAGGGAAAAATCACTGGAAAGACTGGCGCCCAGCAGAAGGGATGGAAGGTGTGGTCGTCCACAGATGGCAACCTTGTCATCGGGATATCACACAGCGAAGTCATGTTGATAGGACTATTTTGTTGGTGAAAATTGATGATAAATTTGTTCCCATTGCTGATGCTGGAGTAACTGAAATTGGTTACGAAGTTTAAAACAGACAAATGATGATCGCTTCATTCAATATATTATTTCGGTAAAGCCGAAAATGGAGCTGCAAATTCTTAACTCCACTGTTATTTTTGTCTAGCTGTGATTTGTCAATGAAAAGTCCCAAATTCATTAGCAGCTGGTAAAGAATAGCATGCGTTGCAGCAATTCCTAATTTTTTATACTTAGAAACCAGAAATACTTCGTGCAAATGACTTGTTATGGAAGGTGGGAAAGTGGAAAGGAAATAGGAAGCAGAATTGGGATATAGGAATAGAATGTGGTGTAAAAATTGAAAACCTGTAATTTTTCTTTATCAAATGTAGATATAATTTTTTGAGAACTGCTTTGGATTTTTGTCACCACTGGCCCAACTTCAATAACATTCTCACTTTTAATGGCAAGCCATTTGTTTAATTCCACTGCAAATCAAATCATGCTACTGAATGAAGTTTACTGGTAACTAGAACAAATGAATTGAATTTGTTTAATTTGATTCGAAACAAAATATCTTTTGACCAGTTTTTCCAGCCGGTTTGGAATCTTTTTTTTTTTCCAGATTGCTGGGCAATGATCCAGTAACTGATATTTTAATGACAAATTGTATTGTAGAACTCAACACTTGTACAGGGTGGTTGTCACCAAATATCGCATGCCTAGTGATAAATAGTACATGTATAAAAAATGTTCGAATGAAAATACAAATAAAATAGTATGTTATAACAAGTTATTATTTGAATCAAATGACAATACTTTCAACAGCAAAACTTTACTTTACTACCAATGTCACTGAAGTGGGTTGTTACGCAAGAAAAACATGTCACAGTCATGCCCTAAAATGTCTACGACTCCACTGACAAACATCAAGGTTTTAGTCTGCATTCCTTTCTCCACGGGTCGGCATCCTTTTGATGACTTGTAGAGAAGAAAATTATCAAAAGGATGCCGACCCGTGGAGAAAGGAATGCAGACTAAAACGTTGACGTTTGTCAGCAGAGTTCTAGACGTTTTAGGGCGTGCCTGTGACATGTTTTTCTTGCATAACAACCCACTTCGGTGACATCCGTAGTATAACTGCGACAGCAAGCACATGCATTTTCTTTTTCTTCAATCCATTACTTAGGGTTGAACAAATGGAAAAGTGTTGTCATACTTCTGTGTGCACTTTCCTAACATTCAAATGATGGGAGTTCAACTTTTGCAGGTTTTTATTTTCAACTGTTTCTAATCCATAACTTACAGATTCTGTAGATACGGTTTCATGAAATATATGTACAAATTTTTACAATGGAATGAAAGTATGATCTACTTCAATGAATGAAGAACATCAGTGTTCCTTGAACAAGTAGCTGGTCTACCAGGAGCTGACAGTGTGCACTTTACCCAGCCCTCTCTCCATCAGTGCTCTTTTTTAAGAGTATTCAAAGCTGAATGTACACGGATTAGAGAGAAGTCGAAGATCCTGAGGATCTAACCATGGACCTTTAGTTCCAAAGGCCGCAGACTAACCAACTGAGCTACGCCTGCTACTTACAGTTTCCCTTTTTTGTTTTCTTTCAGTTAGCATTCAGTTATCAAAAAAACTTTTTTTAGATCTTATTTCATGGGTAGAATGAAATTATTGTGGCTCTTTTCACATGATTCTCTTTAGGCCTTTGCCTTGAGTTTAGGTGTCAGTGTGTTACCAGCTATCATGCATATCTTTTGTTGCTCATCGTGGTTGTTTATCAACACCATTAGATTCCGATGACATTTCTTTGAACTTTGTGGACTTTGTAAACTATATATTCTTGTCCATGATGTTAATAATGCAGAGACAATGACCATGTACTCATAATTTACCTCACAGCTGCTGTGGCTGTGCACGTGTAGATTAATGTTTCTTTTTTAGAGGTGTTAGCAACATCAGATTCTCTTGACCTGAATGAGACTACTTTTTCTTGATAGTAATAAATTAGAGAACTCCAACCTGTCGTCACGAGCTATACTGTGACTGGATCATCGCATGTGTCATACTATTGTTTCTTTTTCTTAAGAGGTGGTTGCTTAGCAACACTATCGGCTCCTCTCTTGACTCCTCCCTGTACAGGAACATTTACTCCTGTCTTTAATGTTGATGATGAAGGTATACTAGTAAGTCCATTTGTAGTGTTTTCATTTGACGCAGGGGTTGCGTCAGTGGGTGTGGCATCTTTAGTTGCCTCTGTCTCAGTAGCTGGTTCCTCTGACTCTTTGCTTTGAGCTTTTGAAAGGTAAAGTAGAAAAAAACTTATTTTACAACCAATACTCCCTGCGAGATGTTCTTCCGGTGCACTCCACATGCCACTAGTACTATTCAATATTTACAACTCACAGCAATGATCAACTTATTGATTTTTGATGATTTTTTATTTTTGAAATGCACAGGAGTGACCTTGCTCTGACACCATTAGAGTCCCAGTAGCTCATTGGTGGAGCATTCAACAGAAGGTCATGAGTTCAATTTCCATTTGCAACTTAGATTTTTTTTCGTTTCAGTAATGTCTCAACTCCATCTATTCAAACTGAACATCACCAGCTGCAGTCTCAACAAACAAAAGGAATTTTATTCTTAACATACCTGTGCCAGTTGTTGTTGCATTCAGCTGTGATGCCTGCAGAAAATCAAGAATACCCTTATTTCAAGAATACACCATTTTTGAATAGTCCCCTTAACAGTTTCCCGTGCTGTCTTGAAAATTAGCCATGCCTTTCCATCAAAGTGAGACAGGAGGTGACCTTGCAATGATGTGCACAAACTTCAACAATACCAACACAGAATTCCACAGACCTTCACTGGAACACATGAATATTCTACACAAAATCAATGCTAATGCTGAATAACAGAGAACTTAAAACTGAAGTATTCATAATATTGGCTCAATGAAGTTTGTTTCCAGCCACTGTTTTATGTCAATTGTTACCTTGATGAGACTTGGAGGAAACCTCTTTGACAATTCACCTAACAGTTGATTAACTCCTTCCCTCTGGAAAAGGGAACTGGCCTGGCTTGTCTTCTTTTCTGTGGTGGTTTTTGAATCTGTGAAGAAAATTACTCCAAGTGAAAAAAACTTTTTTCTCTTCAATTTCTCAAAGCGAGACCTCACTGCCACCAAAGGACCCCTCCCCCAACATATCTCAACCGTTTCCAAACTTTTCTCTGCTTTTGTGATGGCTGTGGCAAAGATGGGATACTGTCAAAATAGACCTTTAGCTGGGATGTAATGTTTTCCCATTTCATACCACGTGTCATTCCCTAGAGTATCATTTCTTTGTTTAGCAGTACACATGAGAAGACGCATTAATATGGATACAACTCAAACAAAGAATCTTATTCTCAAGAGAATGATATGCATAGATTGGACATACCTGGGTTCTTCTGAGAATCTTTAAACTGCCACCAGTAACCTTTGGACTGGTGATACCTGGAATAGGAGACCGCTGAAAAACAATAATAATATACCATCTTAGCTAAATACTCGGTGACGGCGATATTGTTTTTTATGCCCATAATATTTTTGGTGAGAGGCAAAATAAGGTGTGTGCTTGGGGGGAGGGCTTTGGAATGGTGATATTTTTGAACTTAAATTTCATTAGTTCACTACCACCTACTCCCAAAGAAAATTTAATACTTCCTCACCTTCTTTAAATGCAGACTCAAAGTTATGCAATGCGGAGAGCTGAAAAATATAACAAAAGCCAAATGTATACCAAACAAATCATCCATTATTTTCCTTTAAGCATCAGGTGTTTTTGTTGCTTGGTGAGTTATTAGAGTGATGTGATTATGTTTCTTCCAGCAATTTTTTTCTCAAAAGAAAAATCCAAGCTTTTTGGATTTGAACTTGTGACATTCAGACTGCTAGTCAATGGTCTAACCAACTAATTGGTTCAGAGCAGAAGTGATATAGAGTTCTACTTTATTTTCCAACTCATGGAATCTATTCCTTTTTTTATTTATTTTTGTTATTTTACTTACCATTCTGGAATTGATGACAGAACCTAAATCAGGTGCTTGATAAACAATACCAGCGAGGATATAATAATCAGCAATAGGAGTAGCTGGGAATAAATAGAAAACAGAATAAACATATGAACAGATCTTTGGGATAGCAAGGTGAAGTTTTCAAATGTATCAGTTGGTGTGTGTGTGTGTGTGTATGTGGGGGGGGGGGGGGGAGGGGAGGGGGGGGGGGTTGGGAAGAGGGGTAATTAGGGAATTACTTGATTTTACTTGATGTCATTTCCTGTCTCATGCGGAATGTTCATCAGCTGAATCACAAGTTTTCAATACAATTATTTCTTGGTCAGTGTGTTTGACCATCATTTGAAGCAGATAATGAGATTTCAAGACGTTTATCAGCTGATTGAAATTTAGCAATAGAAAAATTAATCGTACAAACCATGAGTAGAAGAATGTCTTTGTTGTTTGCGTATAACAAATAGAATAGGATCTTGAACATGTATCACTTCGTATTCGATGCCTGACATAGATCTAAACAAATAAAGAAATGAAGCTCAAAATTAACGTCAAAACAGCTGTTTTGATGGGGTAAAAGCTCCTACGTATTTAAAGTAGTTACATATTAATTATAAAAGCTAAAATTCTATTTATAAAAATAGAATATAGCTGATCGAATAACCACAAATAACAACAAGTTTTTTCTTCACTCACTGAAGTGCTGACGGGTCCAGCCGTTGCATTTTAACGACTTCATTATTACAAGTCCTATCATAGAAAGGATTGGTTCTCTGTGAAAAGTATTCTAATACATTAGCTGGGTTTAGTATTGGAATCCACGCGCTGTCGTGCCAAGAAACGCCAAGCTCATTCTCTGTTGTGTCGGCCGCCATCTTGTCTTTCTTGTTTGTTACTTGGTCTTCCTGTGTAATCTTCTTCGTACTTCCTCGGTAAATCCTCGTTAAATAATCGCGACTGATCGTACTCGGTTTACACCTTCCGGAGACTTCCGGATACTTACCGAAAAACGTCAACCGCAGATGTTATTGCTTGCAGGCGCATTTCAACATGGCGGCCCTCTTGCATGAACAAGACATGTAAAGTTTGCACAGTTTTTACAGAATTTATCCCAAAAAAGCTTTGTTTCTGCCTTCTAACTAAGCAGATCCTATCTACTATGAAGCCTACTTCAAATTACAGCAGAAACGTTATTTTTTCCTGAGAAGTTTGGAGTTGTAGGAACAGCGTGCAAGGAAAGATGCACATTAGTTTGTGTGTGTGTTTGTTGTTTGTAAGCTTATTCGTATCTAGTTCCAGCCATAAGTGTCACCGCAACGTTGAGACAGTCTGGTTATCTGAGGCAGGGTCGTCTCCAGTAGTGTCAAGTCCTCTTTTAGCTGATATCAACGGAGATAATGTGTTGGATGTTGCTGTGTGTACGTTTGAAGGTCAGGTGTCTGTTATGGATGGACGTACGGGACATGAACTACCGGGTTGGCCTGTTACAGCACCAGGACATAATTTCCATGCTGCACCATTATTGGTAAGAGCTGTATGCTTAAAAATGATAATGTAATGTATCTCCTCCATCTCCCTCCCCTGATCTGGCTGAAGCTAGCTCCCCCTCCCTACCCTGTGACAACTAGAAGAAAGTTGCGACTTTTACTGGAAACTATAGAGTGTTTTAAGTGTGAGTGTAAAACACATGGTACTGTCTTACAGCATGTACAGGATACGACATGCCATAACATTGAAATGGCTTCCCATATAACAATTGTAATTATTGTATGAGTGGGAAACATTATTATGGTACTAACTTACAGCATCTCATCCTTTCTTCATATTTAGTATGACATAGATAAGGATGGTTTAATGGAGGTATTACTCAGCACATCTGATGGCATAATTATGTTCCTAAAATCAGATGGTACACCAATGATGGAGCCAATATTGAAGGTATGTTTCATAGCATTAAAATATAGGTTGGTTTGGTGAATTAATGGAGGTATAGTGGTAATACACTCGCCTCTCACCTCTGGGTCACAATTCTATTTCTGGACTTGCCATCACTGACGTAGCGATGGGCTGCACCCCCAAACATTTTTGGATTGAGCCTTTTTTCTTTGATGTATGATGTCAATGCCACTGGTATAGGGAGGGGGGTAGGTTTGATCTGTGAGTCAGCCATGCTCTGACTTAGATCAGCCCAGAGGTTGTTTCAGGGCATCAATATAAACTTGAGGGTTGGTGAATCAAGTATGATCTAGTTTAGTAGGAGTGCACTTGCCTCTCACCTCTGCAGTCTCTGTAAGTATCAAATTTAATGAAAAGTGTTTTTGCTTGTAGGTTCCACCATTGAAGGTTAAGAAGAATTGGTATGTTGTAAGCCTGAAACAAATTGAAACAGATGAGTTCAATGTTGTGGAGCCAAGGTTTGCTGCTAAGCTAGCAGACCAATCTGAATTTATTTCAAAGGTAAAAATGAATCTTAAAGTTGTTTATGACCTGGTTGTTAGGTTAGATTCATTCAAGTGGTTGTCAGGGAGGTGTTTGCTAGGTTGGTAGTTGTGAGATACTTTAAATGTGGCTTGGTTACCATGGTTACTCCCTTGCTAGCCATTTGCTTGCCATGCCAGACTTTGCAAACATAAAAGAATATATGCTCAGAGGTGGATTCAATACAAAGTTGGTTGCTTGTAAGATTTCTTTCTAACCATTAAATCCCTATATCTTGTCACAAACATATATAGCTTCATTTGTTTCTTTTTCACATAGAAAAACTCTGAAAAGAAAGAAGGACTTGAAGATGACATCTGGTCCATGTACACTGCAGCTTCACCTCCTTCTGGTCTATCAAAGGATGGGTCCCAAGTTTATGTTGATGCACATATTTTGTCAACTCCTATCATCGCTGACTTCAATAGTGATGGTCTAGAAAATGAACTGATTGTTGCTGTGAATTTTTACTTTGATCAAAAGAGGTACATGTACTAGTACCAATCTGTTTTATTTCTTTTATAAAATAAAAATTAGAATAGCCATTATTTTCGATATGAATGATTCAATAAATCTTGTGTAATCTTATGAAACATGCTCCACCAATCAATCAGCAGGCAAGATTCAGTCGGTACCTTTTATATCGGCAACTCACAACTACTGTGTTTGCAGAATATTGAGAATCACAGTAAGCAAGTTTACAATATCTGTTTCTATAGGTGGGCACACGAAGATGAAATTTGTTGATTGTTTTTTAAATTACCAACCAGAAATCTATTGGATAATGAAATTATAAAGCAAAGTGACAAAACCTATTGTTGAAATGGTTGGCACACAATGGCAATGTTGATATTTTTTTTGTTCGAATCACATTATACTTTAGTTTCATGTGAATATAACTTATTCTCACACAGCAATCAAATAATCTTGATATTCCTTCTTATTTTAGAGTTTCTTTACACCCAAAGGATTCTGCCTTACCAGTGAAGGATTTAGAAAAATACTTAGGGAGTGGTCTTGTGGTATTCAACCTAGATACGAGAACAATTATTTACAGCAGTATTTTGGAAGTCACAAAGGTAATAGTCATCTAGTATAATTATATTTATTTCCTCAAAAACGTGTATACTAAAGTCATATCATATGTTTTATAATCACAGCGATCCACTCAGTACCCTGGTTATGTACTCTCATCGCCGACAGTAGTGGATAATAGTAGTGTAGTCATTGGTACATCAGCAGGGAATATTTATCTTGTAAACAGCTCTAAACCAGATTCACAGGTCTTGACATCCATGGATAGCATCCAAGGCCAGGTATGGAGAATCCTAAATGATTTTTCACCATAAAAGTGTCAAAATATTTCTGGCATGTTTATCTGATCCTGGCATGATCTAGCATTTTCACCTAGTAGATAGACCCCTTGCAGCACTTCAGAATTTAGCTCAATTTAGAGGACAAAACAATAGGTTTCCAATTCTCAGGAGATTGAAATTATTTTGTTTTGTCCTCCAAATTGAGCTGCTTTGACGTCATGTGAAAGGGGTCTATTTGATAGGCTTTCACATGAGTATGACATTCAAATGACATCATTCTGACAATGACACATTGACAAGTAAGTTTTGTGGGTTACTGTAAGTAAAATAACTCTAGGATAACAGAAAGGTGTATGAGTATAAGAGAATTGTTGGAGTGACCTGTTAGGATACAGTTGAATGATACTGTATATTGTCCTTTTTGTTGAGATTCATAATTGTTTTTATCTTCAGATAAGTGTTGCTGATGCCAATGATGATGGTCATCTTGAAATGCTTACAGTGGATGATAGTGGTAATGTGGCATGCATAGATTTGTCAGGAAAGAGGGTAGGTAGCTATGCATGACAACTAAATTTATAAAACTCATGAATAATTAATGAGGAAAACACAATAGAAATCATTGTCCATGGAGGAGGTTGTATATCTGATACAAAATCGTCCTGATTTGCATAAACTTTAATTCCAATTTCCACAGCCAAATTCAATTTTATCTTTAAATTTTTAGTAGAACATGAATGTATACACCTAGACGTTTCATAAGTAATATACAATGTTCGTGTCCATGTTGTATCAGATATACAATCACTCGCCTTCGGCTCGTGGTTGTATATCTGATACAACACAGCCACTCATATTGTATATATTACTTACTGCTATTTTCATAAACATGCGAAGTCGGTATCTGCGAGCTGCACTCTGAAATTTGGTTTTTTGCTTCCATCAATCAAAACTAATCAGTCGGTACCTTTTATATTTTTGACTGGCGGCAGTGAAAAACCACATTCCAACGGGCAACTTGCAACTACAGAGTTTGCGTGTTTATGAAAATTGCAGTAAAAGAGAAGCAGGGATGGTGTGCATAAATCCTTCCATGACATCTTGTATCTTCTGTTTAGGTATGGGAGAGTAGAGTGTCTGGGTCCCCCTCCTCTGGTATCCGAGTAGCTGACATCAATGGTGATGGACTGTTAGACATTGTCTTTGCTACTTATGATGGATATGTATGGGGGCTGAATGGTGACACAGGCAAGGTTCTCTCTGGTTGGCCAATCAAACTGCCCGGTGAGATCCGCGCTACTGTTCTTGTCACTAAGCTGAAACCTAGAGCTGGCAGTGATCTTGATCTGGTGAGTTCTCTCTTTTCATATCACATGGTTATACTTTTTCCAATATTTTTCCAAAGCTACTGAGATACTACATAATTAATTAATTAATGGAATGGATGAATGAATGAATGAATAGATGAATAAATGAATGAAGGAATGGATGGATGAATGAACAAATGGATGGATGAATGATCAAATGGATGAATGAATGAATTAATGAATAAATGAATAAATGAATAAATGAATGAAGGAATGGATGGATGAATGATCAAATGGATGGATAAATAAACAAATGGATGGATGGATGAATAAATGAATGAAGGAATGGATGGATGGAAGAATGAAAGGATGTATGAATGAAAGAATGCCTGAATGAATAAACAAATGAATGAGCAGATGTCAGAATGAATGAATAAACTTCTTTATTTACGCAGTCACATGGAACCAAGATGAAATGCTCTCATTGAAGCTACGACTACAAAAAGTTCTAAAGCCAATTTTCTGATTTTATTTGCACCTATCACATTTATCTTACATAATCTAATATTGCATTATTTTCATTGTATCCTCCAGGTGATACCTCTATTAGATGGTATGCTTGCTATCATCAGAGGAAGCGATCAGTGTGCAGAGTTCATTGATACTGGAGTCTCAGCTTTCTCTTCTGTGGTGGCAGCTAATCTCTCACCATGGACGAAGGGCTTGCAGTTGGTTGTGGGTGGAGCTGATGGTTCAGTGTTGTGCCTGGGTGACATTAGTAATACGTCGGCTTCTGAAAGGTACTAATAGTTAAAGACCAATATCAAGGTCACAAGTGACTTTAAAAAGAAAGCACACCATTTCCCTTGAGGTGCTAGAGGAGGTGGTGGAGCAGTAGGTGAAGGAGGTGGAAGGGGAGGAGGTGAAGAATGTTGGAGGCAGAGGAGAATATACTGTAGTAGTGGAGAAAAAGGTGGTGGAAGAGGAGGGGGTGGAGAATGTTGCTGGCAGAGTAGAGGATGGTGGAGGAAGTGGTGGAGAGTGTTGGTGGTAGAGTAGAAGATGGTGGAGGAGAAGGAAGTGTTGGAGGAGGTTGTGGAGAAGGGGGTTGTAGAGGAGCAAAGGTGGAAGAGGAGAAGGAGAAGGAGGTGGTGGTGTTGGATTTGAAGGAAGAGGAGGTGGAGAAGGAGGAAGTGGAGGGGGGGTGGAGTAGAAGTGTTAATACCTACAGCAATGCTGTAAAGTGACTAGTTACTATTCTCCCATGTCACTCCAGGTCACCAGACGACATGATTTCCAGTGCGAGCCTTTTTTCCTGGACATCAGAGACACTTCCCTGTACTGGTACCACATTTTATTCTGGTAAGATTGGAGTAGCCTTCACTAAGATGACAGCACAAACCACGGAATACCGAGGATCAGATTTTCCTGTTGAGTTTGAGATAAAAGACCAACAAGGAAAGGACCTCAGATGGAATCATTACACAACTAAGGTAAGAACCCTCTAATTGTTTCAGTGATTACAGGGACCGCGGAGCGTAATTTTGATTGGGGGGGCTAACGACCACCAAATACTGGAAGACCTAGGGGGTTTGGGGGCATGCTCCCATTATTGGGGGGGCTATAGCCCCCCAGCCCCCCTGCTCCGTGGTCCCTGGTGAAAGCTCATAGCCAGATGGAAGTTTTCGGTATTATCTCGAAAAAAAACCTATAGTGTTTTTGGATTGAAAAATCTTTCAGACATACTATTTTAAATGTTTTCTTGGTTAAAAACCTATCCAGACATCAAAATAAGTTAATAGTTTTGGATGGAAAAACGTTTTGAGACATACAAATTTCAGCATTTTGAGGGAAAATTTTAATTTTTGGGGTGGAAAACCCTTAAGGCAATTGAAAGTCTCTTTAAACCAAATTCAAACTGGTTCGCACTGTGCTCCAGGGTCATACATGGACTGTATGGTGGCTGCAAGAATTTGACCCTGTTGAGCTGCAATAACAATTTGTTAGAACTCTTTGCTTCTTTGCTTGTAGATATTCATTGGAAACAAAGTATTGGCAATGAATAAGACCTTTCATAGTCCAGGAGTTTACCAAGATTATGTACAAGTGCCTTCTGTTCCTGGTAGGGTTATCCTCACAATCAAGGTTATAACACCTAACAATCAGTGTTTTCAAGATTCATTTCACATCAGGTAACTAGTACTCTCTTTCTCATTAGCTATAACCTTCTTACTTGGGTTGTTTGATGATGCTATTTTTCTTGGTAAAAGACAGTGGGTCAAAATGGAGGAATGTCTACAAAAATGCTTGTGAAGGCCATTAGTCAGGTGGGGGGGGGGGGGGGGATTAAGGCAGTGTTTGGTACCCCCTCCCTTAAAATGCATTTCTTATTTTAGTTATTACTGTTGGCATGAGAATGTGTTAAAGAAATTCTATTTTGTTCCCATATCAGGAAAGGTGAAAAATCTTTGTTTTCATGACCATGGGTTTCCTGTGGTTTTGGTGAGAACTTTCATGCCAAAAGCGCATACTCCAAATTCGCCCCTCCAAGTTT
Source organism: Anthopleura xanthogrammica (assembly GCA_964019055.1). Classification (NCBI taxonomy): domain Eukaryota; kingdom Metazoa; phylum Cnidaria; class Anthozoa; order Actiniaria; family Actiniidae; genus Anthopleura; species Anthopleura xanthogrammica. Next base: position 15,501,908 of record OZ025212.1, read on the forward strand.
GGGAGTCTCAGTATGCCACTGAATGAAAAAATAAAATTACAAGTTGCTTAACACATAAAATTTTATTTATTTTTCCTTCAGTTTTAACACGCATCAGCTGGAAGACATACACTGGTATCTTTTGGCGCCATTCTTGACCATGTCATGTCTACTCATAGTACTGTATGGAAATGATCTTCCATCAGAGATTCTACCAACCTTCTTGAGAAAGGATCCCAAGTAGAACAAAGTCACAAAAGACTAGGTCTCATGACTACACAAAGACATGCAGTAACAGCAATGAGCTTATTACACGGTAATGTACTGTTTGACCGACTATCATAAGAAACAGTTGTTAAAGGGTCATGTGGTATGACTATATGCAGCTTGTCTTAGGTTCCTTACAACAGACATCATGTCCTGTCTCGTAAGAATTTTTACAAGCTAATTGACAAGCTTTTTACAAATGTACATGGATGATTGAGCATGGAGGGCAGTGTCTACCCTTCAAGAAGGCAAGCAGGCAATTGTGGTACATAATAGTGCATTATAGTACAAAGAGACATGGATAATTGAGCATGGAGGGCAGTGTCTACCCTTCAAGAAGGCAAGCAGGCAATTGTGGTACATAATAGTGCATTATAGTACAAAGAGACATGGATGGATCAAGGGTGTCTGGAAGGAAGGAGAGGACAGACAGATGGACAGATGGTAGAGGGAGAGGGAGGATGGACAAACAGGAAGGAAAGAAAGTGAATGAATGGAAGGACGGTAGAGGGAGAGGGAGGATAAAATGGCAGGAAAAATTCATTTCGCCAATTGTAGTAAATTATTTGTACAAGGCAATATGATACTTAGACAAAAAGATGAAAATAATTACATACAAACAGCATTATCTGAAGACATTCTTAGTAACTACCAACTATTATTATTTAATTAGGTGTATTTAAAAAAATCCCCAAAAAAATTGTGAAAATGTAACATGCCGGACATGCAGTAGGCTCCAATACCTTGACATGAAAATAGCCTTTAGTTAATTACTTTATTCAAGTTTTCTTGATATCTCTCCTAACCACCACTGTGTGGTAGACTCTTGTGTTACAGTGCATTTGGATACTGGGTTAGTGTTTCCAAGGTAACCTATCAGTCTATTTTCCATTCCATCTTTCATATCCCAAGGTCAGTTGATGTGCTGTGTGGTCACCCTATTGCTGTTCTCCTAACCACCACTGTGTGGTAGACTGTTTTGTTTTAGTGCATGTCGAGCGAGGGTTTTCTTTACCATAATGCCCGAAGACATCCTCGTCAAATATTGTGTTAGGTACACTGAATTCACAGACTGAACGAGAGATGTCTAGGTGTAAATGCCACTTATCCCTTCTGTGCCATACTGGTGCTTTGGTGGAAGTAAACGCTGTTCCTTCTATATTAATGTAAGCGAAGTTGATACAAGATCTAGCAAGATCATCAGCAACGATATCCAGATCTTTCTTGTATCCAATGAGTAAATCAGGAATCAGAGATGACCTCTTTTCGTAGTCACACGTAGCTCTGAACATGGTAGCCTTGTTTTGTAAGTACTGCATTTTCGTCAGCGACAGACGGTAGTCGTCCCATTTTGGTTGGAGAGGGTTTCTGGGAATGTCCTGAGAAAAGGCTTTACTCTTGTAATGCCCATTGTTAGCAAGCGAAAATGACTCGATGAGAGTCCAGGCCTGGTTTGGAGTTTCAAAAGCACAATAGACGGGTACAGTAGTCTTGGTATCACTGCGGGTGATAATGTAGGTACCATTTGCTGGCATGGTACCTGGTGCAGCTCCTTTGAACACATCAATACAAGACTCAATTTTCCTATCACAGACGTTTCCACAATGGGTATTAGGACACTTGCAGCTGAACTTGACTTTTGGTTTCTCACAGTGTTCTACACAGGTTCCTCCGTTCATACAAGACTGAGTTCTGCAGCAACCATTATAACATACACTCGCAGGATGAACCATGTGGGATTTCTTAAGTAAAAAGTTAAAAATTGATTTCAGAAATCTTCACGCAATGATCATGTATAACAACAAGAGCATCAAAACTTACCCCTTTATAGAATGTCTGCTGTAGATCATAGTACACGTATCCTGTCTCATCTACAAAGTCTGCTGCCTTGGAAGTCTTGTCCTCATCCAGCAACTCACACCTGACATCTTTCATCTGGAACGCCTTACAACGACAGTCATTGACACAGGACGAGAAGCACGTGTGTGGAACATCAGTGGTAATGTTCTTGTAGGAGTATCCCCTGAGGTGTTTTCCCTTGGTGACGTGTTTGTTCTTTGGGAAAGATCCCGAATAGCAGGTGCCGGGACATTGGAACTCACTGATCACGTGGGTGAAGCATGATAACAGCGTGATGATCACGTGGATTTGGTCTTTCATTTTCGTCTGAAAAGAAATTTGGAAGTAATAATCGAGTTGCTTAGTTTTCTTTCCAGGGTTATTAGTTTTTAATATCATTACCCAGGTGACTATAAAAAATCGAGCGCGCTGATTGGTCGAAGACTTCGGAACATTTCTGATGTGTGTATATTTTTTTTCTTTTGTAAACTTCTGAGAGCCCTATAATATGAAGCGGCCTAGACCTAATTGGCCTGCATTGTAGAGATCGTACCGGCTAAAGTCAAAGTAATTAACATTAACTTCTCGGCGGGCGTTCATCACCTGTTTTGCTTCCAGCTTTGTCAGGATTCTTTTCTTTTGTTTTTGGAAGTTTTCAAATTGTCTTTAAAGAGCCAAAATATTGATTTCGAGTGCAGAAGCCAAGTTTGAAATCATTTGAGTGCAATTACTGTAATATATCTGTGAACAAAATAGGGCAAGGCCATTTGATCGTCATTGGTATTTAGTACAGTAATTACGTAATACGGTTTCACAAATATTCTCTACTTTCACATTGTCTATAATACATTGCGGTTTGGGGGTAACCAGGGTAAAATCCGCCCATATTATCATGGATGCTGAAGATTGATCAGAAGATGTTGTAAATGCATCTCATGACATTTAAAGATGTATAAGAAACAACCAGAAACAAAAAGAAAGGGTCAATACATTTTCTGTAGCACTAAACGTCTTGATGTTCTGATTGCGAGAACTACTCAGAGAACGTTTAATTTTATGACACATACTCCCCACCAAACCGCAATGTATTCTTGACATTGTGAAAGTAGAGAATAGTGTTATTATTAATTTTTTTTTGACTTGCCTTTGTTAACCAAGAAATATCATGTAAGTAATTAATCCGAATAACAAGAACTTCTTAGAAGATTCGTTTCGTTTTAGTGCAGCAGATGTTTTTTAGATCTATTATTATCATTATTTGACACATCATGAACAAAAGATTTCTCATTAGTATCATTGTTAAGACCACCAGACTCTTTGTCTCTTGGCTCTCTCGAAAATGATTGAAAAACATCATTTGATCAGAATGGCGAAGTGAATTTACTAAGCTATTCGAGGGGGGAAAACACTTTTTTCGTGAAGTACCTTTAGCAGAATATTTTGGCTGAATGTCTAGCCCAAACACAATATTTTTAGAAACTTTTTGTTCTTCGAAGAAAACATCATATTTGCGTCAAAATGTAAAATCGAAATCAAATATTTGTGCGTTTTAGCCTTGAAAATATTCTCGATCATAGTACCGACACCCGAATACCTCAACACATGACATTTTAATATTTATCATTGATAAGAAATATAAAACGCCTTTTTTGGAGTGAGGTCTAAGTTATTGATATAGAAAAACATGTTTTTCCAGGAAAAAGTATTGTGGAAAACTTGTGTTTTTGTGTGTACTGCTTCTAGAAGCTGTATAGACACTATGCTATCGAGTTTACCGAGAAGTACTTCATTCATAGAATACACTGATAATTTTTCCGATCAAAATTTCAAAATCAAATGGAGTGAGTTTGTGCCTCAAACTTAGAAATGACGGCAGTCTATTCCTTTAATATCTCAAATAGTGTTTCAATAGTATTTCATGCAAAACATAAGGAGATGGCAAAAAAATTAAAACCGGTATATATTGGACTAAGAATCGATTATTAAATTGTTAAGTTTAAAAAAAACTTTATGACTTTTTAAAGTTGAAGAGAGATTTTTCTGACTGTGAGAAATGCGTTCACGAAGAAGGGAAAATCAAGGGTGGGGTAGCGGTAGTGAAATACCTGCACTCGACATCACATGTGAGAAGAGTTTACACTGGCGATTTTTACTGCGATTTGAAGTGCGATTTTGGTCATAGTCAAGAATGGTAAAGGATTAACTTGTCAGTCACCAAGATTACCTGGATAAATGTCTCTTTAGAAGCATTTAAGACAAAATTTATTATGATTCAGTACAAAATCGCCGCAAAAATCGTCAGTGTAAAGGGGCCTTTAGATCAGCCCAGAGGTTGTTTCAGGGTTCGATCTGTGAGTTAGCTATGCCCTGGCTTAGATCAGTCTAGATTGCTTCAGAGTATCGATAAAATTTAAGAAACTTACTTTTTCTACACTCTTTCCTGCAAACTGTTTTTCAGCTTATGAAACCTTTCTTTGTTGGCTTGTTCTTCCTTCAATGTACCATATTACCGATAAGATGTTTTGACCCCGTAACTTTGAGCTTTTTATTCGTCTTCTCTTTCTTTTATTCTTCAAAACTGCAAGACGTCTTTATCTTCAAACCCCACACAAATTAAATGCGACGATGAAATATTAAAAAGTCTTTTATCAAGAAGACATTCATAAAATATTAATATTCCATGACGCATTCAACGCGCATTAATATTAAACATTCTTATAAGTAATAGCATGACTTGAGGGTGATTAATGCTTAAATCGCACACTTTTTAGCCAATCAGATTGCAGGATTTGCTTATGAGTTCAAAATGGATATGATTAGTGATTAAATGTCCCCGAAAGCCGAGGGAGGTTTTGTTGAAGTCCCGACGCCGAAGGCGGAGGGACTTTAACTAAACCTCCCGAGGCTTGAGGGGACATTTAATCACTAATCACCCGAAATTTCATGCTATTAGTTTGTAATATTATGATTACCAAGGAATAAAACTGCTCTTAGGAAATATGTTAGCTTTCGTACGATGCATAAATTACAAAGTTTTACAAAGCTGTTGATATGCGGCATACTTAAGGGAATTCGCCTTTGTTAAATGCGACAATGGCCAATTGAACCAGCATTCATTCATTCGTGCTGCTTTATTCTAATTCACTTTGGTTGGCCTAGAGCGGTATTAATGAAGTGTTTTAAAACCGTCTTGATTACGTCACAAATAGTAAGAAAACTTCTCGGCTAGACAACGTATGCGCAAACATTGTGCAATGGATCCCACAAGTGCTGGGGTGTTCAATAGTGTGTAGTCCAGAGTCATTGCGCAAAATTTTCGATTGGGTCAATGCTACCCAGCCATGTTCCCGGTGATTGTCGTATGAGGGACCATGCCTCATGAATAGTGATGAGGGATATTTAGTTACTAAATATCCCTCATGATTATATTCATGAGGGATATTTAGACTAAATATCCCTCATCACTATTCATCCAGGGGGATGTTAGACCTTAAACATCCCTCTGGAAACAATGGATCCCGAGGTAATCATGATATTATACAAATAAACGAAATGGCTCTAAAGTTTGGAAAACATAGAAAAATAGAAACTCCTCTCATGAAAAACCGCCGTCTGAAAGTGGCTACCGAAAAGAAAAGACTGCTGAACTGTGGAAATTCACCGAGGCTTACTTTACTATCCTTCGAGCATGCGCATTCAAGAAAAAACTGTTTTGAGCCTCCTTAAACGTGACCTCAAAAGCGATGGAAATTTCCATGGCAACCCCGACTGTAAATTATCTTCAAAAAATTTTCAAATGGTTTTATTTCGAAGAAAGCAAAAGAAAAGAAAGTGGATGAATTAAAGAAACTGCTGGATGCTAAAAAAGAGAAGAAATGAGAATTGAAGGTCATCTTTTCAGTTAAAAAAGAAAGTTTTAACTTAGATTAAAATAGGAAGACTATATGGAAAATGAATTGAAATGTTTATTATTTATTTACAAGTCATTATTTTTGACAACTTTAAAAGTCTACAACCTTACATAACATTAATTTTATTCTCGCATCTAAATCTGAATTGCTTCCTTTAGTCCATTATCATGTTATTCTTATCAGTAGCCCAAGCATTGTTTTATATAGAAGTGTTTTCACGACAGCCAATAGACCTTTCTCAGTAGCCCAACTAAGCATTCTTTTGTATAGAGGGTTTTCACGACAGCCAATAGGCCTTTCTCCAATTCACTTAGATGTTCAAGAAACAATGGTTTCAAGGTGAGGTTGGCCTTGATGAATAACATAATCAAGTTCAGTTGTTTTGTGAGCATCCTAGCGAATTTGGGAAAGGTATAGAGCAGTGTAGAGCAGTAACAATGTAATGCCTCTTCAACAAGAGGTTTGATTTCTTCAAAGAGAAATTTTCTGTTGTTTTGACTTACAACATGGCTGCTGTAAAACCACTCTATTGTCATTATTTTTATTACACATGTCTTTTGAACCACTGTTATCTCCTATGCATGCCAACATAAATTATACAATCTGCGCTGCAGAAAAACCTAAATTGTTTTTATTTTTTTCACTGAAAAACTATTTATTGTAAATAGTTGTGTGGCTTTTAGCCAATCAGAGTACCAGTTATGTTGCAGACTCTCAAGATGATGAATCTAGTATGTCTTCACTTGTTAAACACCTCCCTACCCTACACTACCCAAGGAGTGCATGAGAATAGATCTTCCATAGGCCTGCCCCACTCATAATTTGGAAAATGAGGTATGAATATTTTTGACAGCTTGTACATGTATGTACTGTAACTACAAAATGTAACAACGATCAGTCTTAGACCCAGCCTTATAATAATTATGTAATGTTCAAAAACTGTTTGTTGGGTTAATTTTTCCTTAGCAAAAACGACTTGCATTTCCACAAAAAAGGATACAATATTTTTAAATTAGAATGTAACTTGCCATGCAATTTTGATTATCAAAATATGTTTTCACACAATCTATCTACAGGGCTCCAAATAGAAAGTAAAATATAGACAGATATTGTTACAGAAAAAGGAATAAATGGAAATAAGTAAACAACAACTTGGTAAGGTTTCACTTGCCATTTTATCTTCTATTTGGCAATTCAAAATTATTTTCAACTGCCATTTGTAATATTTGGCCTGTATTTTGGCAATCCACAGCCTGCTATTTAGAGCCCTTATCTAGCTAGTCACTAAAGAAATCTGAGTCCCCCTCTCCCCTCAGGACATGCAGAAGTATGGTAGTATGAATCATTAGACAACATTGATCGCTTGTTCAATACATTCAGGTTTTTTCCTGCTTTGGTGGTTCGTCTGATGGATTTGACAAGAATCTCTTTGGACGACTGAATGGGTTACTGAAGGACACATTGGTTTTTTTCTTTCTTGCCAAGGAACCTTGATAAACACAAAAGATATCAGTGAATAATGGAGGATTATAAGCTCCCAAGAGATCCTGTGAGCCACTGAATGACAAATGAATATGGTCAAGGACTGAGGATCACCCTAAAATGTGGGGGAACTGATTTTAAAATAGAACAGACTAAATAAATGTCTTTATAAGTCACTGAAAGTGGATGGAGGCTAAGACTTGGAGATTAGACCCCCAGTTTCTCCCTTGCCGCAAACCCTGATACTTTATTAATGGACATCCAGTAGATACAAAAATCAGCCTTGCTCACATCAGATCATGCACCATGGCATGCTGATGAACTGTCAAGTGCAAACATTGACTTACAGATTATCTAAGTAGTTATCTTGAACATGTATTTTTACTAATAGAAATAGGAGGCAAAGTAGATGTTATCAAACATCTTATAAGTAGAAAAATCAAAGAAAATCAATAACGTCTACAAAGAAAATCTGAGCCAGGTATCTTGTATGAGTGAAGGCTCAGTTACATGGTGAATAAATAACCCCTAGTTGCACCCAAGTTTCAGCTACAAGTTTCACTTTGTAACAGGTTCTTTATGTTCTCAAGTGCTCTCTAATTTTAGCATTGAAGGATATTGTATGACTTACTTTCAAGCTTGGATAGACTAAGGCGATCCATACGACATCGTATGTCCCCTCCAATATTTTGGCAGCATTCCCTGTTATCAAAAAAATAGGGTCAAATTCATATTAAAAATTATCTTTAATTATATTATCATCACTGTTGTACTCACTCTTGAATCTCATCTTCACACTCGACACAAGACTGCACCAAAGCATCGATCATCACTGCTTGCTTAGAAAAGATCTGCAGCCTCTGAACGGTTGTGGTCCCGTCATTGTCCTTGGAGTCAAACTCCAACCAGAATGTGCCTAGACAGTCTTCATCACATTCCTCAGCTGGCGTGTAGTCCCATGACAGTTCGTCAAAACCAAGGCACAGTAAAATCTCCTAAGACATATCACAGAAAACATATAAGTTTAATAAAGAAATCTGGAGCAAACAAAGGTGCCCAGGGTCAAGAAAGACTGAGCAACAACAGAAAGGGAGGTTTTAGGGAGATTATCAGTGAAGGTTCTGGTCCTATTTATTAGGACCAACCAGAATGTCTCATGGTTGAGGTATCAGGGGGTGGGAGGGTATGGGGGATGTTAAAAAGGAACCTATAACCACACCCTGAGCTAGATTTCCTATGAGTGTGAAAAGTCATGGCACATGGCACAGTTATGGGGCAGTGTAGACATGGCACGGAATGTCGATTGTTTTTATACATTGCACTGACACAATCATGGCAAGGTGCGGTCTGTGCTATAAGTTTTTCATAGTCATACGAAAACTGCTCTATCTTGCACCGTAATTATACAATAATGTAATTATAACAATGTTGTTTCCAACTTACATTTTTGGTCTCATCTATGATATGTATTTTTTCTCTGTTGATGCCAACCCTTACAGGAAGATCAGACTTTCCCATGATGCTAGATAACATGGAAGGTGGCTTTTCTATCTGACCAGCAAAAAATACACTCCTAAAAAATTACAAAATTGTTCATGTTAACAACAGGCTATTGGCAGAGTAACAAGCAACATGACCCTAACTCCCTAAATCAAGGAGTTGTATTGTCCAATTCTTCGTTTTAAGGGGTAGGGTCATATGACATGATTCAAGGGTTTTCCTCCTTCCCACAAAACCATCCTCGCATGGTATTTTTACACACATTTCTTACAAACATACATACCCATAGAATGGAAAGGTCCAGCATTTCTCCAAGTAACTCCTGTACAATTGCCTTAACTCCAGTGATCTGTTGGACACTTCTTTGTATTTATCGAGTAACTGTTGTTCCAATGTGTTACGTGTTGCCGAGCGCCGTCCAGGTAATGACCACCCCACTTTACAAGCAGAAACTGGCAAGTACTCTGTCAGTTTGTCCCTGTGGCATAAATAACAATCTGTAACTCCTTGCAGTGTATTGCCAATACAGCTCAATTTGGAGCGGAAAATAGTGGAATTTTACTTTCATGAGAATTTTGAGATATGGTTGAAATTGCTGCAAGGTGTTTGTTAGACTGGTAAAGAGATTCATCAGACTCGTTCTGCTGATTGATACTTAGAAATACTCACTTGAAGAATCCAAGTTTATGTTCCTGTTCCTTGAATTTCCCATTCTCAAGCATAGCCAGTATTCCTCCCAACTCAAGGCTTTCATTCTTGTTGACAGGATATGTTCCTGACATCACATTGAATTTAGCCTACAAGATAACAAAAATTATCATGATTAAATAAATAAAACCTGCTTTTTCCATGCTCCATTCAAGAATACAGAATGCAGGAAGTGATGTTTACAAGCAAAAAAGAAGTACAAGCCGTAGGTGACATCTCATAGCAACATAAGAAATGTGTTATGTGCAGAACCCTTACCTCTTCAAACAACCTTCTGACCACTTTAGTATCTGTGACCTTATGGAAAACAGAAGTCTGATTACTGATAGTGAAGTATGAAACATACTCTAATAGCCAAAGTGCATGAGCTAGAATTTCTAGCACAAAGCACGATGGGAAACTGAGTCCTTAAACTTATTTGGCTTCTCTAAACATTCATCTGACAATTTTTCCTTTGACATTTTCTATGGAAATGTAAGTATTTCAACAGACGAAAATAACAGTAATTTTTTTCTGATATTTCCTTTGCTTCCCTTGTTTCATTTTTGCAAGACTCAGTTTCCCAGAGTGTTTTGTGAGCTTTGATGCACAGAAATGGCTTCTCATTAATGTTGGTAATAAACTGGATGAATTAAAGGGGGTTATAATATTTTTGCCAACCAGGAAGTGGAAGTTTGGTAATATTTGGAAAAGACAACAAGTGACTTTGCTGCCCCTCATACACTAATAAATGAAAACCCCCTTACTTAAGCCTTGCTTAGTTTAGCCCTTACACTTTTCTTAGTACTCGATGGTCCCTTTCAGTTGAGTAATTATAAATAACATAATTTTGATGTGGAAATTCAAAACCTACTTTCTTCTCGTCTGATAAGGGATAAAATGAATTCCTCTGATAACACAAAATAGGTTCATCTAAAAGCAAAGGAGAAATAAGATTAGAGAGGTACAACTTACTGGAAGAACATCTTTCATTTTTTGACATACCCATTTCAATAGCTTCGTCATTTGCATTCGTAAATTTCTTTAAAAGTTCTGGCCATACTTTGCGAAGTTTGTACGGAATATGATGATCTTTCAGCTGTAGTTCTACAATTATCAAGAAGGACTGTTAGACATTATAAATAATCATAATCACCTGGCATCACTTTTGTTATCAGTATCATCCTAATCAGGAGACAATGTCATCATCATTGCCATCATCAACATTATCTGCAATCATTCTCATGATCACTACCAATATCATTAACATTATTGCTATCACAATCATCAACATCTTCATAGCCATCAACCTCATCCTCATAGCCATCCTCATCCTCATCATTACCACCATCAACATCACTGCCAGCTATCAAAATCCTTCGCAGATCATCATCATCTATCTCAATCATCAACATCATCCTTGTTGCCATCAACCTCATCATCACCATCAACATCATTTCCTTGTAATTAAATTCATCATTATCAACATATATAAAAAACTCACGTAGAAATGGTGATTTAAGCCAAATACAGAAGACATCTGCTGCATCAGGCTGAAGACTGAGGTTCTCCATCATGATTCGCTTCATTGTACCAGCAGTAGCATTCTTACCATCCTCTAAGTTTAAGAGACGTGCTGCTTTTTCTACAAGGAAGACTGCCACTGTCATAGCTGTAACAACATAAAGAACAATATGTTACTAAAACAATAACTGATTCTAAGCAATGAGCCAATAGACCTTATTCATTTTAGTGCAATGTTTTCACATTACAGACCATGTGTCATCCCCTAGAGAATGAGGAAATACTCTTGGATGGTCCATAATGGGAAATCATTGCAACAAGACAAATAAGGTCTACTATTGGCTAACAGATAGTTTGTTAGGAGTGGCTGGTCCAGGATCTTAAAAAGGGGGGATCCAAAATGGCTGCCATATATGAAAAGCTGGCACAGTCAGCTTCACAAAGGGGGGTTCAAATTTCATTCTACTGAGCATAAAGAATATGATTGACTTCACAAGATCTCAAAAAAGGGGGTTCAATGGAAATCATGGAACCATCCCTGGATCCACCACTGGGTTAGCCTTGCATCCAGGATAATATCAAAAAGATCTATAATCAAATTACCTTGCTGGGACTGTAATCTTTGTATGATTTCAGGATGGCTTCCATGTGTTCTTTGCTTTGGTTTCTTTATGATTGACTTCTTATCTTCAGGATAAGAATGTGTTCTCTTATAATCGGCAGAACTTTGTTTTGTCTGCTTCTTAGGATCTTGAGTCTTTAACTTGAGACCTGCACCTTTCTTTTTTGGTTCTTCCTTTGGTTGGCCTGTCACTGCTTTAAGCTCAACATCCTCGGCTTTCTCTATTGATGTAGCCATGTTGTAGTTTCCCTTTACTGGAAACATTCAAGATATAGATATGTTAGGTGTGAAGAAGGAATTTATTTTACTGTATCAAGTTTGATCTACAAAGTATGTATTTTTTGCAGCAGTGAAATGGCTTCTCATTAATGCATGAGCACTGACATGGCTTCTCAATAATGCTTTTCCAATGAAATGGCTTCTCATTATAATGTAACATTGAAATGGCTTCTCATTAATGTCTTAACATTAAAATGGCTTCTCATTAATGCATGAACACTGACATGGCTTCTCATTAATGCTGTAACATTGAAATGGCTTCTCATTAACGCATGAACAATGACATGGCTTCTCATTAATGCTGTAACATTGAAATGGCTTCTCGATAATGCTGTAACACTTCGAGTTTATATTAATTTAATTTTCCCTCTAAATTAAATTTCCCCTCCTTTCTAATAAAAAACAAAATTTTTGTTTTAAATTATTGAATTATTTACCATACTGTGATAGTGCTTATTGACCTAAAGCTTTTGATAATATATGCACAGGGTTGCAAATTATAATTAACTACATATGATGCACAGTATAATTGACTTTCAACACGTTTTTATCTATAAAATCTAAGTAAGCTAAGTATGATGTATTTAAGATTAAATTTATCGAAGTATTAGCAAAAATATGAAATATTTTGAAGGATATTTTGAGAGGGTTGCTCAATATTGACGTACAGAATTCGAAACCTGGCGAGCAAGATCATTAAAACAACAATATCCATAAGCACGGAAGCCTTAAAATTCAATCATTTTACGTGCAAAAGAATATTAAAGTGATTCAATAAAAAATTAAGGCAAAAAGACAGTGTTTGGTGAGAAGTTGTGAACGAATTTTAAGATGAATTTTAAAATGAAAATTATGAAGGATCCAAGCTCGATCTTATCCAAAACAAGAAATAAAAAGTAAACACTGCCTTTGAATAGAAAGAACGCAGCAAGAAACAATAAATTATTAGTTTTTTACCTTTACGATTCAATGGTTTGTATCTTCGTCTTTTTCCTCTTTCGAGAGGCATATTTTCACTCATAATTCAAAGAACAAGGAAAACTCTACCTAACTTCTTAACTGATGGACAGCTTTAGTATTTCAACATGAAGTCATTACATCGTTGCAGCTTACCTTTTATTTAGTTTCCTGTCACTTTATTTATGTTTAAGCGAAAGTTCCTTTTCAGGTCCAAACAGGATCAACAACAACAAAGTCTTCACCCAGTCAGACCTTCAGAAAATGTCACTAAAAACATTCAGAACTGACGCTCCAAAAGCTAAGAAATCCAAACCCTGCTATCATGTGGTCTAGAATAGGCCTTGGTTTTTGTTCTGAGGTTATTAATACTTGCATGTATGGTTTGAAATGGCTGAATATTCAAGTGTTTTTCAGCTTGTAATTATTCAATATTCTCACTACAAGATGGTGCAGAGCTTCCCATCTTACCCATAATGCAGCTTTACATCGCTTTACATCATAAACGCAATATACGAACCACTTCCGTTTCCGGTCTTGAATCGCCTACGTAATACTCGCCCTTCAAACAGCGTTTCTTTCTCTTTTTCTCTACCAATGATTTCTATTTTTTTACGGGATGTAATCGATGAAGAGTCTTTCCGGTATTTCTTCCTATTTCATACGAGTTTTCAACGTATAAAATCTAATCCCGTATCGTATATCAAGAAGTTTGGATGACCCGTGCTGCGGTTCATTTAGCTTTCTGGTTATATTTTTAGCTTTGCTTTTTTAAGTGTCAACTGAATACAGAAAAATCTTGAAAGACACGCCTCTCCATTTACATAATCTAATATTTCTCTTAGTTTTTCCTTGACTGAATCAGTCTTGAATCCTGTGAAACCACACCCGCTAAGGAGGTGATCAGATTGACGTCATTCAGGAACTGATTACGTCACGTCTCGGGTTGGAAACTTTGACTAGCCTTTCTGCTGCAGAGGATCATGTGCCCGAAGCAAGAAAGTGATGATAGTGGGATGTTTGACATTAGTAAACACAGGTAAAATGTGACTTGAAGCAAGCTGTCATCAGTTCGTCTTTTATGCTTGGCGTAGGAGTCCAGCTACGCACTTTCGCACTCTTTTATTTGCATTATAAAATACTTTCGCTCTAGTAAACAATCAAAGGAATTAGGTAGGTTTACAACAAACAGTTTACAATAAAAATTGTTATTGTTTTGATAATAACGGTGCGTCAGAAAGGACTGTCGTTCCCGGCTACTTCTGCTCTGTGCACTCCTCCTGCACCACTTCCTTGTTTGCTTTCTCTAATTTACCCATTTTTCATTAGCACAACCCTCCCCTTTTGCAACATCCCTCTTACTTCCATCTTATCCAGCTCAGTTAGACTGCCCCGCCCTCTCCCCAAACACACCCCCCCCCCCCCCCCCTTACCCCATCACTTCCGCCCCCAACGTCAGAAGGCCTAGTTACTACTGATGGGCTTCCTTTGTTGTAGGCGAAAGAGGAAGGTTGGGATAAGAGTTGAATTCAAGATGGTGGCCGGAGCGTTCCCTGTTTTTAAATTGATAAGTTTGGGTGCTAAACAACTGTCCAAACCTATAGCAAATGCAATTAAATCAGGTGCTAAGCAAAGTCCCTTTTTTAGAAGATACTTCTGTGTAATCCCTGGTCAAGGTAAGCTAAGAAATAAAGATATTTTGCCAAATTTTAATGTGTAAACATGTTACAGAACACTGAGTTTTTCAGAATTCCAATGTTAACAAAGCATTATGAATTAGTTCTATTGCTTGAAAATCCTTATAGACCCGGTTGCTGCTTGCACAATGGCTTGCTCTAGATGAGGGCTCAAACAAACAAAGCCTAAGGCTCTATGAAGAGGCATCCCACTCCTCCCCATTCTCCCCCTCCTCAACCCCCCCCCCCCCCCCACACACACACACCCACCCCCTCCCCCACTCACATGCCAAACAGTAAATCCCAAAGGTCACAGGCCTGATTCACATGATCCCATCTGACTTGACAGACAAATATCCCAGGAGGTGTTTAACAAGACTTGAAGTAATGGCTGGTCAGAATGACTCTGAGACAAGGTATTACCATGCTAAAACTAATTTGGCTGGTCATCATGACAGACTTGCAACTGACTGGCCATTATTTCAACTGTTTCAAACCCTGGTTTAATTATATCAATGATTTTCTCAGGGTTTCATTGGTTGGAGACAACAGTCAAAATGCGACTAATGGGTCACGTTGGTCCTAGTGAAATAAAACCTCTAAATGAAGAAGTAGCTGTCAATCTTGCTGCAGAGTTACTTGGCGAAGGATTTTTGTTTTGTGTTGGTGTAGGAACCCTATTTTTTGAGTATCGACGAGGTGTAAAGAAAGAGGAGAAAAAAGAAGATGATCAGAACAGACATTTGGCAGAACTTGAGGATAAAATGAGTGAAATTGGACTTGTAATAGAAACACAAGCAGCAGAAATGAGGGAACTAAATAGAATGGTGCAAAGTCTTCGAGGCAGTAGTGAAAAACCTGGACAAAATACAAATGCAAAGGCTTTGAAAACATAATGTTTAGGGAATGTAAATAGGTATTTGAAGGAAGTTTTATTATGGAAGTAGGATTAAATCATTATCAACTTGTAAAATGTAAAAAAACACAGTTTCAGAGAAAAACTTTTCTTAATGAAAAGTTTTTTCCTACATGCTGATGTGACTCTTTTCCTGCTCTGCACACCAGATGCTCAGCTCTTAGAAGGTACCTGTATTTTTTTCATTTTTGAAATCACTATGTCTGCAAAACATCAGCTTTTTCCTACAAAACCTGTACAATAAAGATATAATTTATTTGAATATTAATTTTTCATCATTTGTTTTTAGCGTGATTCACAGAAAATATTAAAACATTCATTTGAATAAAGAATTCCAAATATTACAAATATTTTCAATAGTTCAAGAGTTCAAATAAAGCTATGAATATTGAAAATCGGCAGAGGTTCCTAAAATTTTCTGCCGTGCAAATTGAGGACTCTAGAGATAAATGTACAAGTTCGGCCTGATTTCTCTCCCTCCAGGGAATTTTATGAGTGGTTTCAATATTAAAAATATTTTTAGCCATTTAAAATGGAGATTAAAAGTAGTAATGTATAACACAAACCCAGGGATGGTACTTTGGGTTGTTTCATACGGGGATGCTCCGCCTGGACTCTTGACCTCTTACCCTTTTCTATACCAAATTTCAGCAAAAATTACCCCTTTTATATACCTTTTTTCCTGAAAAGGTACCCCTTTCATAAACCTTTGAAGAAAATCTACCCCTTTTTATACCAAAACTCACAAATTTCCACCCTTTTGCTATACGTGTGGCCTAAAAAAAGTACCCCTTTCGGGCGGAGCATTCCTGTTTAGTCCATTATAGAGAGTACCAACCCCCCCCCCGTAACACAAAACAAAGGAGAGAAAAAAGAAATGTTGGGAATAAGGAATAATGGGAAATGGAGCTGATATAAATCATCATCATTATTTTACTTTATGAGGATAAAAACCATGAAAAAGTATTAAAGCTAAATAGTATGAAATAGTTCAAAATCCTTTGTTTTCTATTGTTTAAATAGTACCCTTTGCATCTAATTACTTTTTCAGGGATTAACCACACGGTGAACACGCAAGCCAAGAGCTATTTTAGGACTTGCCTACAACACATGGGATCCCTGTGGTTTGCATGCTTCGAGGAGCTTGGAACCTTGGAACCTTGAAACCACAAGTCAATCGAAAGTGTTCTTGTGTTGACATGCGAAGAGTTAAAAAAAAGAAAGTTTTCTGCAACGAAAATCCTCACTGAGGTCCTGAATCTCAATGGGAGCTAGCCAAACAGCTAACGAAATGGCTGGTTTAGTCGAAAAGGGCTTAGGAATCCATGTTTCGCACATACGGCCTTGTGTTACTGAAAGAGGAGGCACTGTGTCTTGTTTGGTAAGTGAGTTCTACATCGAATAACTATCTAAATTATCAAATAAAAAGCCTAGTTTATGCTAAATAAGGCAAAGAACTATCGAGTATTTGCTAAAATATTTTTATACTTCTTGAGGGATGAAGTTTTGTTGGCAAAGATTCACTATTATTTGTTTCAAGTCGTGCGTGCAGAGGAACTGATGACAAACTTCCGTGTTGGGACATTTCTTTCGCATTTGCATTCCTTAAGCAGTGGGAAAACCCTCATTCAGAACATTCTGTCCTCTATCTTAGGGGAAAACCTTGCAAATGACAATAATTTTGTATAGTTCTCTCGCTCACAAAATATCATGGCTATTAACGTGACCTTTGCATATTGTGTGACTCTGGCTTGTCCTGGAGTCGTGACTTGGTAACCAGCAGAGGAAAGCAGAATAATACATGTAGGCCTCTTATGTGCAACTGTTGAACCAAGAAATATAAATCTGTTAAGCTTTGGCAACACCTCTACTCACATATAATACATACACTACCAGCCTGGCAGGACTCCAATCCCAAGTGGGCTTCTTACATTCAAGATATTTGTTTTCCATTTGAAGGAACTAAAAACCGGTTATCCCAACTGGAATTTCCAGTTTCTTTTTTTGAATGGTAAACACCCAGGCTAACCTTAAGTTTGGAAACTTAGTGGATTTCTTTTGTCTATTTTCAGATCCATGAATCATGGCTTAAAGATATCATCAATTACCAAGGTGATATTCTCCCATGTAAATATGTCCATCCATCGTCAGAGTACGAGAGGCAACTAATGTTACAGCCATCGCATGCAGGTCCCTATCCTCCATGGGCAAGAGTATGCATCAAGGTTTTGCAAAAACCTATTGTAGTTGGAAATTCAGAAAGGTATGTTGACAGCCTGGGGGGGGGACTCCCTATTGAAAGAGGGTGGGGATGCTCGCCGGAAATCTTAAAAATGGACCCTAAAAGGGACCTGTGTTGTCAGTTTATGGGCGTGGCAGGGATAAAATTCTACCCCTAAGAGGGACCAAGCAAAAATGTATCCAAGGCTGGGTTTCTCGATTTAATTTATTAACATCAAACGCCTTCTGCTCGTATGAGTTTATGAGTTGCTGTTTATTTTAAAACCCCTAAAAGGGACCACAAAACTCAGCTGGTGGGCATTCTCGTTCATAACACCCTAAGCGGGACCGAAACCTCGATTTCAACCCCTAAAAGGGACTGCGAGCATCTCCGTCCCTTCGACCTCCGAGTCCCCCCCCCCCCCGGGGTTGAGAGTATAAGCATAATCAAATTATGAATAATTAAATTAGGAAAAACACAAAAGAAATCAGTCAGAAATATTTACTGTAATAATGTCATTGTAATAGATTAATCAGCTTAAGATCCAGAAGTGGACAGTGGAGTTCTGAGTTCACGATGGACATGACAGTAGCAGAGCTTATGCAGGCTGTTAATCAGGAGGCATACAGACACAACTGGAATGAAGCACTAGAGAAGTATTCATTGGCAATGACATATCTTCCCAAATCTAGAAAGGAAGAGCTGGATGGAAAGGTAAGGATTGCCTACTACTTTATCAAACCTGCAGATTTTATCAGCTGATCTAAGTCAGGGCATGGCTAACTCTTAGATGGAACCCTGAAACAACCTCTGGGCTGATCTAAGTCAGGGCATGGCAAACTCACAGATCAAACCCTGAAACAACCTCTGGGCTGATCTAAGTCAGGGCATGGCTAACTCACAGATGGAACCCTGAAACAACTTCTGGGCTGATCTAAGTCAGGGCATGGCTAACTCACAGATGGAACTCTAAAACAACCTCTGGTCTGATCTAAGTCAGGGCATGGCTAACTCTCAAATCAAATTGGAATTTAGCATGTTGAGTTTTGTGTAGTGATCAAACTGAAGGCCACAGAGACTATATAGCCATGGATTCTTCCAGTACTCTGATAGAACATTGACATGGTTAAGGGAACATTATTCAAATTTTCACTTTCAATTTTTCACAG
This sequence comes from Anthopleura xanthogrammica, assembly GCA_964019055.1. Lineage (NCBI taxonomy): Eukaryota > Metazoa > Cnidaria > Anthozoa > Actiniaria > Actiniidae > Anthopleura > Anthopleura xanthogrammica. The sequence continues at coordinate 15,520,937 of OZ025212.1, forward strand.
CACAGTTTCATGTTGTTGCCTGATTTTCTTCACTTTTCAGGAGATTGTCAAGAAAATTGTTAAGGATGTTTTTGGTCTGTCAGTCATCTCTTTAGGAAGGAAAGAAGACAGTAAAAACAGTTCTGCTTTTCCCAACAACAACATTAATAATGAATTTAACTCACCTGAGGATGACACATCAAATATGAATTTGCCAGAGACGGGACAATGTAATGTAATACCACTGGTTTGTGTACTTGAAAATGATGATGCTTTCTTCTTCATTGAACCTTTCTTTCGACATGGACTCCAAGATGTTTCAACATTCAGTCCTGCCGTAGTGTCCCACTCAACCATCCGTCTCATGTACATCATTTATCAAGTCTTGAATGCATTGAATTGGTATCACAAGAACAATGTCAATTTTGGGAAACTTAGTCTGGACGGCATCAGGCTGGACAAGGGACTCTTTTTATATCTGACGACACCTTTATTCAAAGATACTATTGTCTTTCAAAACCAAGATCAACAGCCTAAGGACTTGCCCTCAACATTGCCCACTAGTATTGACATTGATGATACCAAAGCTACAAAATGTATTGCCCAAACAGCCCAAGAAAATAGTATGGAGATTGAAGAATCTGTGTGTGAGAAGAGATTGTTTCCTGTCTCTGATTTACAGAAACCTGAGCATGATTTAGTAACACTAGTTGAAATGTGGGTACGTGATGAGATTACTAATTTTGACTATCTAATGGCTCTGAACTACTTTGCAGGTCGTCGTCAAGGCGACCCAAACTACCACCCTTTGTTTCCATGGGTAACAGACTTTACAGATAAGGATGGTGGGTTTAGAGACCTGACAAAGTCGAAGTTTCGACTCAATAAAGGAGATAACCAGCTTGATATGACTTATAAGCAGGCTTTATTTGATAATCATGAAGGAGGAGGCTCAGCAGTTGCTCATCATGTATCAGATGTTCTTTCAGATATCACTTATCATGCTTATCTTGCCCGCCGTACACCTGTGTCAGTTTTGTGTGAACATTTGAGATCTAACTGGGTACCTAATGAATACCCATCGTCAATGCAACGGTTGTACACCTGGACCCCTGATGAATGCATCCCTCAGTTCTATTCAGATCCTACTATTTTTAGATCCATACACGATGACCTGGCTGACCTTGAGCTGCCATCCTGGACACCTACAGCTGAAGAGTTCATTAAATGGCATCGTATTGTCCTGGAGAGTGAAGAAGTATCCAGCCATCTACATCAATGGATTGATCTGACCTTCGGCTACAAGTTGAGTGGGAAGGCTGCAGTTAAAGCCAAGAATGTATGCCTTCATTTAGTAAATAAACACCAGAGTGTTAATAACTATGGTGTAGTTCAGCTCTTCAGCAAGCCACACCCTTCACAAGCCAAGACATCAGACATCCTAAAGTTGGCCACCCGCTGCCACGCCCCTTTAGTTTACAGTACCGACGAACAAGAGGAACCTTTAAGCACGGATTTGAACGTGGCCACGTACTTAAAATCCAATTTGAATGATTCCTTGATGTCTTTAGATAGCATTGATGATAGTTCCCATGACGCTGGGTCACGTGCTTTAGATCCACGTAATACTGACCCCCTACAGACCAGCTCATCGTCCATCACATTCAGCTCACTGATCGGAGGAAAAGAAGTAGTCGATGAGAATGCTAAGCTACTTGAAACAGCAAAGATCCACCTTCCAGAGGATTGCACTCCTCTACAACTGCTAGACACTTATGAGTCCATACAGAGGTTTAAACGGCAATTCCCTGTTGCTAAGGAGACACAACAAATTGTCGAAAAGCCAGAGGTGAGAATAGAATATGGTGAAGTCAATCACAGCGTTTCCATGACAACAGGAAACTCGCATTTTTCAATAGTGCGTTCCTTTGCAAACGCCTTGAATGACGTCCACCAAAGCTAACTTTTTCGCGATGGCAAATTGTACGATTGGCGCGTGTTTTTGACCTCTTTTCCTTGGGCATAATATTTCAGACCACTTATCATTCCTTTGTTCCTTTGAGTATTATTTCTTTGTTTAACGGTTGCGCATGTGAAGACACATAAATACAGATACAACTCAAACAAAGAATCTTATTCTCAAGGGAATAACACATTGTCTGAAATGGGAAAACATTACGCCCAAGGTAAAGAGGTCTATTGTGAAGAATCGTAATAACCTTTATGATATTATTGATGTTGACACAGGTTTTAATAGATGATTCAGTGTTTGACAGGCTGATTCAGACTGATATTGAATGGCTGGGATGCCTGATAGTAGAGATGGTTCTACCTGAGAAGGTTCGACTGGTCTCGGCTGGGTTAACACGAGAGCAAAAAGCCGAGGCAATAAAGCATTTGTGTTCTTCGAATCCAAAGATTTTACCAAGGTTTGTTATATGGCTGTTGTACCGAGAAATGGCGGTTCCCTAATTGACCGGCCATTCAGGAGATAATTCCTTGTACTGAATCTCTAGCTATCGGTTAAAATTATGGAAAACTTGCAGTGCACGAGAAATTTTCATCCATTCATCCATCCTTACTTCCTTACTTCTTTCCTTCCTTAATTCCTTCAATTCACCCACCCATTCACCCACCCATCCACCCATTCACCCACCCATCCACCTATCCATCCTTTCATTCATTTATTCAGTTCATTCATCCATTCAAGAGTCCCATCCCATTTATTCATTTATTCATTCAGTCATTCCTTCCTTCCTTCCTTCAACATTCATTCCACATCCATCCGTTTATTCATTCATTTATTCATTCATCCACAATGCTTAATGTTTCAGTTAATCATAGAGCACTCATCAAAATTAATTAGAAATTCAAATATGAAAATACGCAATATATTAATGTACATTGCTATTTATTTTTATAGATTTGTGAGAAGTGGAGTCCTGAGAATGCTCAAGTTACATCCCTTAGAAGAAAGCAGCATCCTCGAGGGTTCGACAGATTCTAAAAAATGGGAAAATGAAAAGGATTCCCTTCCATCTCTTTCCACCGGACTTTTACTCCATCCTCAAACAGGACTCTTCCCATTTCCTTCATACTTCAGAGATTTGCATTCCTTCCTAGTCAAGTTCACCAAAGCCCGCCTCAAGCCACGCTACGAAAACCCGCAGGAGTTAGAGAGATCACTTGGAAATCCCGTCCCGAAGATATCCCTCGAGGGACTCGAGCATTGTTTCAGTAACAAGTCTGAATACTCGACCCTTCAGGTTAACATAGCAACCGAACTGATTCCTTCATTTCTGCCTGAGTTGGACGACGAAGGGGTTCACCTATTATTATATCATCTAGAGCCTTTGTTTCTAAATCAAGAGACCCGCCTTTACGCTTTCACACACCTGTTTGACCTCCTTGCTCAAGCGATTGGCCCCAAAGCTACCGTGAAAACCTTCCTAAGGCCATTAATCGAACTGTACGACTCTAAGATGCTGCATAACTACGAACACCTCGCTGCGCAATCTTTTCTCTCCCAGATTATCGTTCGCTTTGGACTGGAAAACTTCTTGACGCATTTCGCGAGCTTCGTCGTCGACGCGGTCGCGTTCGAGTTGATGTTACAAAAGACGAAGCGCTCAGCTGATCGTAATTCTGTCAACAGCAATGATGGAATTACTGTTGATGGTGGAGAAAGTGAAGCAGAGAAGTCAAAGAGTCAGAAGCAGATGAAGAAGCCGTTATACCCGAGCGATGATGAGGATGAAGATGTTGGGAACACGGACGCGCCATTCAGTGACCAGGAAGAGGATGAATATGCGCCAAGGATCGATGAACCTATCGATTATGAGGAACAAGAAGACCTCCATAAGCCACTGTTATCGCGCCAAGAAGATGAGGAAGATGCGTTACCAGAACAAGGAAAGGACACTGTTATGTTAATTGATAATCACACAAGTGATGACAAGAATAAGGATGAAATAAAATGGCACCTGAATGAAGTAGGACATGATGAGACACTGGATGAAGAGGCTGAACAATCTAGAGACGATGAACTCAACCCTGTTTCTAGTGTAAGAAAAGAAGTGGTCACTAACAAGCATGAACAGATCGAAGAAAGCGTTTCAAGTTTAACGGGAGAACAACCAACTACCCAAGAAGACGAGTTGGTAGAAGATAACAGTAAGGAGACAGTAACTAAAGAAAGTAGTTTTGACGAGAATGAAGACGATAAACAGACGGATAAAGATGATGAGACTGAAGATCTTGAAGAAACTAGCACGAAGGAAGAGGATGGCATCGTAAAAAGAGAAACAAGGGAAGAAGAAGAAAGGAGAAAGGAGGATGACGACGACGATGATGGTGATGGTGATAGTGTTGATGGTGATGATGACGGTGACGGTGACGGTGATGGTGAGGATGACGATGATGATGGTGATGGCGATGATGACGGTGACGGTGATGATGGTGATGGCGATGATGACGGTGACGGTGGTGATGGCGATGACGTTCCATCCGGCAATGAATCAGATGATGAATCATCAGGAAACTTCAAAGAAAGTGAAGAGGACTCAGAACCCAGTCGTCCCTCGGCTGATGTCTTCTACCAAGACACTAAACCAGATAGTAAAGAATACGAGCCACCTAAAGAAGACCTCAGCACTTCTTATGTATCAGGGATCGCTGCAGAGAGTGTCATGTGGCTAGCCCCTCGCTTAGGTCCCATCCTGACTTCCAAGTACTTCGCCAATCAGCTACTCACCATGCTACCTCAGTGTTATATCGATGTGGTGGGCGTAGAGGAGTACGAGTTTGAGGACGAGGATCGCAAGGCCAAGTGGGTGCTGTACTGTCTGGGAAACTTTTGTGCGCTTTATGGAGAGGCGTTTGTTTTGCATCAGTACTTGCCATACGCAGAAAAAGTAGTAAGTATTAATTGAATGGAATGCTCACATAAATGATTCTCTAGACATTTGTATTCCAAGTGAAAGGCATGTGTAGCGCAGTAGTAACGCTTCACTTTTTTCCCCTACGGCTAAGGTTCGATTCTCATAGTGATACTAGACTATTTGTTTCTTCGATTTTTAAGACCAAATGGTGAGATAAGATCCGATGGGAGCAACTCTGGAACTATAAAATAATAAAATAGTCCCCTTGACAGTTCCCTGCGCCAGCTTGAAGTAGTCGTACCTTTGCATCAAATTAAGACATGAAGTGAACTTGGAATGATAAAGACCTTTTTTAACACTTTGGACAATTATTCACATGTCTATCATTGCAAGGTCACCTTTCAAGATGGCACAGAGAACTGTGAAGGGTATTATTGTTAGTATAGAATAACCTCCATTAAGCGACCAACCTCTTCTTAACGACCACAATAAAAGTTTTGACTGTATTATGCGTATAAGACAACTGGCTCGATGGGATTTTGTATACAGGGTACATACTAAGGATTTGCTGTACCCCCACTATAATCCCTAAAGGAACTGCCCTCTGATGACAGTGTATGCTCAGCAATCACTACACTGACAGATACGGGGCACACAAAAACATCGATACAGATGGGGTTTTATTGAAACATTTTTATTTGTTTCAGATCAAAGCTATCCACACCAAGTTCAGCGCACGTGGTGAAGCGTCTCTCGCAGCTGTCTTTGCTCTCCTTAAATACTGCATTCCTTACATGTCCAAGGAAACGCTGGTCGATAACTTCGAGAAGCTATTCAAGACTCTCTTCCAGCCAGTTCTTCGAATTCTGTCTTCCTGGAATACGAAGTTCCCCGGGGGAGGGGATGCACGGGCAGCGCTTTGTCATAACTACGTTGATCTGTTGACTGTGCTGAGCTTGAAGCTCGAGCGTGAGCTTGCTAGAGAACTCATGATCGCTCCTCTGCAGCAGTTTTTCTCGTGTTTTGAGTTGGTTCACTTGAAGAAGAAGGAGATGAAGTTGGGCAGGTCTTCCTTTATTGGTTTGACGAGTTCTGTTTCTCCTACAGATTCTCGCATGCCGGAGATACCTGAGGCACAAGGTAAATTTATTAGTCAAGATTAACGCTCAAAGAGGGGTGGATAATCCATTCATCCATCCATCCATCCATCCATCCATCCATCCATCCATCCATCCCAAACCATTCCATCCCATCCATCCATCTATCCCACCTCATCCATCGAATCATCAATCCATCACATCCATCCCATCCATCCATCCATCCATCCATCCATCCATCCCACCTATCCTATCTGTCCATTCCATCTGTCCATTCATCTTATCCATCCATCCTATCCTTTCATTCTATTGATCTCCTTGCATCCCATTAATTCATCCATCTATCCTATCTGTCCATCCCATCTGTCCATCTATCTTACTCATCCATTCTATCCTTTCATTCTATTGATCTCCTTGCATCTGTTCATCCATCTCATCTCAAAATTTACTGTATTAAGATCAAAAGGGCGACATCACCAAACCAGAGCAAATCGAAGCCTTCTACAAGACATCTATGTACGAAGAGCTCTGTCAAACATTCTCTGCAGCCATGGCTCACCACGCCTTTGTTCCCTTGTGTGGCATCATGGGAAGCAAGTTCATGGAAACATCTCTTTTTAATCACGACCTTATATGGAATCTCTGCTGCAAACACGACCCACAGCTATCCCACCCAAGAACCGACGACCTGGTGGAGTCACTAACGGTCACTAACGGTCAAAAGCCTAGAGACGAGTGTGACGCTGAGGTGGAGAAAGCATTTGGGGAGGGTATGAAGGAGATGCAAGAAAGCGAAGACAAGTCGATAAATGTTAAGAAGGGACCAAGGATAAGAACGCCATCTTGGTTAAGTGCACGGCGAGCTGAAAAACGTAAAGGACAAGATACGGGGTAGGTATACAGCTGGTGAAGGTTTTGTTGCATGATGCATCTTGCATGTTGCATGTTGCTTAACAAGCTTGAAATGTATTATATTCATATTTATCCCACACCATAGAAAATACAGCCAATCAGAAAGGAGGAAAGCCGTTGTATATTCGTCGGTATTTCGCTCTTCCTTCCCATCATGCAACGTGCGTTGAATCTACGCATTTGTATTTTCTATGGTGTGGGATAAAATGGTTATACAATGATTTCTCGTGGCATACCGTGGATATCCCACTCGTCACTTGTATTTTCTTTGTATACACACTTGCCTAAAGGCTCAAATCGCTTGTCGATATTTTATCAGTACTCTGAAACAACCTCTGGGCTGATCTAAGTCAGGGCAGGGCTAACTCACAAATTGAACCCTGAAACAACCTCTGGGCTGATCTAAGTCAGGGCACGGCTAACTCACAAATTGAACCCTGAAACAACCTCTGGGCTGATCTAAGTCAGGGCATGGCTAACTCACAGATCGAACCCTGAAACAACCTCTGGGCTGATCTAAGTCAGGGCATGGCTAACTCACAGATAGAACCCTGAAACAACCTCTGGGCTGATCTAAGTCAGGGCACGGCTAACTCACAGATTGAACCCTGAAACAACCTCTTGGCTGATCTAAGTCAGGGCACGGCTAACTCACAAATTGAACCCTGAAACAACCTCTGGGCTGATCTAAGTCAGGGCACGGCTAACTCACAAATTAAACCCTGAAACAACCTCTGGGCTGATCTAAGTCAGGGCACGGCTAACTCACAAATTGAACCCTGAAACAACCTATGGGCTGATCTAAGTCAGGGCACGGCTAACTCACAAATTGAACCCTGAAACAACCTATGGGCTGATCTAAGTCAGGGCACGGCTAACTCACAAATTGAACCCTGAAACAACCTATGGGCTGATCTAAGTCAGGGCACGGCTAACTCACAAATTGAACCCTGAAACAACCTCTGGGCTGATCTAAGTCATCCCACATGATGAAACGCGAGTGTTCTCACTACTACCCCACCCACCAACAAAAATAAAACTGCTTTTTTATCTATCATTTTACTGGAATCAATGGAACTGATACGTGCTCCTTATCGTTAACCATCAGAAAGCCAGAAGTGATGTCTGCATCAGATCAGTATCTACGAGGAAGCTGGCTAGACTACTGGGAACACCAGCTTGGTAAGTTGATTATTATCGCACAAAAAGGATAACAAAAACCTTGAGCAGCAGCTGAAGTGAACTGGATGCGCCTATACTTGTTGATCAAAAAAAAGGAGCGTAAACAGTTGTTCGTATACTCAGTGAAAACTCACGGCAAATATCACGCAAACAGGCTGAACAACACTACATGAGATAAATGCGCTGGTTCCTTAAGATAAACTAGAAACCACCAGAGGTATTTACTTTAAAAAGGTTTTTTCGTTCGAGGCAAATATCACGCAAACGGGCCGTGCTGTGAGCAGCACTACATTAGATAAATGCGCTGGTTCCTTAAGATAAACTAGAAACCACCAGACGTATTCACTTTAAAAAGTTTTTTTCGTTTGAGGCAAATATCACGGAGCACTACATGAGATAAATGCGGCGGTTCCTTAAATGCGCCGGACCACTTGAAAGAAAATCCGTCAAAATTGGAAACTGATTAATCCTAGTTGAAGTAATTTGACGATGAATAAAGATGACTTTCAAGAACTACTCTCCCAAACATTCTGCATTTAAGCACGTTATCACCAAGCACTTTTGGTTTAAACGTTAAAATAACAATAGGGTTGAGAGGCGATATAGATACGATTAAGCAGGTTTCAAGGTGTTTTCCAATTTTAATCCAAGTGCCCCTCTGAATGAGAAACATGGTTTTGCGACAAACACCAGGTGGTTGATGCGCTTGGCTGGGTGTTTGCGCGTACGATAGATAAACTAGAAGTGGCACTTCATGTATAGTAAATAATCTTTTTTTTTTTTAATAAAACCAGTTCTTGATCAACTTTTAGAACAAGGCCAGTAGCTTGATTCCTGTTCCATAAATGATTTTTCCTCGCTTCTAAATGCTACATGGGTGCCTGCGGTACACAAGGCACGCGGTTTCCCCTCAAAAAATACAGATATTTTCTTATTATCTGTATTCTTGTATGAGGGCTACGTTTTTTTTAACAAATAAAAAAGCGTAAACAATTTGTCTTGAAGGGTTTTCCTTGTTAAACGTGGTTTTAATTTTGGGTTTTATTTTTTAGCGTCACACGCGAGAAGCCAGCGATTGTCCTTCGACTTACGACAGATTAAGCTTCAAACGTTTACAGGTGAGTAAAATGAGTATCAAGACATTGGAAAATTTTAAAAAGATGGATGGCATAGTTGGTTAGTGCGCGGTGCAAGAGGTCCGAGTTCAATTCCCAGTGACCTCCATCCTTGTTTCGACTTCTTTCCTTTCGGTTCAGCTTTATTAGCTTTAAAATTCCCATAAAACAGAGCACTGTGGAGAGGAGGGCACTGATGGAGATGGAGAGGGGAGGGGGTAAAATGAGCGCACCGTCGGCCTCAAGTTTATTAGTCACGGACTTTTACGAGCTACCGACGTAAAATAACAACGCTTTACCTTCTACCTTTTTAACCTTTAGAATTAGTGGTATCAAGATGTATAAAGGAGAACAAGAAATATACTTGTTTAATGTATTGAATAAACTGCGCGCTACCAATCAAAATTACAACTGATCCCGATGTTGTTATATTCCCAGGTCATAGCGGCCCAGTTCGTTCGATCTACGTCCAAGACAGCGAACACTTTTTCCTTTCTGCTAGCAAAGACAAAACCGTCAAACTTTGGTCCCTAAGTAACCATGGTGATGGGACAGCTCAGTCAGCCAGTTCCTGGACTTACTACCGTCATTCGCGTGGAGTGTTTACTGTAGATATGATAGAATCTGTGCGTCAAGCAGTCTCCTGTGATGGCTCTGTGCATGTAAGTGTATATTCCAATCACCTGTATCCTGCTGTTATTTTTCGTGTTGCTGTTTTTCGCAGGGAGGGGAGGGGAGAGGAGGGAAGGGAGAACAGAGCAGGGCAGCACAAAGCAGGGCAGGGCAAAACGAGCAGAGCAAAGCAAAGAAGGGCAGAGCAGGGCAGGATAGTAAGAGTAGAGTAGGGCAGAGAAAAGCCGCTCAGCCTGCTGGATAAGCTTTTTGCCCCTCACAAGATATTTCTTGTCTTGTGCCTTACAGCCTTATAGATTATTTTATTTCTCCCGGCATATATATCATTCAGAAACCCTGACACGTGCTACCCATGCTGTTTTTTGTCCTTTTTTCTGTTATGTATGGGTCAAATCTCGTCAATCTCGTTCTCTCTCGGTTTTAGGTATGGGATCCTGTGAGTGGTAGCACCATAGCTATTCTGGAATCCAACAAGAACAGCTCTTTGGTTGCCATGGCAGCGATGCCTGCACCCAGTCAGTCTGTGGTGGTCGCTACTTCAGAAGCCACTGCAAGGTAAGACTATACGAACTGGCCTGCCTGGACTAGAATTTAAAACGTACCCTAGTGATAGATAGATAGCTGAACTTTATTTCAACAGGGTAACGCAATCAGCTGGTATCCATAGGGGACCTGCATAAATATGCATAAATATGCTTTAAAAACTATGATATTAAATATACAGTAAGATATAGATATAAATATAAATATAAAGAAAACCTAAAATTATATCTAAAACCACAATTTACCGTCTTGAGAGGGAAAATATAAAAAAATATTATTGATATTATTAATCATTATTTTACCCAAAGAGATCATTAAACAGAATTAGAAACTGAAACTCGAGCAAAGCAGTTTCACCGTGATATAGATGACCCATAAAGTCTGGAAAATAAAAGAGCAATCACATCAGTCATGACACGAAGAATAGCCTCTTAACCTTTGATTATCTTAGCTTAATCCTCTAAAGTTAAAAGAGTTTCACTTAAGCGAAATAACTTCAACCCTCCTGGCAGCGCCTTAAGACCAACGCTTAGTCTTGTGTATATTTTCACTATCAGTAACATCCTGTTTCTTCCGTCTTGTCTTAAGTTTTGATCGTTTCCTTTTTTAATCCTTCCTTCCTACTGAAGTACATCGTTTTATTCGTATGACATGGTAAATAACATAGCAACTATTGCGCACTTATTTAACGATAAATTAAAAGAATTTGAAAAAATACGGTAGTAAAATAGTAAATGTATGTCCAAGTAACATTAGAACGACAATAGAAGACAACACAGTACATACAATATAGAACAATACACTACAAAATTTATAATTCAAAACAGAAACACAACCTTCACGTATATAGTGTATTATGTTACGCGTTAGCCACCCACGATACGTTTGTCTGGCACGTTCAAGAAAACGCGAAGAGGAAACACTTAAAACAAAAACTAAATTAAAGCACGCATGTTGACGGTGTTTCACCGTAACCAGCACGATTCATTAGTTTTTGAATATACAAAAGAAAATAAAAAGAAAACCACTCAAAGTATAAACGCACGTAATGTTTCCCCATTTTGGACCACGTGTCATTCCCTAGAGCATTATGTCTTTGTTTAACGGTTGTGCATGAGAAGACACATGAATATGGATATATTACAAACAAAAAATCAGTTCTCGAGAGATTAACATGTTGCTGGGATAGCAGAAAAATGGTTTTGTCCTTTGGACTTCCTGTGCATTTGTCGGGAACTGATTTTCGCGCCAAAAACGCGCGCGCGCGTCTGGGACTTTAACTACGTCACTGTTTGTGCAAAATCCGATAATTCAAATTAAATTGTCGTTGTTATGAATTACCAAAAAAAACTTGACTCAAATTTAATGATTGCGCTATTCTAAGATACCTCATGGTGAACAACTAATTTGTTATCTTAGATTCATCGATGTTCGCCAGTCACGTTTCGTTCAAGAATGGAAGACTACCACCAGCAGCGCGGCAGGTGAGAGTAAACAGAATTATCATGAAAGATTGCGGGATCATGACTAATTTTAGTATCGTAAGAAACTAAAATTGATTACATATTCTAGAAAGTGATGTTTCGTTAATGCGGCTTTTTATTTACTTCCGTGTACTCTCTCGTTGACAAAGTTAAACTAGATTACTTAACGATTTTAAATTAATTTATCTTTAATCCTTTCTCCCTACCTCCCCCCCCCCCCCCCCCCCCCCCCGTTTCTAGGTCCTAATTTGGGAGAAGTACAAAATATAAACGCATTGGCCGTTCCACCTATCCTGAACTATCCCTATCCCAAACGCCTAGTAATTGGTTTTCAGGCTGACTTTATTATAACTGACTTTCTATAAATGGTTGTAGGTTTGGTGCGAGATATTTGCTGTTCTCCCGATGGTCGATGGGTAGCGCTGGGGTTCACATCAGGGCTGGTATCCGTACTTGATGTCCGTGGTGGGTTACTACGCAGTCAAAGACGAGCCCATACAAGTGATGTAGTACAAGTGAGTCTGTATTTATAATACACCTTGCACATTTGTTCCCCTCGAATTAACTAGTGGTAATAAGAACGGCAATGTTTGCGCAACAATTTGCACGATTTTTTTTGCCATTATTCCAAAGTCTGTCGTCTATTTGATCGTAATTTTGGACAAAGTTGAATATTTTCTTAAAGAAACTTGTTTTAGCCTTAGACCCTTTGCAAAAAATATCGCACTTTTTCTCGGTGGAGTCATTAATTTTTTGTTCACCAGTTAGCCTCACATCCAAGATAACGGGTCTGATTTTTTGCTTGATGTCGTATATATCTGCTAAACCTTGGCTGCGCATGGGCACTAATTTATGTGTTGTGATTGTTTTCCAGGTACGCGCTTTTTCTAACAACTCACTTTTAACGTCATCAATGGACCAGGGATTATCTCTGTGGAAGGACGACGGATTGCGGCTCAAGAATATCAAAGGTTCAGTTACTTTTATTCGTGCAATTGCTATTTAAAGCTGTTGAGGCATTCAAAATGAACAAGTGCATCAGTGATCGTATTATAGAAATCACAGCAAATTTTAATCTCAAAAAAGGAAAAAAATAATTGTTTGGTCAGGTGAAATCAAAAGAGGCCTGATATCCTCTCAAACTCATTTATTTATCCCATCGAACTTTTGGTTGCAGAATCCAAGACTCGTTTCGTATCCAATATGGCGCCGGGCGTACTACTGACCACATGACCACGTGATTCGTATTGAGAAATCTTCAACTCCGCCCTTCATGGAACTTCGTACTCTCGTGAGTCACGTGATCAGTAGTACATCCCACATTGGGTACTAAATGAGCCTTTTTAGCAACAAAAAGCGGTTTTACTGCGTCGGATTATATCGTTAGGGAAAAAACGGGATTGCGTAAAATGTCTTATTCTCTTTTCTTCTGTTTTCCTCTTCTTCAGGTCACACGGAACCGCTTCACCTCCTCATCGTCCAGAAAGATTACATATTATCGTCAAGCATAGCTAATCGTATAGGCGTCCATGTAACAAATAACGAGCCTACAGAGGTTAGTACTCAGATCTTTTCTTCCCACTCTACCGGAACCGGAAATGAAATATGACTTTATTCAGTTTCACCAGGAGGTTTTAAGGATTAAGGTCAAAACAATAGACTCCTTGCTTCGGAATGCAGCTCAATTTGGAGGATTAACTATAGGCTGCCGATTCTCAGGACATTGAAATTCTTTTGTTTTGTCCTTCAAATTGAGTTACTTTGACGTCACATGAAAGGAGTCTATTGAAACATACCGAACCCGATATAGAGGGGAGGGGTAGGGTAGGGTTAGCCGGCACCCACAATCTTTAGAGTGAATTGAAATCCTGGCCAATTTTGACCTCAAATATCTCCAAAACTAAAAATCTAATCCCAAAAATAAATGTAATGTCAATTAGCAGCGTATTTGTCTACAGAAGCAGTCACTTAGGACACCCAGTATCGAACACTTCAACAGGTCTCTGAGGGGGTAGAGGGCATTTACCTGTTCCAGCCTCCAGCTTAATCAATAAAATTGGATTCCTATTTTGGACCATTGATTTGACCTTGGATGGCGCTTTACAAAAATATAATTAACTCAGTCTGTGCGCGTCTTTCAGTGCAGATTTATGTATAGGTAGGCGCGATGTTTATAAAAATTGAGGTTAAGATGTTAATGTCCCAAGCTAGCCTTTTTAACGATAGGTTTTGTCACTTTCAACTTTTTGGTTACCCAATAGAATTATGATTAGCAAGTTAAATAACGATCGACTAATACTAATGACGTCATTGTACGTATATAAAGTAATATACAGCGTTAAGACATAAGGGTGACATATCGTTAAATATTACCGCAAGCAACATTCCTACCGGTCTGAACATTTCATGTCCTAGGAATCCACGAGATAGTAAAATCAATTAGTCTCAACGGAACAGAAAATTGACATCTGAATCGAACATATCTGAATCGAACATAGCTTAAGATAAAAGTAAAAGTCCCTAGCGCGTGTTTTCCCGCACGTCTTGTAACACATGTCTTACTCTAATATGATTGGAGCAATTACCAATAGATTCAGATGTTTATAGTTTTATTTGCTATTTTATATCTTTTATATTTTATTGCATTGTATATTTGTTTATATTTTGATCACTGAATTTTCTTATATTTATTTATTTAGTTAGTTTTTTGTTAAACAGAGCCCTGCTGAAAAGCACTTCTTGTTATTATTATTATTATTATTATTATTATTATTATTATTATTATTATTATTGGTTGACAGGGATCCTACGTGAGCTACAAGCTGTCATCTGAAGTATTGCGCGGGAACGTGACGTCACTTGGTTACCTCGAACTCAACAAGTTGTTGTTGATAGGCAGCGATACAGGCAATATTACTCTGTGTGCATAAAGTTATGTAGTGATGATCTTTAATTCTTATTTTATAAATATCTATATAGACATCAGGTTTGGGAGGGTCTGAGTAAAAATGTGCTACCACAGGAAGCCCAGTGAAACGATTATCGGTTCAAGTCTTGGGTTTCGATGTGGATCATTCTCTAAGACATCAATATTTTTTTATAATTTTGACCTGCAGTGTAGGTTATTTCTTTGTCAAACTGCATTTCAGAGATCTTTATATCTAGCTAAAAAATCTGCTAATGATTCGAAAAATGAGGCTCTCTCAAGATACATTGAGCGAAGAGCAACAGCTGGATACTGACAGAGATATAAATGGTAGAGATACCGTTAAAAATTTAAAAACAATAGAATAATAATAGCTAAATGATATCTTTGAAATAGATTTATTCAATATTTTTGGAATATTTGGTATTCAATCTCAACCAATCAAATGCAAAACATCGGCTGCACTCAACCAATCAAATGCAAAACATCGGCTGCACTCCACCAATCAAATGCAAAACATCGGCTGCACTCAACCAATCAAATGCAAAACATCGGCTGCACTCCACCAATCAAATGCAAAACATCGGCTGCACTCAACCAATCAAATGCAAAACATCGGCTGCACTCAACCAATCAAATGCAAGACATCGGCTGCACTTTATAGGTTTTCCTATCTTACTTCAGGACTTTCAACCAATCAAATCTTAAATACGTGCTACACTTTATAGGTTTCCCAATCGTTTTTTCTCCATTTTTCATGACATTTGCCAGACATTACGAAGCAATCAGCTTCTTCTTTATATTTTACCGAAAGATATATCTAAAACAATTGTAAATATCTCAAAGGCATGAAATTATTTTTAATCAGTGATGAGTTGAAATCAAAGAAATTGGTATACGATGTATATAGGAATTAAAGAATTATCTAGAAGAAAGAGTTGTTTAGTAAATAGGAGAAAAAAGCTTTTTTTGAGTAATAAGATAGGAAGTAGATGAAACAAAGCAAAACAGAGTAATCGTGTCAAGAAAAAAATAGAATTTCACGCTTATTATTGAGACACTTTATTACTAATAAAGTATTCGACTTAAAAAAAGTCCGAGTGAATAATCCGACAGCATTTTCCGGTAATTTCTTACACAGTTCATTTGTTCACGGAGAAAAGGAGAGGGAAAATGTTAAGCGGTGCCAGTACAGGAAGGAAAAAGACGTCTGCATTTAGGAAAAGTTATCTTGTTGATGACACGAGGGAGACTCGTTGTCTGGAGCACGACGTGAATCGTGGAATATTAAAGAACTTCATGAGTTATGGGAAGTGTTCGAGGAAGTAATCTGTAAATAGTGTTCCCTTTGCACCTCGGTGTACCAACGGAATTCCCTCCCTCTTCTTTTCTCATACCAGCTTATAGTATGCACAGACTCGATCTTTTCCAGATATAAAATCCATTACCCATGATGGCCAAATCCAGATGCAATTCGTTCATCAGTAAACACTTAGAATCTGAGATTTTCTTTGATATCTATCCATATGGATTCGTGACTTGATCAAATCTACCTGCCCTACTAGTCACTCAGCACTAATGGATATTCCAGTAATATTTTACGGCTTAGAAACCTACATGAATCAAAAAGAACCCAAGCATCCGTGCATTTTATGTGGTACCGTAAATTCCCCCTGGGGGCCAGCTAACCTATCAAGCCGGTTGCCTTTTATTTGGCTATTTATTTCAAAGTAGTTTCATCGATTGTTGGGTATTGAAGATACGGAAACAAAGCCTATGAGATGGGTTATCGAATACCGTGCGTGTGTGCCGATTATATCTACGTCGGCTTGGCGCGCGGTGTGCCGGCGCTAAATAATACTTGTTAACGAGCGACAATGAATTCGATAAAAATGCCCTACGAGGAATGAAAAATCAGCCGAATTAGTGGATAAGTAGACTACTGGATCACAAATGATAAATCGGGATTAATAAATTCTAGGGTATTTAGAAAATTAACCAAGGTCACTAAGCGAGAAATTCAAAACAGCCCCTTTATTCCAGACATGATTTGCTGTGCTTTATTCAACGCCTGGTGAGAAACCTTTATCCAAGACTTGACATTGAAATACTCTTGAGCGCTTAGAATGCTTCGCCAATTTTAGTTCCTTTTGCCAAACAGCTTTCAAAGTAGCTCCGTTTCGCAAGAAGAAGATAGGATGCATTTAATCAGGAGATTTCGATTTGTGCTATTAAGGCTTAGACGACTTTTGGGAAGCGAGCGCTCTGCTAAAGCTGGTAAGCATAAGGGTTTTTGACCCTAACGTGACATATGCTTGATAATGAGATGAAAACCTAATCAGTAAATGTTTATCATGATAGACTCTTAAATCTTTCACATCCTTAATTAGTATCAAATGTGTGTCCTGCAAACTAGCTAAACATGGCCGAGTAGTAAACCCAACTCCCACACGATCATTGTCGTCTTACCATCAGCTTGCGTCTTATCAGAGCACGTTCTGCAAGGAAAAGAAAACTCGAATAAACAGCAGCGGTGAAGAGAAACAAAGTGGCCAAAGACTCGAGTTGATAAACATACAAGACTTTGGAAAAATCGCGTGCCAAAGAGAGTCAGTAAATGGTACGTATTCTTGCTCAGTAGTTTTCGTACGCATTTTGCTCATTAGTTGAAGGTAACTTTGAAAAATCATACAAAAAATCTCAGTGTAAAATTGAATTGTTATTTTCCTCCAATTCGGACAAATCTCTAAGGCAAGGTTATTTTAGTATGTATTGTGGAAATGCAAAATAATTATTGAAGTCGTGTCGGAACATTAAAACCACCGACATCCGATTCACCGATTCACGATGAGTAAGAGTTGAGGAATCCATGCGATTCATTAGATTGATGAAGTAGTTAATGATTCGCCTGCAGGCCGGCTCAGATTACCGATACCATTTGCGTTATTTCAAATATTCAGATTGTCATGCATTTGTTCATATTGTAAAGATAAACGCCCCTGGCGACTAGCTGACAAATCCTCAATCTATTTCATATCGGCTGAGTATCCCAATATCGAGGCCAAAAAAAACAAGATTCCTTTTCCAGCCATCATGCGGCAAAATACAGGTGCACGCGATTGAGCTATATTTTTATCACATTCTATTTTCCTTAAAATAAGCTTTCATCAAGCTGTTAAGATAGTATATATCAGGACATGATTTTTTTTGGGCTTGGTATATCGTATGCAGCACATGCATCGTTCGGCAGTTGGCCAGTTTTAATGATTCAAAGGGCTTAAGTAGGATTTCCAGATAACATTCGTTTTGGCAGACATGTCAGGCTATCGCTTATAGTCTTACATTTGTAAAGCCAATCAAGGCAATTACGGTGATTTCTTAGAAGTCATATTAATTTGTTGAAAGGGAAAATATAACCCAATAAACTAGGCTGATAAATCAGTAACAAATACATGCCATCTGCTCCAAATAACGTCTCATTCGAGAAGTGTTCTCCTCGGTACTTAATGGCATAAGTAAAGATTCGTTCTCAAGATTGTTTTTCCAGTCGGAAAGGCTGAATTGTAAAATTTAGGGCTGTGAAACCGAACGTGGATACGCTGAAAGTCTTAGTTTATACCACACCAATTTTCATTGTATTTTTCCCCTCAGAAGCGCAAGTTGAACAGTCAGTCCACGATCTGGTTTCGTAGTTTCTAACTCGAAGAAAGAAAACCACAGAACAGGTAAGTTTATGCTTATGTCAGTGAAACTTCAAAATCAATGAAAATGATTTTTAAGTTAAATTTCTTTCTGAATTTGCCGAGTTTGTTAAAACTGAAAGAAACAATTTGACAACCTCTTCGATTTATTTTTTCATCAGATTTTTTTAATTTTATCATATAATTTTGTAATGATATTTGCCTACAAATTTTGCTGGTAAAAAATAAATTGAATCTATCAATCGATTTTTAAGGCAAATTTCAACATCTTTTTAAAAAATTATTAATTGAAAAAGCGTCAAATATTAGACTCATGTAGCATTAAACTAAAATATAATACTTAAAAATCTTGAGGTAAGTTCAATTCATCATTAATTTTATACGGATTATCAGGGACAAAAATCAAAATAATATTTCTTGAGTGTGATTGAAAAAGTTCAAGATTTTTTACCCTTTTTTATCTTGCCCTCTCTTCGGGCAATAAGTTTTTCTGAAATATTCTTTAAGCATTTTTGAATAATCCTTGATATAGTTGTTTACGTAAAAGCCTGTCTCCTCAAATAGGTAAGAGTAACAGACTTAAATGATTTTCTTTGATCCAGCGCCCTCGACATAAAACAACTTTAACACAACATATAACGCATTTTAAAAGCTACACTAGGCAATTAGATATTACACAAATAGTCTACTTTACTGTGCTAGAAATTACAAATGTTTTGAAACACCCTAATGCAGCTTTTATTGAATTAAATAAGCCATAAAAAAAATTTTGCAACAGTTTTCAATATTACCGCCTCTGGCAATTTGTCTTTTTTTTGCGGAGTCTCGATAGATTTTGTTTTCGTTTAATAACTTGAGCATTCAGTTACAATCTGTATATTAAAGAAGACAGTTGTTAAAAAAAAACATTTCACCGTATTCATTCGTATTTTCAGTAATATTGTTTAGAAGGAAGAAACGCAATACTTGACATGTTTACCGACCAAGTAGGGCATATCTCTTACAGCACTTACCTTAAAGAATAAACACTTAATTGTAGATAATAAGTGTTTGTTACAGCCATATGTTTACACAATACTTGTTTATCCTTTCGGCTTAGATGAATGAAACAAATATTGAACGAAATGGGGCAAGAAAAAATAGGGAAAAAATAACTCGTTTTAATTCTACGCTTCGCGTATCCACGAGTTAAATTAAAAAGAATGTCAGCGCTTCTCAATTGCACATTGAACGAATATTATTTCCCAAACTGTTCAACTGTTAAGATCGTTGAATATTTGAGGCTACATAACTAACAAATTTTCAGAACTTTTTGGCCTATTTTTTTTTTTGTAATATGAACGCATATATTCTTCAGTAAAGGTTTTTTAATTGAAAACCAATTTCATAACTGAAAACAAGACTAGAGTTTGAGGAAACTCTCGATTCCTGACGTCGGCTAGTCTAAGGATCAAAAGCTATCGCTTTGAACACGAATTAAGAAATGATATCGCATTATTTTGTCGTACAGTGCTCAAAAAGGGATGAATTCATTACAGTTTAGCTGAATTTTTTTACATTTATCTCTTAAACACAATCTAAGAATCAAAGTATTTTCATTATTAATTAATTATAAAGTGATTTGTCAAGGTTGTGAAGTATATTGAACAAACAAAGATGGTTAACCAATCAAATCGGAGGGTTCTTGATAACCAATGAGCATCGAGCTGTTAAATGGTTTTCACTAATTTTTATTAGCCAATCAAATCGAAGGGTTCTTGTTATCAACTGAGCGTCGAGCTGTTAAATGGCTTTCTCCAATTTTTATTAGTTAATCAAATCGAAGGGTTCTTGTTATCAACTGAGCGTCGAGCTGTTAAATGGCTTTCTCCAATTTTTATTAGTTAATCAAATCGAAGGGTTCTTGTTATCAACTGAGCGTCGAGCTGTTAAATGGCTTTCTCCAATTTTTATTGGCCAATCAAATCAAATGGGTCTTTGTTAGCCAATGAGCATCGCGCTGACGAATGGCTTCCTTCAATTTCCAACAGAACAGTTTACCAGATAGAAAAAGATTTCTAATCAACTTGGAAAAATTGAATAGTCATTTTAAATGAGACTGGATTTTCCTTAAGGGGATCTTCTACTTTTATTTAGTGAAATTCGTTCAAAGAGTAGAGAGTTTTTACTTCGTGCAACAAAGAAAAAATGTGGCGCAGACTTTTAAAATACGAGCAACATTTGCTCTACAATTTACCTGTTAATTCGAGAGTAAATAAAGTCTATGTATTTATGTACGATAGTGTGAAGCAAAAATGTTTTAGGCAACAAATTGAGCAAATTTCTTTACTGTTTTACCGCACCTTTCGTTACAAAACTGTAGAATTTTTACACTGAATATATTACGGTGATATACCTTGTGAAACTAAAAGACGTTGTAATCAGGTAAAGACATCATAAACACATTAGCCATTTAAAAGTCTCACGATTACATTGTGTAATATAGTGGAACGATCGTTTGATTACAGCACCTCGTATAATGGCTTCATCAGTTTTTCGTCCAGACCGACTAATACCACAAAGTCTCTTGCTATGGCGCAAATCTTTTTGACCATAAATCAGTTATTTCGACATTTAAAAAAAATATATTAAGATTTCACTTAAGAGTCGGAACCTGCTATTAAATAGCTTCCATGTTCACAAGAAATGTGATTGGACGGTACGCGTTTTCCTTCGTTGTGATTGGTTGATTGATTTAGCGTGGCAACCATTTGAGTGTCATGGTGCGTCCTACGGAAAGTTTCCCAGTCGTAACAAAACTGCAGCAGCTCTACAATATCATAATACAACTGTAAAAATTCAAGCATTTGAAAGAATGATTTACTATTTCTTGGATCCCATTTCAGTGTCAATAGACGGGCCAATGTTTCCCACTCATACAAACAAAACTTGCTCTAAAAAAATCAGTATAGACTTCTCATTTCACATAACGTGTTGCAGGGGCGTAGCGAGGACCTAGGTTCTGGGGGGGCACCTCCGCCAAAAATCGCCGAAGCAAAAAAAGAAAAAAGCGATATTTACGATGAAATAGGAAATAAAACTTTCTCTACAAAAAGTGGGGGGTACCCAGTACAAAAAAAAAAGGCAAAAAATAGGTAAACAAACACACAATTACCTAATTACCAAAAATTGGGAGGCAATGCCCCCCTCCCTATGCTACTGACGTGTTGTGTAGTAAATAATAACTAATAATCAATTATTAATGTTTAATAATCCGTGAACGCCAAACTATTCGGGCTTTTTGTAATTAAATTCCTGAAAGCCATTCGAATGTCACCATGAAAAAATTATACAAGGTTTAACCAAACCTGTGCGGGAACTTTTACGCCAAAACAAGCGCGCTTCTCCCTTCTTCACTCCCTGGTACTCCGCTGGTATATATACATATGGTTTTCATGTGTCGGGAAATTCCCAGACAAAAGAGAATTCTAACATCGTGTAGGACGGTCGAAAGCCAGCAGGAAGTCGTTTGTCGTTGCTAAAGGCATCCTTTTTGAAGTTGAGTACTTCTGTATTTAACGCGGGGCGTTCAGTAAGTTTCTTGTTTCGCACACCCTCACTGAGGATAGATTTTGATTGATTTTGTCAACAAGAAGGGCGCGCAAATTAGTCGGTATATTTCTAGTGTTTCGCAGACGGACGGAGTTCAGTTCACGAAGTGTAGAATATAACTGTGATCATAACAGTGACCCTGAACCACTCGGAATCCTGTCGCTCGTGTACACGTGTGTATGATGGACCGCATGACGGATCGAAGGGGGTTATATGGGGTTATGTTAATGAATGAATGAATGAATGGATGGATGGATGGATGAAAGAATAAATGAATGAATGAATGAATGAATGAATGAATGAATGAATGAATGAATGAATGGATGGATGGATGGATGGATGGATGAATGAATGAATGGATGGATGGATGGATGGATGGATGGATGGATGAATGAATGAATGAATGAATAGATGGATGGATGGATGAACGAATGAATGAATGAATAATTGAATGAATGGATGGATGGATTAATGAATGAATGAATGGATGGATGGATGGATGGATGGATGGATGGATGAATGCTTGAATGAATGAATGAATGAATGAATGAATGAATGAATGAATGAATGAATGAATGAATGAATGAATGAATGAATGAATGAATGAATGAATGAATGAATGAATGAATGAATGAATGAATGAATGAATGAATGAATGAATGAATGAATGAATGAATGAATGAATGAATGAATGAATGAATGAATGAATGAATGAATGAATGAATGAATGAATGAATGAATGAATGAATGAATGAATGAATGAATGAATGAATGAATGAATGAATGAATGAATGAATGAATGAATGAATGAATGAATGAATGAATGAATGAATGAATGAATGAATGAATGAATGAATGAATGAATGAATGAATGAATGAATGAATGAATGAATGAATGAATGAATGAATGAATGAATGAATGAATGAATGAATGAATGAATGAATGAATGAATGAATGATAGAACGAGCGAACGAACGCACAACTGAACGAGAGATAAACTAGAGAGAGAAAGAGACAGAACGAAGGGAAGTGTCCATTTCATTACATTTGGTTTTTCATGCATTTTGGGAATGAAAACCTCGACAAACACATGTTTTATAACATTACTTCCTAAGGAACAGATCTCGTATCACGTAATGTGAGTCAAACGATATTTCAAGCACTTGATTTTCAAAAACACTTGATTTACTGCGAGCCATGTGATCCCAGAACATGTACTTCAGATATCTCATTCTTTAAACTTTCGAAATTTCATATTTCCCGTCATAGAGCCAAACTCTAGCTAATTTCTTGGCAATAATGTGGTTCCAACAGTGAAAATGTCTGTAAGGTTATTACTTTACGCCCAGGGATACAAGGGATATTGTTCGGGTTGGAAGAAAATAATCTGAAGTGTCATTGATCTTATCTTAATGTCGTCGAATGTCATTGATCACGAAAAGAAGACAAGAGATCTTTCATTCTCCCGCTCCTAGCCCTCATCACAAATCAAATACAACATCAAAATGTATATAATGATTATCTTCAAGAACTTTATTCATTCATCCCATGTAGGATTTATACAGGCGTGATAATTTCGTGCAGTTATCTTTATTGACTTCGGATGGTGATGTAATGATATGATACCGGAGTTGTGAATAACGGAGATATCGTACCGCGCGCTTAAAGGTAAGACTCCTAAAGCTTAAGAAACTCGAAAACAATTTTTAATTCTACATAAACAAGTGTATTCTAGAAGGACGGATCTTATCACAATACTCCCACATTTACTATATATATTACTCTGTGGACTTATTACTAGAGAAAAGTAATTCTGTAATTAGAAATGAGCTTAGACGAGCATGAGAATAACTCCGGTAAGTGACAAAATGAATGTACAAATCACCTTTAAAATATTGGCATATATTTGAGAGAAGCCATTTCTTGGAGTTATTAGCGACTACTCACATTTAAACCATTTGTCAAATTTAAAACATATTGAATTTATGACCTTTTAACGGAGTTTCTTAGTAACACTACTCATTATAAACTGTGTTTAATTCTTCACCGATTTTCAATTTTAAAACTAGGATTCTATATCAGTTTTCGTTTATATCTGTTCGCGACAGAGATTATGTGACAGAAACTTTGTCTATCTGCCATCTTTGAATGTGTGTAAGTTAAAGTTCTCAGCGGTAGTTAACCCCGAAGACTCTTGTCTTTGCAAGTGCTGTATCTTATTGACCATGAATGACATCCAAAAATCTCCCCCTCAAATTTTCTGCGCGCTCAAATATTAAGGGCCCTTGAGACGGATTAACAAGTTGAGAACATAAAATGAATACCATTCATACTGGTAACATCATTTTACCTTAAAAATATACCCGATTTTGAGGATAACAAACCATAGAACTGAACAAAAATGTGAGGAGCAAAGTTTAGCAAGCAAAACCAAGCAAAACCCCAGAAACTCGGGAACACGTGACTGAAGAGAAGTGGATGATGTTAGAGTAGAGATGTGTTGATTTTGCTAATATAATTTCATCTAATTAAAGTGGTTTTCTTGGTGCTTTTAACAGAAAAAAAAACTAGTAATTTCATCTATACCACTCTAACTATTCCTCCTACATATCCGGTGAATTTATCTTGCAGTGTGAATCCATATATATGGATCAGCTGTGACTAGCTGTATTTTAAGGAGCAAAAGATGTGTACATGACTAAGCACGCCTCCGATCTCGGAACATCTGATAAGTGTACTTATGTCCGTCAATCTGCAGCACATTTTCTGGCTTGTACAAAGATCAATCAGTACTTTAATGCTCTTGTTACCTCAACTTAAACATCTCGTCAACATTTTCGAGCATTTCAGTATCAAAAACATTCACTTTTTAGTCTACAAAGCATTCGAACATCTACACTATGGACATGTCCCTCAAAGGCGGAAATAAGTTTCTTGAACCGCCACTCAAAAAATCGTTTTCGGATTGTTCTTAGTGGCAGACTTTGGTAAGTACATGAAGCAACAACTACTAGATGTTTCTAGATATAGAATGAGATAAAAAGAGATTCATAGAGCAAAGTTCAAACTACAAAACACTTAGAATATCTTTTCTTTCGTAAGGAAGCGTACTGTAAAGTAACTCTCAAATGGGTTCCAGTCTAAACCAATCACAAAGCTAGAAAATACACACCATCCAATAAGAGTAAGGAAGCCATTGTAATGTCGCAGCACTCTGCCTTCCCAACTTCATTCATGTTTTTGACTCATTGAAAAGCTAAATGAAAATCGCTCGAAAAAGCCAAAAGTATTAAACTCTCTTAGAAAATTTTTAGTGAAGTAGTAATTCAAATGCAACGTTTTTGAATAACATTTTTCTAGCCTTCTTCAAGTGTAGGTTTTCTTTTCGACTATACGTTGACAATACCTTTTCAGTGTCAGAAAAATCTTCTTGGAAAATAATTAACAACAACAACGACATATATCAGGACATTATAAAGTGAGTATTGCAAAAGTTTACTTAGTAGCTAAGAGCATAGAACAATATGTCGTGGGTAGTTTGTCAAAGATTATTATTTTTAGTTTAAATTGGTGTAAAATTATCAAACACAAGTTTTAGCAATAAAAAAAACGTCAAATTGTTAAAATTAATTAATTTGCAAGTGACAAGATTTTCATTTTTACAAATCGCGAAACGAATAGTTTTTCGTTAGGTTTCCATGGCTTTTGTTGTCACTAACGTTTTGTTTTTCTTGTTGGTTTTGCTTCAGTTTTTTATTTACTAGCTTCTTTTGCTTTTATTTCCTTTAATTAGCAGTGTTTTTACAAAGACGTTTTTGTTTTTTAGTGAGCGGAGAAGAAAAAAACAAAGGCAAAAAAAAAAAAAAAAAAAAACAATGACAAGACTGAATAACAAACAAACAAACGAGATACACTGAGTTTGTGAATACATATGGCTTCTAAGTTTTAAAGTAATCTTTTTTGCATTCTCCTAACTATATATTCTAACAAATTTCGTGACCCAAAATGGTACAATTTACAATACACAAACAACTTTGAAGAAAGTATTCAAATGAAAACATGCAGTGGCTCATTAAACTGAAGGAAAGAATCTAGAAAGAACGGCGCCCACGATTGAAAGGAGAGACCCAACAAACACTATACTTACATAATACATCACTTAGTCAAAGGGTCAAAGAGTCACAAAGTCAAAGAGTCTCGAGTTTGATTCTTGGAATCGGCAACACATGTGAGAAGAGTTTGTAACGTTCCTCCCTTGATTCGAGAATTTTCTCTGGGTTCTCCAGTTTTCCACCTACTGCAAAATCTTGGCAAGCTACTGAATTACAATTCAATCTTAGTTAGCCATACCCTGTTTCAGGCTTTTTTTTCTTCTATCCTCTTAGCTCCTAGTGGATAGAAGAAGAAGACGCTGAAACAGGGTATGGCTAACTCAGATCGAATTGGAATTTAGCTGCCTTGGTTTTGTGATGGGAGGATGCAGGGTATCGATATAAAATTTGAAGCTTTTTAAAATGCACCCCCTCCCCAAACCTCGTCAAACACCGCAATATTAGGAAATATTTTTGATAACACCTCTACCCCCTCCCGTCCAAACCAGAGCCGGAGCTCACACCCCTTCCCTCTCCCCCCCCCCCCTTTCTAAACCGGCGTTAGAACTGGAGCCTTTCGTGGTAAGAATCTTTCAGAACCATTCACACAGCTTGTCTCCAGTACTTATGGTTAAAAATATCTCAAAAAGCTTTAGTGAGAATTGAACTCGGATCTTCGTGGGACAAAAATATTATTCATTACAAGCACCGGTTATACTTCTTTAAAAACAATAAAGAAAAAGTTACAAAAGGTTCTTTGAGAACCAAAAATATCACTGAAACACTTTTCCTTCTACTGACGAGGATAATATAGTATTGTACAATTGTGTTTTTTTTTTCTACCAATATTTCATAATCTTTGTAAACTGACAGCTTATAAGTGCGTGGTTTGATCACATAGCTAGCATGTGGTAACGCTGATGCTTTTCATGTGACCATTCTAGAAAAATTGAGTTGCTTAGCACTGAATGAATCTCCACGTTCCTGGCCAGCCAGCCAACCAGACAGTTCCTGAACGCTTAAAAGAGTTAGCTGAATACGAATATAGCAATCATTCGTGCATTGTTTTTGAGGTAAATCGAGGTAAAGCTAACATTAAGTTAAATTATTAATTTAATTATACTATTTGTGTCCATTTCTTGGAGTCATATATGCATTTCGTGATTCTAAGGCGCATAATTTTCCCAGCTTTTTTTTGTTTTCCAATATCCTTTTAGTGGAGAAGTAGATGAGAGCTTTGCTGGGGTCGTCGTCAATAAATGCCCCGGAAGCGCTCTGTTTTCTACAAATATCACACACACACATATAGCTATGATATGACAGACGCTTTATCACGTTTGAAATTCGCCCAGATTTTCCATAACAGAAATCTTTTCCAAACAATTCCTTCCATTGTTCCTTGATTTATTACTAGTTATTGCCATAAATTTGGGAGCTTATAGTATCTACACTCTCACGAAATTATAGAATAATTTGTTACCAAAAAGAAAACATTTTTTCCCCGTATTGTTTAATCGTCATTTTTCACAACAGAAAAGGATTAATGGCGAATGATTAAAAGTAGGCTTTTTCGTACCACCTGTAGTTCAAAACAGCAACGAGTGCTTATCATTTGAGCTCACTACAGATAAATTTCCACTAAATTATCTGACTTTTTGGGTTATTTTTTTCGCTAAAGCGCGCTAAGGACTGTGGGTCAAAATCGACTTTCGCTTTCAAAAACATAAATAAATATAATTAATAATTAATAATAATGATAATAATGATAATAATAATGATAATAATAATAATAATATTGTTACAATAATAATATCGATGATGGTAATAGCGCTAGGTGGTGTCTGTGATGAAGATGAGTGATGATGATGATGATGATGGCGATGATAAAAAAAAGTATAGTATAAAATTACTACTGCTGTAAGCCATGAATGACTAGGATGGCATGTTTACAAGCTTCAGTCAATATTCCGTTTTCCGTTAGTTTTAAAACGTCTCGCAGCCTCCGTCGGAAATCTCACCAATCATTTGACTTATGTCAAGGTGATTTTCTATGTACTAACGGTTAGGACAGCTACTTTTTACAACGACTCGTGCCTGGAGTTGGTATTCTAATTACTAGATTGTCGTATGCACATGAATCTGCAGTGGGCGATGGTATAATATCATTTATGTTGAAACATTCTGTAACTTTATTTCAAGTTTAGACTGGAAGTTTGACTAACGTCCGAACCTTGCATCACGACGAAATGTTCAGTCAACTTAACCTCATTCTTTAGTATTAGTACTATCTGCACATCGTTTAACATCACAGTTGAGGTCATCAGTTTATACGCGATGTAAAAGTATTAGTACTATCTGCACATTGTTCAACATCACAGTTGAGGTCATCAGTTATATAGGCGATGTAAAATACTGTCCTTCACTTGACCTCTTAGTATTAGTATACTATCTGCACATTGTTCAACATCACCGTGGAGGTCATTAGGCGATGGTAAAATACCACGAGGTGTTTTACCCCAACAAAGTATGATTTAAAGAAACAATAGGTTTTTGGCGACTTTGGACTTCTTTTGTCTGGTTATTCTTCAACAGCGATGTGGGGGGTCAACGCGCAATCCTTATAAAATTGTATACTGAAGTATTTATAGGATAAGTAATGCAATATTGGTTCTGTTTGGATATTCTATGGGTCAATTCTTATGCAGTAGGGTAGGGTAGGGCACACGGAGTGCAGTCTTTTCGTTTCAGATTTTTTAGGAAAAAGAACTTTTGCAACGACGAAATTTTACATGGATTATAAACTGTTTTGGAATTTGCGCGCAGTGCATCGATAGTTGATAGTAAACTTAATTTTAGTACACTACTGTACATAGCCGATATTATGATAGCAAACAAATGCTCCCTATTGCTATCTATAGCTCTTTGTGTACATAGATACTCTTTCCATGAGACATATGGGACAATTTGTTCGCCATTCACAAGTCTTCACACACTCGTACTTAGCGAGGACACACGATCACAAATTAACTTTCACTTCATATACACTAGTATTATTTTTTTGTAAAAAGGGCGATTTTCCTGAGTCATGGGTCAAGCCACTAAATTCTAAACTTTTGCTTTTTTAATCGAAAAAACTTTGATTCATATTGTTCAAATTGTATTTTTTATTTTCCTCCACGCGTCAATAAATTCATTACATTTCTCAGTCCACTTGACTGGTTTTCCCAGATATGTATACTCGCACACGAATGAATGTCTCGTCAGTATTCTAGTGATAATGCTTGATTAAGCCGGATAGATTCGCAGACATTTGTCACACTTCTGAGGAAACACTACAGACTTTGAATATCTTGCCATAAAGAAGATGGTATCTGTTTAGTGGTATAAAGGAAAAAGTGAAAATTGTGCGAGATATTGGAACGAGATAGTGCTGAAATTGTTAAGACAGTTCTATTCATAAGAATAAGCCACA
Source organism: Anthopleura xanthogrammica (assembly GCA_964019055.1). Classification (NCBI taxonomy): domain Eukaryota; kingdom Metazoa; phylum Cnidaria; class Anthozoa; order Actiniaria; family Actiniidae; genus Anthopleura; species Anthopleura xanthogrammica. The sequence goes on from OZ025212.1 coordinate 15,550,544, forward strand.
TTGACTCTGCTAATCCACCTTCAAGGGTCGCGCATTTAATAACTTAAGTACGTGTCTTAAACTGAATAAAATAACACGATAAAAATTACATCTACTGAATAAAGGCCCCTTTATCACCTCATTATAAACTACAACAAATGATTTTTACAGGTCATTTATCTGCACTCTGTTTTGCTGTTCATCTAGTGAAATCACTAACAATTCCTCTTCTCTATTTTTCAGTTCTAGGTTTATGGACCGGCATACCAGTCCGATATAGTTAAGGCCTTTATCTCCCGCCGTAAGAAAATCCAGGTATAAAAGAGGTGGTTGTATTGTTATTGAAAGGATTGGTTTGGACATCACACCTCTGCACCATGACATTTACTGGCAGCTTCCACAACTCGACGACTCCTCTTGACAAAATGAACGATTCTGTTACTTTGACTTTGCGAGCTTCCCAAGGAGAAGTTGTTGTATCTTTGGTATTTAACATAGCTCTAATGGTGACTGTGATTGCTGGAAATGGTTTGATTCTTAGCGCTTTTGCGATTAATGGTCGAATGAGAACTGTACATAGCATTTTGATCATAGGTCTATCATCCGCAGACTTTCTAGTTGGTGCAATTTCAATCCCATGCTGGATCTACGTCATGTATCGCCAACAAAATAACTATCAGTTAGATTTCTATGGCTATCAGTTTTATATAACTGCAGATATTTTTATTGGAGCCTCGTCGATCTTTCATTTGACTGGAATAAGTATCGAGCGCTGTCATGCTGTGATGAAGCCCATCATCCACAGATTGTTGTCGAGAAGGATCTTCTACTCCGCATCAGCAGCGGCTTGGTTCTTCGCTGCCATCATCGCTTTACTTCAACCCGTGCAGTTTCAAAACTGGGAAAAAGTCTACACTCTGTTGAACGCCAATCTCATCTTCTTCCTGCCTACTGGGATTATCATCATCGCTTACATATGCGTCTTCCAAAGGTCCAAATTTGGACCCGGAGTCTCCCTCACTCGACACCGAGCAAGCCGAGCAGTATTTGCAAGAGAAGTTCGCTTGTCATTAACACTTGGGTTAATCACAATTCTGTTCGTGCTAGCGTGGTTGCCTTTATTCACTCTCACAATGATAGCATCGTTCAACTCTAGACTTCTTCCCGATTCGTTCATGATAACGCAACGTCTTCTTGGGTTTGTCAAGTGGATGCACTATTGCAGCAGTGCCCTGAACCCTTTTCTTTACTCCTACAGAAACAATGACATGCGTAGCACTATTAAACTGATTATCCACAAGCATTTTTTCAGACAAAATATTTGCATGGAAGAACTACACTCTCGTTCGCGTAGAAACAGTACATTCTCGTCCAGGTCAAGCTTTAGTGTACACAAGAGAGTCGCATCAAGCTTTAGGCCTTCCAGTGTTTCGTCTCAGTACTCTATTTGCTCATTCCGCAGCAGACACAGAAGTGAAGACGACGACGACAACAATAACAAAGGAAAAAGTAACAACAATAGTCATACTGGACAAGTCAACGATGACCAGTCAGCTTTAACCTCTCCTGGTCAAACCTAAACAGCCAAATAAGTCCAGTAACAGTTCCAGTCATGTTTCATGGTCATGTTTCAGGGTCAGTCGTGCAATTGTTGTAGTATTTAGCGGCTTCTTCAACAAAAAAGCCGGAACTCTAAGAGTGTGATCACACTTATGGTGTTCAAGTACAAGGTCCCAACTCTATATACTATGGCAAAGTTCCCGTCCCTGGACTGGTGAATTTTGGCATCGGTCACATTTGTGCCCAGCAAGAATTGTACTCAATCGAACCAAGTGGAACACGTGCACTCTAATGCTCATCTCAAAAATGTGAACCTCATGGGATCTATAAGACATCTTTCGAATATTATGACCGCAAAAACTTTATGGCGTAGTTAAGCCTGTTTGTGAGTTATACTAAGCATAAGGAACATAATGATAGACAATGGGCACTGAGACTTGGTGCGTTTTTCCTGTGAGAAAAGTACAAGTGCCGGTGTTGTCATTACAGAACTGAGCTGAGTGCGCTTGTCAGGTGCTTGTGTTGCAAGCCTAGATCAGGCCTGCCATCACACATGGCTTCTTCACACGAAGACTGTACTATCAAAGTACTCCAGCTTCAAGTTCCCTGTTGATCAGGGTTAACCATGTGTCATGTACTTCTAGCAGTTAATTTTTGAACCTTTTCACGTGACAAAGACTAAGGATATTTATGCAGAAGATGGTAGTCTAAGATGCACATTGTTAAAAATCATGGGTAAAAAGTGCAGAAATTTCAATCTGAATAGTATATGTATATTACTTGAGGAGCTTGGGCGGGGGAGGATGAGGGTCTGTCCACTGTTAAAAATGCTGACCCGTCTATATAAACGCAACATCATATCAGGGTACGAGTAGATAAAATATCGAGGACATCCTTAGTACATAGAATCAGGTGTTTATTTATTACATATTTTCAACAAATGTTGAAATTCATCTGACATATATATTTGACTCCGTTGGGACGCATTTTCACCTATTCGATAGGTATATAGTATACCATAGTCTATCATAGTAAGGAACCTATCCAATAACTGAAAAGGTATCAGGGGGTTAAGGCTTTGCACCATCACATAATGGCAGCAATGACAGGAGGCAGGAACAATTGAATCTGGTCTAATCTGATTTACATGGGAAAGAATTCAGTTTCTTCAGCCTCTAATCTTAAAGATATGTACATCTCCCAATCATGATATCAATTTTACATCGTAAAAGTTTCGCATCGTAAAAATATTCTTAGTCGTACCTTTCTTTCTAAAATATCAACCACGTTAAACCAGTACACGAGAACTTTATTTTCGTATATTATTTCTTATAGATCATTTCAAAAAGTCGCTTTGGTTCCAACTCAAAATATAAGGTAGTACGTCATAGGTGAACACAAATAGTGTACCATGGTTTCTATATGTCCATATGGGAACTTGCCTTATTTGCGTAGGTCCTTAGTTTACTATCGAGGAATTCACCTACATTTAATGTGGTTTCCCTTCCTAGGCCTATCTTACTATCATCTGGTAAATGTTGATGAAAATCGCTTAATTTTCACTTTTCCTTGTAGATTTTGAGCTGATCTTACTTTTCTTACTCACATCAACAATGCACTATGCCTTTAGCTCATGAAATTGTATTTTAGAAAGAAGATAAAAATGATATCATGATAGGACATTGTATCTATCTATAGGCACTTTACACCCTATACCTTTTGGGTACATTTTAAAATAAATAAACATGTTGGATGAAATCAAACAGTAGTTTTTCTCTTAAAAAAAGGAAAAATTATTTGATTTTTGCCCTTTACTACATTAGGATATATAGTAATACTGTTTGAAGATGTGGCATACATCATTGATCACCAACACATCATTAAGATTATATATAGCTGAAAATCTTCATTGTCTTTCATTAATATAATTTATATGTAGCATATTACACCAAAAAAATAAGAGTAAATATTTTGTAGATGTAGAGATTTTGTGTAATTTATTAAGCAAGAAAATGTGTCAAATAAGCAAACAAGAAAGAATATAATTCAAAACTATAGTGTGTTATTTTGTTATATTTAGTGCTTTTATAGTTGTTTATGCAAAACACCCCCCTCTTCCTTACATGCACCGTAGTCTGAGTAAACAATGCTCTGGCAGAGGAAAAACTCACACTCTACCACCCTCCCTCCCAGATTCACATGGGTCATCTTCCCCAAACACCCAAAGCCAAGGTTAGCTTACTTCAACAGTGAGCATGAATGAGTGTTGCATTGTAGAACAAGATACTGGTATTGATAGCTCACTTTCAATATTTTGGTTGAGTGATCACACACAAAGTAATGCAAGGCAAGGCTCCAGGGAAATAAAAGAATATATTAGGATTACTTCATTGTTTCCCTAGAGTCTCATCTTGAATTGCTTTCGAAAATGGGTGATTAGAAAACTCAACCAGAATATCGAAAGTGGGCTATTAGGCCAACAAGGAACCTAGTAGCAGTGATATCAAGGCATCAAGGGGGACAGAAAACAGACCTTTCCCCAAATCACTTGACTGACATTTATGAAACAAGTTGAGGTTGCACTTGATAAAATACAGTAAATGTATGAACACATCAAGTCTACTTGACTTGGAGCCACTGTATCATGCTCACACTTGAAGTCACTTCATGAAAGGTATATTGTGTTTGGAAAAAGGTTCCTTCCAAGGTCTCCCCCTTCTATGAGCATAATTTACCATTGATATCTTTTCATTTTATCAATTTCCTTGTACATTATGTAATGCTTTCAAAGCTTCGGCACAGGATTTCAAGAGTTCACAATATCGAATGGACTCTTCTACAGACAAACAGTTCCGTAATGCTTCACTTGTGCTTACTATCTTTTCATTTAAGTTAGCAACTGCAGTACTGATAGAGTCTGATGAGGAGGGTAGAACATCTGGTGCTTGAGCTCTGCTTGTTTCCTGCTGAGTTATGCTATATCCATTTGTGGTTGTGGCAACTTGCCCACTTTGTTCAGAATTATGCTCAACTGCATTTGTTGAACCTACAATTAAATTATGACATGTTATAGGAAATAGAATAGCTTCATCTATACTCTATGCGATAATACAGCATGCAGGAAGTGATGCAAGCAAAAGGAAGTGTGGCATGAAGAGAGCAAGGGCTATAGGCAATTTCTTCTCACACAAGAATGTTGGAGTATCTGCAGTGTCCTTTAAATATAAGAGTCTTTGCAAGGAGAAAAAGGATGTCCTATCCCTATCACTTCATAATTTGCAATCCCTTGCCCATAATTCTCTATCACCTTACAGTGTATACCGTGATTTTGCAGCCCAGTTGAAAAGCACTGCAAAAAGCTGATCAGATAAACAGCCAGACAGACAGACAGCTAACTTACCACTTTGAGGCTTAGCTGTTGTGTCAATATCAACTTCTTTACATCCCACACAATAATCAGGTTCATCACGAAACTTCAGCAATACAGTCTGGGAATTCATAATACAGGTATATCATGGTCACAAAATATACTAATCATAAAATGGCAAAGATGTGCATTTTTCATAAAATATTGTGGAGTCCCAATATCTTGAATCACATTGTTCATGCCGAAATGATGATTGATAGGTGCTATAGTCAGGAACCTGGCCGTCCTCCTGGCCTGTATTTGTGGTATTGTACTAGACGGCAGCTTGGTTGGTGATTGTGGCAACCTTTACTTATTTATGGCACTCTACCATACTTCTTTCTCTAGGCTAGAAGTTCTTAGGAACTGGGTAGAGCCTAAGTGGGAAGGTATATCATACTTTTTGGGGGGGGGGGGAGGGGGAAGGGAATTAATTTGGTAACATAATATAGTAGTCGTGTAAGACTTACATCACATTTATCACAGCATGTTCCAAGCATACGGTACCCCTTGAGCAGGTATTGACCCATCAATGCACTTATCTTGTCTGTTCGTTCACGTAGTCTGTTGTATCTTTCCCTGTCCATCTTTTCACCCATCACAAATTACTGCCTGACATCAACAAACAAATGATGATTAATGTTTACATTGGGGGATCACCTTGTACATAGATGTACATCTATTTTAGTTCACTGCCATAAGCCACAACTTAAAGGGGGACAAGATAACGGGTTTATGACAAGTCTACCATAAGCTTAATAAGCTTACAGACACCATTTTGCTCAGCTGTTTTGACAAAGAAAAACTGTCCCGATCTTCAATATCTTGAGCCAACAATGTTAATAAGGACACAATAGTCACATTTCCTGAACCTAAATATACAAAAATCCAAAAGAAATCACTCAAAACACCCAAATACTAACCTCGTGTTCTGACAATCTTCGGTATGGCTCTAAAAACGTTCAGCTGAGAAACATTGACCCACGTGGTTAACTTGATCTAATCAACCAATCAGAAGGCTTGTTATATACAGCGCGGTTAGACTGAAAAATGGCGGAAGAACGTGGATTTTGAGACCTCAAATATTCTTCAACATTTTACCTCATTTAAGCGCTTTGAAGTGATACTAAATTCACCATAACCATGTCTTCTCCTTGGACTAAGTATCCAATGAGCAAGAATGTTGGTAGAAGCGTAGAAGGGACGCCAACAACTCCAAGACAGACTTTGAACTACAGCTCCTTCTTAGATTCGTCCATGACAGGACGGTAAGGACACTAGAATATAGATTAAAAACTCTCTGTATGTTTTACCTGAGGCTATAATTATCTTAAGGCAAGGTAAATTGTGCTCGTTTTGGTTTATTTAGGAGCCAGGGAAGGTCGTCTGTCGCCGGTAAAGTTTTGGAAGAAACGCCATATCACAGAGTAGAGACGTTTGGACTATCTATTCCTGTACAAATAAGAGAAGCTTTGGCCTCAAAAAGTAAGCTAGAAGGTTATTTCAATTAGGTTTTAATAGGAACGGTTTCGTTTTGTAAATGAATTACAAAAACAATTGATTTTAAAGTTTCCAATGTCTGTTCAATTGGGCTCCCTGTGGTATTGACACAACATTTGATAAAAATTAAATAAAAAAATAAAAAAGATGGAAAAGAGAACTGAGAATGGACTAAATTGTATATAAAATATGAAGTTTCCAACGTCCCTGTCAATTGGGCTCCCTGTGGTTTTGACTCGACATTAAGCAAATAAATGAATCCAGTCATGGAAAAAAATTGAAAATGAATAGAAGAGAGAACGGATGGGATTGCATGAGTATTGTAATAATAAGGATGGCAATAATAATTTGATGGATTATTTTCTTTGTTAGGCAAAGTTATGTTGCAGCATACGAATGTCAAGCTACATGAGTCGGGATGGGCGTGGCTGGTATCTGGTCGAAAGCTGTATGTTTGGAGATTCATACAATCTCCAGGATCAAAGGTAATCTACATGTATTTAGATAGATCTATCCCACCCATGACCCCACTCTCATGCATCCCCATCTAGTGGAATGATGCCAGATCAGCCCAGACCAAAGGAGCTTCAGAAAGTTCTAAAATATAAACTACTTGGAACCTTAAGGACAGTGTCAATAAATGGTTGAAAAATCTGAACCCATTTCATTGATATGGATGAAGGGTACTAGTGAATACTTCCCTCTCAGAGACCTGTTTAAACTTAGAACTTCAAAAGATATTTGATGAAAAAAAATCTAGAATTTTGCTTCCAAAGGTGTAACCAGATTATAACCCCACCCCTCCCCTTTAAATCATGTGCTGTAAGATGACAACCATTTTTAACCTTAACCCTTACTCATTACTTGATCCCAGACTATGGCAGAGGTATAAGTATATTCTTGAAGGTAATAGTAATAATAATTTATGATTTATCTTCTACCTCCTTAGAGTCTTTACTGCAAAGAGCTGTTACTTCCCCCAACAGACCTGTACCACTCTGCAAACCTTGTGACCATCCTCCCCAGTGCATGGGGTGCTGATATCAATAACCCTGGGTCTGTTGCTATTATGATGGCGTCACCAGAAGGTGTGATCAGATACTGGCCCAGTCTGGCACATGATAGTAGTTCTATTGAAGTAAACACTGAGCTATCTGGACATCCATGTCACTCACTCACTTCATTCCAGGTAATGGTTTGCTACATACCAACTATATTCCAGAAAGGCAAAGCTATTTTTTAAATAAATGTGAGGGGTCCAATCCCTAGATTATCCCACTAAATTGTTTTGGACATAAATTTGATTAATTTATGTCACTTTTTACAAAATCTTGTTTCAGCCTTGTGGATGTATTTTGATGACTACTACCAATGAGCTGATGCTCCTAATGCCTTCACAAGTAAGAAGTTAAAACATGGGACAATTTTATTCTTGTTCTGCTTCATACTGCTGCTGAAAATTCATGGAATTCTTCAAGCACTGTCTTCAAGGGTCCAGGAAATTTATGGCTCAAATTCCAAATGTGTGACCATTTTTTATGTACAGTATACTTTTATGCATAGACATTTGTCAGTTGAGTATATTCCCATTTCAGACCACATGTCATTCTCTAGAGTATAATTTTTTTGTTTAATGGTTGCACATGAGAAGACACATGAATATGGATACAACTCAAACAAAGAATCTTATTTGCAAGAGAATGACATGTGGTCTGAAATGGGAAAACATATGGTACAGCCTGCTAATACTATTATTCTGTCACAGAAATCTATTACAATCCACCCATTAAAGGTATCAGGAGGAGTATTTTCTATTCTTGGTAGGAGAGTGTCATCCTTGATATTTGGTTCACAAACTGCTGAGCAAACCAGTGTAAGTAGTAGACTATCCATGAGCTATGATTTTATTTTTATCTAAAGATGCCATACTATAGGTCAATTTAATTCAACTTGTCAGGGAAAATAGTTTGTTGCATTAAAGAATCTGGAGAGCCATGCTGTTGCTGTTACAATTCTCTTTCATTCAGACCCAGGTATCCAGTGCACACATGAACCAACCAATCACAGCGCACTGGTTGCTTAGGCAAGTGGCTCTAGCTCCAAGTTCTCTTCCCAATACGAAAACACGCTTTTCCAAAAGTTTAGAGAAAAAGTTGATTTTGCATAAAAGTTGTAATGCAAGCAACATGTCTCTATAAACCTTCAAATGCTCCAATGCTCTTTGAGAAACAAGCTAAGGGTGGTAAAGTGGTAGCTGCTATAGTGCACTGGGGTCTGGGATATTGGTTTTTATCATTTCTGGATTTGACTTCACACATGAGTAGAATTTGTTGGGTCTCTTTTGATTTTCCAGGTTTTCCTCCCTCTTACATGAGATGCAAACTTCATCACAATATTTATTTGCATTTTTTTCTATTTTCAAGACTGTTCATAAAGTTCTGGTTAGTGACTTCACCAAAGATAACTCAAGGTTTGTTTTCAACAATTATATTTTCTTATTAATGCTTTAAATAATCATTGATTTACTGTAGCATTTATTTGTTTTCCCTTTCTCTCATCTCACTTCCCATTTTCCTTATTTTTCCTTTTCTCACTTTTCTCTAGAATGTTGTATGTCTTAAGTGGTAATCGGCTGGCTAAGTGGGAAATACAACTGACATCATCAAATATGATCCAAGAACAGGTACATGCTTTCAATGTTTGTCTGCTACATTGTCTGTGCATCAACACTGCGATGAAATATTACTTCAACTAAACTACGATTCACATGGTTTTTTTTGTAGCTCTCGTACCAGTGTGATTGTGAAGCTATGTTTACCAAAGCTGCATCCCAAGGACTACATGTATGTATTTTGTCTTTTTGAAAGTGATATGTGTACCATATGTATTCCAGTTTTGAAACCTCTCTTGTTCTGACATGGTTAGCCTCAGTTTTGTGTAGAATATCCCTTTGTTCCAGTGAAGGTCTGTGGTGGAATTTCAATTATTTCTCTTTCCTAATGGTACTTGTTTTATGGCAGGTTTCCGTGGAAACCATTGACCAGCTGACAGTCTGGTGTCTTGATGTCTGCAATACCAGGTAGCTTTATTTGCCACGTTTTACTGCTGTAGAGCTATGCTTAAATTTGTATTTTGTCATGCAGAGAAATGCATTGCTTTTGCCAAAAAAAAAATTAAACTCTATTTCACCTGTTATTTTTCCATAGTGAAGGCATTGTCATACTTGCTGCCGTTGCTCTCAAGGGTCCTGTGAAATCAAGGCTGTTTTACATGTTTGGTAAGTAAAATACTTTATATAACTTTAAAGTTTCTCTAGCTTTAGCCTAATCTTCTACACCACTAACAATGCCTTACATGTACTGTACTGGTAAATGCTAGAAAATAAAATCTGACATATTTTATGTACATTTATGATTAATAGGAACACTAGACAATAACTTACCAGAAGCTCCACAGTCCCTGGGCAGTGTGAACATCATTCAGTTTGCTGAAGAGTATTCAGTAAGTAATTGTATTGGGATTGTATGATAAAAAGGAATGTTAATTAGAGTGTTCAAAGTCTTTGAATCTCATTATCTGCTCTAGCTTGCCTAGTCAGGAGTTTCTTGTAACCCTCCCCAACACAGGGAAACCACAAGGAATGCCAGGCTACACAGGCTACAGTATATCTGCTCTAAATGTTGGACAAAGAATGACTACCATATGCTGTCAGCCAGAAAACTTCTGATTTAGCTAATGCCAAGTGAAACCAAGCAGTTAGTCTCAATCACTTGTTTTGGCCTCTCTCCATCCCATGTACAGTAGCATGAGTTTGAATTACCTTAAAATGGATGACTGATAGAGGGAGGGGGTAAAGAGCAAATAGTTGGCTTCCTGGGTGACGAGCTACTAATTGAATGAACTACTGATGTCAGAAATAACCTTCAATATCGTATTTCCTTTTAATCTTGTGTCCTGTACAGCCATCTCATGAAGATCAGTTGTTGAGTTACAAGATGCTGCTCCCGCAGCACAGCAGTAATGCTTATATTTACAGTGCTCAGTCTATCATTTGTGTGCCAGGTAAATATCTTTTCATGTAAAAACCTTGCATGTTTCTGTCCTACAACATGGCTGACATTAAACATGTCTGTACTAAGAAATATACTGCTTGTGATTTCAGCCTACAAAACAGATGACATTATCAATAAGATTGATTTCAATACTCCTGGTGATGGCATTCTGGGTGCTGGTATGTATGTACCTGTACTGTTAAAGCATTTGTTGAATCATTTTTCATGTCTATTTTGAGATAATGGGAAGTTCGAGATATCCAGAGTTCAAGATAACAGGACTCTAAATGGACACATTGCTTGTACCAGTGTTCTCAAGGCTTCATGCACGACACTCAGTGCAAAGGTGAAGGATAAAAGTTTAATTTATTTTTCTTATATATATTTTTTATCGTATTTTTCCAGGTGTCATGAAGGATAAAGCATTGTTCTTTTCCAGGAAGCATGGGGTTTTGAATGTCACAGTCACTGAAGATGCAATAAGGTGTTACTTGATTCCTCATGTATTTTGACCTGTCTGATATTTACACCATCTAAATCAGCTTACCAACCACCTATACTGTACATACCTTCCAGCAGATATTATACCAAACACTTGGAAATCTATTACAACTACTTGCCAACCATTACCACATCTACACCATATATCAACAGCTTACCATCCACTTTCACCTAGTACACAATTGCTTTGTACCTATGTCTTCTAAACTTTTATGTTTTTGATTTTTCAGCCAAAAAACAGATCTATCTCTTTCAAGGTCTAGAATACAGGAGGTAAGGTCTTAGTTATTATACAGGATTCCTTTTGATTGCTTTCTTTATTCATTTAGAAAGAGAAAGTCACGACAGGTTTTTTGACAGTGTTTTAGTTTTTAACTTATTGTCAATTCTCCTTTATTGTTGCAGCCACAGGCATCCCAAAGTATGGTTCCTGATGTCTCCTTTTCACAAGACTTTACTGATGGGGAATCTACCACAGACCAGTTAACTCAATTCAAAGCTGCATTCCTTCAGTTCTGTCAGCAAAACATTGTAAGCATGTACTCCCTTGTCTTAAACAAAGGGATGGTATGATAAATGTTAATTGATGATGACAAAAATAATAGTGATGATGATAATGATAATGATGATGGTGATAATGATGATGATGATGTTGGATGATGCATGATAATGATGATGGTGGTGATGATGATGATGATGATGTTGGATGATGCATGATGATGATGATGATGGTGGTAATGATGAAAACTGCTGGAAAACAACACGAAGAAATTGTTGATGAGTAGGGTAAAGCAACTGAAATAATGAGTCCATGAATGGGGTGATGATGACGATGATAATGATGATGGTGGTGCTGATGGTGATGATGGTGGTGCTGATGGTGATGTTGATGATAATGATGATGGTGATGATGATTGGTGATGATGATGATAATGGCAGTGATGATTTTGGTGATTTGATGATGATAATGATGGGAAAGGATGATGTTGGAGACTATCTTATAGGTGGAATCACCTGTCTAGATCTCCTCAACAGTTTGTTGAAAGCCAAATAAATACAAATAAATACAAATGATTTGTATGTATATTTTATAGCAACACTTGATGATGTTGAAGGATGACAAGGATAATGATATTGACAGTAAAATTGAATAATGATGATGTTAATATCATGTCTTCCTCCACCAGAATGACGCACAGAACATGTGTAATCAGCTATTCGCACCAGATCCCAGTGGATTAGATAGTGCTGTAGCAGCCCTGAGTGAAGAACTGATCAATGATTACCCTGCTTCTGACCCGAGGTGGGCAGAATCCATCCCAGCAGGTTAGCAGTAATGAATAGTACAACTTTATACACCTTTGTTGAGCATACTAACAAACTACCACCATCCTAACAACACTCTACTGACGCCTTGCTGACAATTTACCAATACCCTACCAACACCCTACTGACCACCTACCAACACCCTACTGAACACCTACCAACACCCTACTGACAACCTACCAACACCCTACTGACCACCTACCAACACCCTACTGACAACCCACCAACACCCTACTGACCACCTAACAACACCCTACTGACAACCTACCAACACCCTACTGACCACCTACCAACACCCTACTGACCACCTAACAACACCCTACTGACAACCTACCAACACCCTACTGACCACCTACCAACACCTTACTGACAACATACCAACACCCTACTGACCATATTATATGAAGTTATAGGTGTATAGCCTGCAACATCAAATCATTTTGTAATGTTGTACATACGAACATGTAATAACACTGTCTGTCAATCAATTCATCAGGAAGTGTCTCTACATCATCATCACTGATCATCTTACATCAACTAGAGGACAAACTCAAAGCACATGGATTCCTTTTGAACTTTTTGAAGGGTGTTGGATTGTGGGATAGGGTGAGTCATTATATGTCATATCTTTTACCCATAAATGAACATTTTTATTTTGTGTATATTCCTGGGAAAAGTCAGCCCAGTGAATTCTGATTTTTTTTCAAGATCAGGGAATTGTCAGGGAGTTTTGATTTTAGTCTGTGAATTTTTTGCAATTTACCCAAAAGTCAGTGAAAAGTCAGGGAATTTCTGTCAGCCTTCACAAAATTATTTTACATTCAGAATTTTTAGTTGGACTTTGTTTGTATGAACTACCATTATATGAAGTTTAACATACTTTTTGATAAAATAAGTGCCCAGTGTGGTCAGTGATTTTGGTCAGGGAAAAGTCAGAGAATTTTGTTTTTCCAGATGAGTGGGAACCCTGTAGTTATTTCATGTGATTATATGAAAAATGACTTGAAATGTGTATCTTATAGCTGAAGACAGTTAAAGTGAGGGACCAAGCCTTTCCAACCTGGTGTTTACTTTGTGAACATGCCGAGAAGTTGAATGCTGCTATAGCATTATGCAGGTGTCACAAGATGTAAGTGAATACAGCATCACAAATTATAATGCTGCTTGTTAACGCCCGTTTACACTCACTGTCTGGCGATTTTTGCTGCAATTTTTATAGCGATTTTTGAAAATATAATAAATTTTGTCTTATGCTTCTAAAGAGGCATTTGCCCAAGTATTCTTGGTGTCCTGACTAAAACTTTACAAGTTAATTCCATCATCATTATTACCACCACCATCATCATCACCATCATCACCACCATCATCATCATCATCATCACCATCACCACCACCATCATCATCATCATCATCACCATCCCCATCATCATTACCATCATCACCACCATCACCACCATCATCACTCATCATCACCATCATCACCACCACCATCATCATCACCATAATCACCTCCACCATCATCACCACCATCAACACCATCATCACTCATCACCACCATCATCACCACCACCATCATCATCACCATAATCACTACCACCATCATCACCACCATCATCATCATCACCATAATCACCTCCACCATCATCACCACCATCAACACCATCATCATCACCATCATCATCATCATCATCATCATCATCATCATCATCAAACGAATGTGACATTTATTGTTATTCACAGGTACCAAGAGATAGTTGATATGGTTATCAGTCTAGTGGTGAAGAAGAGAGGATCTACGGCACCATACAAGGGATTGACTGATCAAGACCTGTTCTTTAGAGAAGTGTCATATGTTGCAGATATGTTTGAAGGCTTTCTTGAGTATGAGGAGGAGATATTAAAAGCACCTTCCACGCATGGTACCCATGTCCAAACCATTGCTGGAATTAATACCTTGATGCAGGTGTGTAAATACCTCTTTATCTTAAGGGGTAAAAAAGGGAGGGCCAAATTGACCACACCCATCCCCCTTTTGTTAGAGGTTCTTTTCTAAGGAGCAATGCCCTTTCTCTATCCTAAATTGTTGTTTTTAAGATGCCTTTACCCCTTCTTTTTTGAATTTCCTTGACCCACTTTTCTGGAAAATATCTTGAATTTTAGAAAAATTATAAAACAATAAAGATCTTGAGTAAAATTCTAGAAAATGTATTTTTTGACAAGATTTCTCTTTTGTCAGTGCTCTTGTTCATTTTTCTATTGTTGAAATTAGTATACTGTCATTTTGTTTCCAGGAAATGCTCCAGGAAGCCTGGTCTTATCGGCAAGATAACAGTAGTCTATATCAAGTTATTACCAACGAGGGTGATCACAACCCAGAACTTATGTTTTGGACAGGTAACTGGATTATTCTTCATAATTAGTTTATATCCAAGCACATAATAGACCTCTTTAGCTTGGGTAATGTTTTCCCATTTCAGACCACCACATGTCATTCCCTAGAGTATCATTTCTTTATTATTTTATTGAAGGCTGACATGAATATGGGTAAAGTTCAAACAAAAAATCTTATTCTCAAGAGAATGACATGTGGTCTAAATTGGGAAAACATTAGGTCTATTCTTAGATTTCTCCCTTGATTTTAGGATGTATCTTTAGGCTCTCTGGTTTTCCATCTTATCAGTGAGTTAGCCATACCTTGATGTTTCATATTCTTTTCTTTTCTGTCAGGTACTTCAGGACCAGCAGGAATGAGGAATATTCTGCTTAACCAGGTAGAGTTGTAGAATTTCTTTCTACCAAACTAAATACTCTACATGTAGCAGTGTTTTTCCCAGTGGCATCAAAAACATCTTGTCCCATGAAGAACTAAAAGCTCCCTTTTTTCAAGGGTACTACAAGGATTATAAGGATTTTCATCATACCCTTCCATCAGGGTCTTTAATTCTCACATAACTTTAATCAATTTTCTGCTTGTGGGACATAGCAACGGTAACTAAGGGGTCTGGAACTATGGTTAGGATGTTAGCCAATGATCCTTAGAAGTCTAAGATTGTTGTTTGATATTTTTAGATTCAAATTACTGTAGAAAGAGGCATCAGTGGTACTGAAGATCAGAAGGTAATAATTTTAGATTATAGCTATTGCAATCTATATTCATCATCATAATCATGATGTCATTCTGTTAACGACAGATAGCTATTGCAATCTATAGTCATCATCATAATCATGATGTCATTCTGTTAACGACAGATGCGTTCCATGCTCTACCAACAGTTGGTCAGCCTGGCTGATATCTTACTGGATGGCTATGTTGTCCAGCTGGAATCCTTGAGGTAAGCCACTATTTTGTAAATATGCAAACCAATATACTGTTTCCTGGTCAGCTTTCTCCATGAATTATATGAATTGTACGACCTAAAGAGTTAATTTTTAGAAAATCAAGGAGTGCCCCACCGACCCCACCCCAAATCATACTCTGCCCCATGACTGAAAATATGACTATGCTTGACTTTTTCTCTAGACACATTGCCACTAAGCAGGATCGCTATGATGAAGTCAATCAAAAGTATGAGCAAGATCGGAGAGCAGCAATATCACCTCTTGGTATGTCAGACACACATGATAATGAATCATTTATTCAAATAGGATCTGGGGATGCGATGGTTGTTTAGTGATAGTTATCCCTTTTTGATTATAAAAAAGGATAAAGAGTAATGTAAAATGTAAAGAGGAAATTATATGCCAGCTTTAAGCATGGAAGCATGGGTGGTGTAGCATGGGTGGCATAGCGGTGAGAGTGCCTCACCAATGCGACCCGGGTTCAAGTCCCGCTGGGCTTGGTGTTGTATGTGAGTAGAGTTTGTTGGTGCTCTCCTGTGCTTCGAGGGTTTTTCTCAGCTATAGCTTACAACCATCCACTACTGTTGGTTCTTTTTCTTCAGTTCATTAATGATCCATTGTGTTTGCTTCGTACAGTCCAGTGGCATCAGTACAGCCAAGCAACGTCTTTGGCCGAGAAGTACCAAGACTTTGGTATCTTGATAGAGCTGTGTGAGGCTAGAGATGACAAGGATTCGTTACAGTATTACTCCATACAGTTTAAAGATCAGGTATTGGAAGTAAATGATGATGATGATGATGAAAATAGACGATGATGATAATGGGGGATGATCGATGATGATGATGATGATGGTGATGATAATGGGGGATGATGATGGTGATTATACATTATGATGATTATGATAATTGATGATGATGGATGATGATACACGATGGTGATGTTGATCGTACTGGATGATAGTGATGGCGATGATGATGGTGATGATGATGAAGATAATGATGGCAATGATGATGGTGATAATGAAGATAATGATGGCGATGGTGGTGATGATGATGATGATGAACTAATCTACAGTTTATATATCTTGACAGGGATTCCCAGATTACCTGTTCAAATGGTACATGGACAAAGGTGAGACAATCAAACACCACACAATATCGTGTCAGTCCTAATCTAGGCCAGTCAGGCTCGATAGAACCAATGTTGGCGCAACCCTTCCTTGCTTTGTAAATAGCCACCTTAAGATACGACCACGGGCGTCCTGCACGGTAACGGTACAGGGATGACCAGATAAAAATGGCGGAGGGGGGATATAATTTCTGATAGACGTTGTATATATCTCTCATCTTACCTCAAGGTTGACACCAAAGTAGGAGATCTTTTCACATGATTTTACATTATGTCTTTATAAGGAAATTTTGGACTCCTGATTTGGAAAACAAATCTTCGAATGTCTTTGAATGTTATTTTTGTTGTTGTTTAAGGTGAGCGACATAAACTAATGAACCAACCAGCTCCTCAACACGAGAATCTCGGCAAGTTCCTGTCATCTCACCATCATCTAAGTTGGCTGCATGACATTCACACCAAGTCCTTCCACAAGGTATTATAAAATAACTGTAGTAAATCTCGCGTTCTGATTGGTTGGGAGCGCGTGCATTATGAGAGCACACTGTACGCGTGCGCACACTCTTTTTTTGTCATAAAATAACTGTAGTAAATCTCGCGTTCTGATTGGTTGGAAGCGCGTGCATTATGAGAGCTCACAGCAAGCGTGCGCACTTTCTATTTTGTCATTATAAAATAACTGTAGTAAATCTCGCGTTCTGATTGGTTGGAAGCGCGTGCATTATGAAAGCTTACAGCACGCGTGCGCACTTTCTATTTTGTCATTCGTATCCAAAATGGTGGCTATTTTGATTTGTATTTTATAAAAAAAGAAATAAAAAAAACTTGCTTGGTGTGCATTTGTGCAGAACACTTAAGAAGTGTTGAGAAGTATTCTTCATGTTTCTCCTTACACTTATCTCGTGTTCGCCAACCCCCGCGTGCTTTATAACCACACACAGCACGCATGCGCGTTTTCTTTTTCTTCAAAAATGGATTTTTATTGTCCATCATAATTTAAAAAGTCCTTTGCACGGAAATCCGAAGATCTTTGACATTAGGCAGGATATCAAGACGTAATAAGAGAAACGGAGAATTATATTTTATGGCCCCGTATCCGTGCCGTGCGTTTTTCACAACCCCATTGGACTGCTTGTGTGATTTCTCTGTGTATGATTTTAATATTTTTTCCAGGCTTATGACACTTTGAAGAATCTGGCTGATAATGAACAGACATTCTTGACACGAAAAAAGGTATTCGATCATTGTCATGATAATGAATATCCAGATTCAGTATATAATAATAATAGTCCTTCCCAATCACTCGCGCGATCGCGACAAAATGGGGTTTTGGTGGACTCCAATGAAGGTGTTCCCATTTCACAAAGGTTTCAAGGAAACGTGCCTATGGAATGTCATTTCACATTTCTCTTCTCTTTCAGACTCTCCTCAGTCTGAGTAAACTGGCCCTGTTAGCAGCAGATGATGTTGACATCAATCAAGACGTCACTGATCAAATAGAAAGTAAATATTACTAATAGCATATTATTATAAAACCAAAATAAACGAGGTCTGGTGTTGTACAAATATTAGAGTCAGTAAGTCTTGTATCTTAACTGGGATTTTCTGGGTGTATCTTTATTCTTAAGATCAACTCAGAACGTTTAAGCTTGAGCATAAGTTAGAAAATGGGTGGAACGAAACCATGTGATGCGCATGCGTGAGTGACGCCACAGGAATCCCATCCGAGACGATCTTAACACCATTTTTTTCTTCCTTTCTTCCTAGTTATCAATAATGAACATGACATTATATTACAACAAGAAACCTTGCCAAGAGAAGTCTTACATGTAAGTACTTATCTCAAAATACGAAATATAACAGGTCACGTGACTCTCCCTTCCCCCCCACGTGAGCGAAACAAGTTTTGCCTCCTTGCTAATCGAGGTGCACTTTTCATTTTGAGGGTTCATTTTGACACAACTGCTTCATTTTAACAGGGTAGATTCACGTGACCTTTAGAGCAGATTTTGTATGACTATGAAAAAATTACGGCACGGACCGCGCCTTGCCGTGACCGTGTTCGTGTCAAAGCCGTGTCGTGTATGAAAACATTCGACATTCGGTGCCGTGTCCGCGCCGCGCCGTAAGATCGATTCAAGCGTGTTGAAGGCTTTCAACTCCGAGTTTTGAATCCGGCTTCGATCCCCACTAACACACGATGCAGCCTTATCCTGACGTGATGTTCTTATTTAACAGAACATTTACATGACTGCAGACACGATGAATCCTCTATCACCGACTGATTTAATACAGGTATGCCGTCGTGAAATTTTCAACATAAATTCTAATGTAAGATGACAAGTAGTTATGTTCATAAGATTTATTGCTATTTCCTGCCCGTCATCTGCTTGAAATGGCCAATTTAATGCGGATGGCATTCACCAACTTGCAATTTTCGTCCAGTTCTAACTAATACAGGTGTTTTTGCTTTAGCGGTGAGACATTATTTCAAAACGCTTCATTGACTTGTTTTGTCTTTGCAGCTCTATGTTGGGGATAAAAATACTCACTCCAATGAATTTGATTTCAAAAAAGCATTAGAGTTGTTGCGACATGCGGTAAGAAAGGTTTTATTACTATAATTTGAATCTAGTTTACATGGAGTAATCTACTCATTTGCACTACGCAATCTCATCTTCCATTACGTCAAGAATCTTAAAGCTTTTAAACTAACTCTGTTATTTTTCTATAGGAAAACAGTGGATGCGAAGATATCGAATCCCTTAAGAGATACATATGGTGTAGAGCAATACTAAAAGACGAGTGAGTAACGTCATATATGACTCGTACAAAAGGTGTCCTGTAAGCCATGTGGGATCGGCGCTCATAGAACATGCGCAGTCGGCATATGTTTAAACATTTTTCATATAATCTTGCCTATAATAGACTGTGTTAGTTTTGAAGGTGGTATTAGTTAGGATTCAATTTATACACGTCAGCCAGAAAGAATTCTAGTGAAAACTTGTGATTCAGCTGATAAACATTCTGCACGAGACAGGAAATGACGTAAAGAGAAACCAAGTAATTCTTTCTGGAATAAATACCATGAACATCCTCCCCCCCCCCCCCCCCTCGAGAAACCTATTGCAGATTTTTTTAAATCTATTTTGCTCATAATTATTTCGCTGTTTTAGCTGGCTGGCTTTAAAAGACATCGATCCATTGTCCAGTGCCAGGCACACAGTGTTCTTCAAAACTGTTGAACTGGCTTACAGTCAAGGTGAGTTAGTGATGTTATGTGACACGGTAAAATAACTAGTTGAAGTTGGGGATAAGGTTAGGGGTGTAGGTACCGCGCTCCACTCAGTTTATTCTATGACTGGAATCAAGCGCACGCGTCCATCAAAATACTGACCGTCCGTACCACCCCTCCCTTCAAAACATGAAGCAAAATTATCACTCCCCCCTGCGCCCCCCATGTAACAAAACCATGCAACACTAGTTTGTTAGTTTTGATTATTAGATATAGCGCTTGGCAAAATGTCTGCTTACTTGACCTTGGCAATGATCAGAAGGTCAACCCGCGGGATGCCCTAAAATGGTGTGTAATCTCCCTAGGTACTCATCGTATAGTCCTTATATGACTGTCTTGAAACGATCCCTTACTTATCTTTGGCAATGATCAGAAGGTCAACCCGCGGGATACCCTAAGATGGTGTGTAATCTTCTTTTTCCTTTTGTCTAGGTCTCAGCCTACAGGAATTCATGCCATCGATGGAATCGCTCCTGGAGTGTGAGGATCTCGAGAATGCAGGGCTGTTGGATAATCCTAATTTCCGTTATCTCTTGAAGGCTGGTTATGAGCAGATTGAGAGAACCACGCAGGATGATACAGAAATGGTAGCGTAGTTGATAGATAATGATCGAGATTCAATATACTACAAATGCTTTCTGAAGGTTAGAACAAACACGGTTTTAGTACGTAAAGTATATATTTCTATACTTCAGTTATTAAGTAATTTTTCTATACCTAAAAAGAGCTTTCACGCTTCCGCATTATTCGTTCATTGGTAAGCAGATCGATCGTAGATTGGTCGTACATTGATCGTACATTGGTCGTAGATTGATCGTAAATTGATCGTACATTGGTCATAGATTGATCGTACATTGGTCATAGATTGATCGTACATTGGTCATAGATTGATCGTACATTGGTCGTAGATTGATCGTACATTGGTCGTAGATTGATCGTACATTGGTCGTAGATTGATCGTACATTATTCGTAGATTGATCGTACATTGGTCGTAGATTGATCGTACATTGGTCGTAGATTAATCATTTACTTGCCGTAGTTTGTCCGTATAGTTGTTGGTTTTGAATTGCGCATGACATTCGCGTTCGATCTCGTAAAACCATTGCATTGTATAAAGACCTAACATCAATAAAACATCCAAGTATATATGCAAATATATTTTATTATAAATCACAGTTTCCCATAAAATCATTAATCTTTGTATAACATGCGACATGCAGCCATTAGAATTTGCGCGCCACTAAAATTGTGTAAAAAACCCGTTCTTCAACCTTTACATTTGGCTTCGTCAAATATATTATAAAATTATCAAGATACTACATGCATAGTAAAATATTGAAATATGCGCGCGACGAGTCACAATGTTTGGTTACATACGGTGCCTATGTTCGAGGATTTTTTTAAATTGTCTGTAACTGGTTTGCTAGCGTAGAGACGGTCATCATATATCATAGTTACAGAGAGCATTAGCTATGGTATTACTAATAGCATTCTCCACGACTCCACCACAGTCTCCATTCTTCAACCTCTTAGCATAATGAGTTTGATCATGTGTTGCACCAATACGACTGTTAGATATCTGAAATGCGTCTACGATCTGGATCCCATGTGCGCGCATGAAAGAATCGCTGAGTCGATTCCACTGCGCTACTCTCGATGGTGAAGGATTCTCTATCCATTCCACAACGGCTTTGTCGTCTCGCCATGGAAGACTGACAGTATTGACCCACAAGAATTTTTTCTTTCCTTCGCGCGTGGCGTTCATTTTTCGTATCGCTTCAACATATGCACGTAACTTCTCTTCCATGAACTCCTTTTGCGTACTCTCTCGAAGGATCCAGTGTCCGAAGTTCAAAATAAAGAGGTTAACATCAAAGACAGTGGAAGGAAGTTCCTTGGAGAACATAGACCGTCGTGTTTTGGGATGTACATAGACTTCGTTAGGGAAGGAAATTTCTGGAAAAGTCATGGGCCATCTGGTCCCACGTGCGTCAAATATCCATTCTATACGGGGTATTTTGTCAAATACCATCTTGATGTAGGTCTTGATACATCCCCGGCATCCACCGTACAGTCGGGTAACCCAGTGGTATGTGCGGTATCGCATATGGGAGTCTCCTGTATACAACATACAAGGATAGTAAGTTTGGAATAGATGGAATGTTACCCAGGAACAACACATGAATTTGAATTTTTAAGTGTAGGGATTTGGAGGGAAAAAATCGTGTTGAGGGAAGTACCCATGGAGAAATCAAAGAAACTTTGAAGCACATAGAATCGCACGATTCCTGAGGTTGGATTATTTAATGTAGGCTTAAAAGATGAAAAGGCAATCAAGAAATAGGCGTGCAGCCCATCCTTCAAACGGTTATTCTGCGCACTTGCGAGATTGCGTGTAAGGGTTGGCTTCTTCGACTTCAAAGTTGTCGAGGCGAACACGACTAAACGTTGATATTTTTATCCACTAACCTGTGAAGGCAATGTTACTCCATCCATTCTGTGCAAAACACTTTTTAATTTCGTCGTTACTGTAATGATGCAGTTGGCATGCGTACGGTACCCAGTGGAATCCATGAATCTGATCAAAGTCATACACACTATTCAACTGCCATGCTCCACAGTCCTCTATACCTGCAAGCTTGCCGCATTCTACCCACCTACCGGGGGCTGTCCCGCTCTCTTCTTTCGTACAGTAACGCGTGTATCCCGCGGGACTCGGACCCGCCGCGACCCTCATTTCAAAAGGACTGTTAAAAACGTGTTGAAGTATAGCGTTACTATGGAAACGGTATTCTAGATGGGCGTTGTTTGCGAATGTCAGTATCACCATGACAACGTAGTCACCCTCGAACGAAACCCTTAATTTAGCTTGGTATGTGTCGTTGCCAAGGTGAATGGCTTCTCCTGCTACCATTTCTTGTGATCCAAAGGCTTGCACTCGAAATCTCGATTCTCCAACAGTGATGTTGCGGTGCTTGTAGCTCTGGCATAACCCCCCCGGTGAAGCGATAATGAGTATTGTAATCTCTTCCCATGCGATGGGATTCACCGGGGGGGTTACGGTGTAAAAGCATCCTAATTCAGCAGTGTCCACTACATGTTTAGTAACTTTGGTCTTGTGGTTGTGAAAATATTCTTTGAATACAAAATACAGCAAAACTGATATCACGAGAAGGACTAGAACACGAACAAGACGATGACATGCGGTATGGTGATCACGTGATGTGCCACTTATCCTCATCACATGACCACGCTAGCCAATAGGAAAACACCTGAAACAAAGACAGAGAACAGGCCAGAGGTCAGTAACCTTATCTATGAATAGACCATAGGAACACACCTAGACTGGGCTCTCATTGCGGCCAAACATGCTCATCACAAACTGGCATCTGCATGGATGTAGTGATTGACTAGGTGGTGATGCCGGTCATATGGCTGAAAATTGCTATTAACCAATCATCGGCTTCCCCAAATGTGGTCAAATGGAATAATATAAACTTAATTAGCAAGTTGGTCCCTCAGACTGTTGGACGAGAGGGATCTGGGTAACCAAGCTTATTAGAATGCGCCTGCGTGATTTTTGAAAAATTATTTTTCGAAGATAGAAAAAAAAAACCCAGAAATTGAAAAGCATAACATAAAGAATAAGAAATGAAGGAAACATTGACATTATTGTTGAAGTCCATTACCACAGGTATCCCATGTGTTCGTAGAACATCTGGCTCACAGGTTACAAAGAACAAACAAAAGAATAACCAGCTTGCACCGCATGATGTAACGTGTTATGGGAGGTTCATTGATTCTTGCTCAATCGGTTTGTCATCTTAACAATGTCCATGTATTTCAACAATATCCTATTTCCAAAACAATCTTTCTTCAGTCTCGTCCACCGAGACAAAAAAAAGAGTCATTTCTGTCTTAACCACAGAGTGCTTCTTTACGAAACGCACTTGTTTGCCAGACGCACGCACAAGGAGATACAGTTTTGTTTTCTTTCTTCGCGCATCGAGTAGAATTCGATTTTCACAACCGTTCTTTGCCAGAAATTCAATATATACAGTATTCAGTAGTTCAACTTTTATGGCAACTCCCGAGTGTTGATCCCGTTTTGGTCATTATCCAAATTTTTTTTTCAACTAAGGAATTCCAATGCTGTCTATTTACCTACCCTGTTAATCTAGTCTGCAACTTCGCTTCACAAGCCAGAGATCTTGAACACTAGTGTTGGCCAGTGACAAAGTGTACCAATCTTCACACCAATTAATCACATTTCAAACATTCACATATGACACCGTTTCCCCATGCTTGTCGTGGTTTAGTCTCCGTATCAGTAACTGGAATCAGAAACCTTCCACATGACGTAAATTTGTGTCCTTCAGCAAAGCGTGAAAGATTCTTATGATTTCCATTCGAACACGCCGCGCTGTTGGTGCAAATCACTTAGCTGCGCTGGTACCTGTCTGATCGCTTGTTGAGAACCATTCATTGAAAGAAAAGCAACATGGAGTTGATAGATAAGCAAGGAGCAGGTACCAGGAATACTAATACCTTTCAAAATAGAAAAACCGGAATTTCCAGTCGAAAAATTTGGCATGCTTTTTTTTACAATTTTTGTTTAACTGGTTTTGCAAACTGATTTTGAAAGACTCCTTATTTTTTCCTGTTTTATTCGTTGATCATCATGTTTATGATGTATTTACTTCTTTGATAACTGTTCATCTTCTATTGTTTAACACCAGGTTATACCTGTTTATTCAAAATTTACAGAGACCACGAAATGGATACATGTGGGTGGGACCGCCTCTCCCTCAAAGCAGAACTATCCCAAGTGGTTATAAGATGGGTATTTCAGTGACCCCCTCTCGAGGGGGTGGGGGAGGGTCTGATGTTGAACCTAAGATAAGAGAAAAGAATAGAGCAGTTCACTGGCTTGTTTTTTTCTTAACATGTATCTCTGTGGGTAACTATAATATGGATATAGTATGCATAGGTATGGTTGATCTCCCGGTAAGTCCCCTTTACAGGTCCCAGCGCCATCTTGAAAGGTAGCCGTGCCTTTGCATCGAAGCGAGACGAACGGTGAGCTTGCAATGATAGAGCTAGACATTTTTTAACACCTTGGACAATTATTCACGTCTCTTCGATGCAAATACACGGCTACCTTTTTCAAGATGGCACAGGGCGGATCCTAGCAGGCACTCCCCCTCTCAGTCCAATTTAGCTTCAAAAAACATATATTAAAAGTTACAGTACAAATGATTTCCCCGGAGACGAAGAGACAAAAGAGAAGAAAGAAAGAAAGAAAGAAAGAAAGAAAGAAAGAAAGAAAGAAAGAAAGGAAAATTACGACTGAACTAGACTATAGATATAAAATGTTTATTGGGAAAAGGCGAAGATTTCCTGTCAGTTCAGTGACAATCTTCACACATATACCAATACTTATACATACTCTCGAACTAGAACAAAATAACTGCATGTTTTTATCTTTTATTACATTACGGACTATTCTTCCATTTTACCATTACTTTTTCTTCAACTGTCACATTTCTGGGTTCTAGAGTTCTAGCTATAAGGGCAATTTGAGGGCCAAGGAACGCAAGATTTATGTTATTGTGATATAATATTTGACGACTGTAATAATGTTATGTTGGTGCTATACTGCATAATCCTGATCTGAGTGTAATTCACTAATGACAAGAAGTTCCGTAACAGGATCCAGAAGAAAAAAGCTCGGTATAAAGAATGTGATGTAGTTTCCTTTCCTGTAAGTACCTGATGGTACTGTTTGGGAAGATGAAATGTTTTCACAACTAAATTCCGGATCCAATTGTCTAAAACGTGATAGTGACTTTTTTATGTTTCGCAAAAATAAAATATCCTTTAATCTTGAGGGTAACGAGTTTCTACGAAAGTCAAGTTTAGGTTAGATACTTTTAATAATCTGTCTCTTGGTTTGCATGTGATGTCATGGCGGCCATCTTTGATGACGTCATCCAACACGGCCACCAAACTTTTATCGTTGATTTGTTAAGTAATCTTATAAGGAATACTGTAAATCAAGGGTTAAGCAGTCTGCCAAATAAATGTTTCGTGTATTCCTATGCACATTTTGTTATTGTTAATAAACTATCAGAATTAGACGTAAAAAAAATTATGAAATTTCTAGATTCTTATTAAGTTGACCTGTCTGTGAGAGTCGATTTTTATAGATAGTTAAGAGGGACTATTAAGGCAGACGGAAAGGGTCGTTATATTGGCGTCATTAAAGGTCACTTTCTCCATAAAGTGCTGTTGAGAAGGACATGTAATCTAAGGCTCCAGGAGCAGCATCTTGGCCCTCGTACGGTGCCATACGAGCGATACAATACTCAGCCTGGTCAGGTGGTAACTCACGGCGAAGTTCCTCAGCGGTGATGTAACGCTGCGGAAAAAAATGGTGAAGGGTTAGCTGAACTGTGCGCTAACAATAACGTTGAGGCACGGAAATACGAGCTACAAAATCGTGCGACTTGTCGCGCAAATTGTGTTGCAAATCGCAGAGCGAACGTTGATCGTATTACTACCCCGCGCGCAACAAATTTTCATTGTTGCAGAGAGCAGAAAGAGCTTCTACTTCTGCAACAAAGTCGCGCAACAGAATGCTGTTGTAAAGAATGGTAATACGAGCAGCATTCACACTGCACCAGCAACTACTAGAAAGACAGCAACGAAACAGAAGCAGCAATAACAACTACAAAATCAGCGACAAAACCATACACAAAAGTGACAACTCACAAAGATCGTTTTCTTAATCAAAGCTCAGCAAAACAATTATAAATACCTTGTCTCCAGCAAGAATCCTGAACGATTCCATAACTTGTTCTGCGGTATCAGAGTCAGCGGTTTCTCTTGTCATGAAGTCCACAAACGCCTGGAATGTTACCCTCTTTGTGTTATTGGGGTCTACGATGCTCATCAGACGTTCGAACTCCTTGTCACCCTAAAAGAACAAGAAAAGAAAATTTGAAATGCTTTAAAATACTTGTTGGCGTGGTTTATGTGAGACAAGAATACTCGAAACACAAATGCGCTGAAAGACTGCAGAAAATTCTTCTACGAGTGCAATTGACCATGAAGGGGTAGTTACTAGCCTGGGCAGTACGGTGCAGCTAGAGCTGATACAGTAGGTCATACCGTGCGGTGTAAGAGCATTCTGATTGGAGTATTTTGATTGGATAAGTAGCATACTCTGTATGTGAATAGTCATTTTCATATAACCAATGTGCCATGATTCTCAACACTAGAGCTAAAGAAAGTGGGAATTGCCATAAAAGGGCCAAGGAATAGACGATGTACCTTTTCGCCTTCTTTTATGTTGTATCCTAAACTGACAAGACACTGTTTGAATTCGTGTTTTTCCAGTTTGCCATTTTCATCCTTGTCGAAGAAGTTGAAGGACGCACGGAATTCTTTCATTTGTTCTTCTGTGATTCCCTTGGAGTCTCGCGTCAAAATCTGCGGGGAAAAACACGAGAAAATCGTTGATGAGTAGGGTAAAGCAACGAATCAATGAATGATGGTGATGATGAAGAGGATGCTGGTGATCATGATGGTGACGATGATGCTAATGATTAGAATGTTGGTGATGAAGATGATGGTACGTTATTGATGATGATGGTGGTGGTGATTATGGTATTGATGCGGATGACGATGATGATGGTGGTGGTGATGGGGATGATGATGATGGTGGTGGCGATTATGGTGGTGATGGGGATGATGATGATGATGGTGGTGGCGATTATGGTGGTGATGGGGATGATGATGATGGTGGCGGCGATTATGGTGGTGATGGGGATGATGATGATGGTGGTGGAGATTATGGTGGTGATGGGGATGATGATGATGATGATGCAGGTAAGGATGCTTGTGATGATAAAGATGAAAGTGACGGAGGCTTTGATGATGATAATTAAGATGGCGATACACGCTGTGATATTGACGATAACAAGATGATAATGATGGTGATGAAGATGCTGATATTATGACAGTAATGGGGTATGTAATAATGATGTCTCTAAACTACCTGTTACACTCCATACCTGGTTCTCTACTTCGTTTATGTTTCTTGCTGTTGCTGTAAGAAGTTGTTCCCAGCCAATTCGAAGAGCCTATAATACAATTTGTACAAAAACCCTGAATGAAATCAAATACTGGAATTCCTGTCAGTAATGCCTTCACAGAACACGATTAGATATTTTTGTACCTCCATAGTGTACTTGGTGTGGGTGTTCTCGAAGATAAGAGCTTGCTGTACTTGCTAAAGAACAAAAAAGTACACATGTCAATACAATTTGCTAACCACAATGAAGATCCAACATGTAAAGGAATTGTGCTTCTTCAAGACACATATCGCCTTAACTTTCCTCCCAATCTACTAGTGTTTACCTGGTTGATAGCTTCAAGTTCGTCCATGTTGGGTTTGTAGTTTGCGATAAGTGTTTCTAGATCTTGCAGAAGGCCGAGATTTTTCTAAAGAAAGAAAACTAAATTAGGGGGGAAAGATTTGACACTTATGAATGTACTTACACTTCTCTTCAAATTGTAAACCTACGGGAAGTTTTAACTACAAAGAAATTTTGATCTGTGAGTTAGCTTCCTTGCTTTGCCATGCCTTGCCGTGCCGTGCCGTGCCGTGCCCTCCTTCCGACCACTACTGGTTGTTTTAGGGTTTGATTAAAATTGATATTTGATTTGGTTTTTGTTTTGATTTGGGCTTAGTTGTTTTGAGCATCACATGAAGGATAACTGAACCGTTTCTTACCTCGAGAGTTCCAGTCATGTTGAAGCCAATTGTACGCAGGTTCTCACCCTGTTGCTGTATCCAAGGTCCAACCACATTGGCTTTCTTGGCAAATTCAATACGAAGGCTTTCATTTCCTGTACTTTGTTAAGGAAACATGAATCCTCATCATGATAAAACTATGATCTGCAACATCATCATAATCCCCACCCTAATACATACATACACATCACCATCGTCAATTTAAAACATCATCACTACCACCATCCCATCATCAACCGCATTACCCTACCCCTACCATTATAAACATCACCACCATCACATCATTAACCGCATTACCCTACCCCTACCATTATAAACATCACCACCATCAACCCCATTACCCTACCCCTACTATTATAAACATCGTCACCAACACCACCATCACACCCTACCACCATTCATGCTAATGACAATCAACAAGATAGTTTGTAAGGATACGTTCCTGTTTTGATCTCTCTTCTTTCAATGAAGCATCTCGCTGTGGTACAAGATTTACTACTTCGCTCCATGCTGTTTGGATATCCTGCAACACGAGAAATATAAACATTAACACAGCTGTTCTGGTTAAGAAAAAATTGAAATATTCCTTCACTCCCTCCCTCCTTCCTTCCCTCCCTCCTACCCTCCCTCCCTCCCTCCTTTCTTCCCTCTCCTTCCTTCATGCCTTGGGCATATCCACTCATGTATTCTTACCTCTCTTGTCAGAACAGTGTAAGGATTCTCCTGTGTACTTAGCTGGTTGATTTGTTCAGATATTTCCATGATAGACTGATACTCATTCTCAGCTGCAGGCATATTGGCCTTGAAAGCTTCATGGGCATCAAGCAGTTCCTGTGAACATCAACAATACAGCCGTTTGAAACCATGGGTTAACATTGTAGAACGTTTTTCGTATGAGTATGAAACATAGGGTACTAACTTACAGCACATACACTGTACAACGTGTCGTAACATTGAAATGGCTTCCCATAAGAACGGTTATTGTATGAGTGGGAAACATACGGTACTGACTTCTAGCACGTACATACATGGTATAACATGCCGTAACATTGAAATGGCTTCCCATAAGAATGGTTATAGCATGAGTGGGAAACATACGGTACTGACTTCTAGCAAGTACATGGCACAACATGCTGTAACATCAAAATGCATTCCCATTTTCTTCCAGTATGGCATCCGACCACAACATGTAGTTACAGCTATAGCCTAGGATACTGTAAGGTATGTCACACATTCAGCTAAGAATTTGCCATGCTATTTCCCACTCATAAGAAAACTGCTCTAGTAAACCGATGCAAAACAAAGTGTTGTTTTGCATGTTCTTTGTAACAATGGCAGCATCAACTTCAAAAGTTGCAAAAATTACTGAAAGATTGAGAAGGAAATGAAGAACTTTAGTCAGAATTATACCTGAATCTCCTCTACTGTGTGAACAATGAACATGTCCATAAGATCTTCTCTTGCACTCTCAAGCCAGTTGTTGAAAGGCTGTTCAAAGCAAACCAACAATCATATTAGTTAAGTTTAGCTCAAAAAAGTATCACCAAAAATTCCACTTACAGCAGCTTTCTTTGCGAACTCCAGACGAAGATTATCAAGTTGTTGAAGTCGTTGCTCAGTTTCCTAAAATAAAGGATTAAAAATATTACTGATTCAACATAAAAATGTGAAGTGACTATCCGTTATTTATTAACTATTTTTTGGGGGAATGCTGGGGAGTGTACAGTCTTGATTTTTTTTGGATTTTTGAAACATGAGTAAACTTGAAAAATATTAGTTAAAAATTAAAATTCATATTTTTTTACCTCAAGCTTTTGAAGACGATCCATGGTCAGTTCACCAAGGTCTTTCCAGTTGTCACAGATTTTCTGGAGAAGAAAAAAAGAATGGGAAATAAGTTGGGGTAAACTAAAAAACTGAGATGAAAATGAAAATGGGACAAACGTAGGTATACCTGGCATCTGGTATTGACTGCATCAATTTCACTGTACTCTAATGCACTGAAAAATGAGAAATGAGATAAAATAAATAAATGAATGAAAGAAAAAACAATTTTGAAAATCAATACCAAGTGATTTTGTGTTGGTGTCATAAAGAAACTATAGTCCGAGTAGCATTTTCATAGGAAAGATTATTTAAGTTTTTCAAGTCTTTTGGAAGCCTAGATAAAACTAGTAAATATGAATGATACATGGATAAAATTGGCTAGTTTGTTAAGCTTTCATAATACAGAGAATAGAAAATACATTTCCCAATTATTCTTACTTGAGCTCTTGTGCAATGGCAACAATCTGGTCCACCCTGTCTTGGTGTGCAGCCAGATCACTTTCAAATGCTTCATGCTTCTTCATCATAGCCTAAAGTGAACCAGCAAAAATATTAGTTATTTGGACGCAACTGTTGATTGGCTTCTGACCATAGTGTATAAAAGTATAGACCATTGTTAACAACTTGTCGACATTTTGATCCACAGAAACCAAAACTCTAACACCTGAATTTTGGCCAGTTGTCAAAGTTTTATAATGATGAAAATGACATTTATTGCTCACCAGTACATCAGGCAGTGAAGCACTAGAAAAGTCATCTTTAGAAAGAATGACATCTTTTCCATCAGTCCAAGCCTCATGGATATCACACTTGTGTTTGAACTTGTTTACTAAATGGGCCAATCGCTCCATCCTTCTCATCTCTATCAGCAACCAGTCTTCAAAGTCTTTCTCCGCAGCTTCCAGTTTTCCCCAAGCATCGTTGACGTCATTGATCATTTTACCTTCAGTAGGTAGGAAGGCAGGTCTATTGCTGAGCCTTAGTTTAGTTTGAAGGGTATTGAAGTTGGTCTCAAGGGCTCCTTTGTCTTCAACCTTAGGAGGTTTCTCTCCTCCACGGTAGTTCCTTAGTTCCTCTAGCTTTTTCTGTCATTTGAAGCAAAATAAGTTACAATCATTCATGCGTATTTTCTATTATAGAGAGTTTCAAAAATAATTGTGTAGTTCAAGTAAGGTCCATCACTACATCTAAAAGTCACAACCTATCCATGGCCAAAACATTACCTTGGAAAAAATTTGAAAAAATTATTCTCTTAACTTGATGAGATTTGAACACAAACTTAAACCACATAGTAACAAAAAACAAAGGTTATTGCTTGAAGTATTTCAGGACCCTAATCTCTATGGACAATACTATTTCTCTCTTACCTGCATATCAGCCAAAGAACCATCAGTTTCCCTGTTTTGGAATCTGGGAACTGTTTTGTTGATCCAGTCCAAAAGCTATATTGAAACAAAAGTTTCATTGTTAATATTCAATAGACATGAGCTTTACAGTATAAAGATGAATAATTGAAAAGATCTTTTTTCAACATAAAAAAACACTGTCTTTGTTGATTACAGACTCATTTACTCAGGGTTAGCCTCATTTCAGTGTCAAATATTCACAAGTACCAGCAGTAAAGTAAAGAATGCACAACTTCAACAGACTGGCATGGACCTTAAGCTTCACTGGAACACATAAGTATTCTCCACAAAGTCAAGGCTAACACTGAGCAACAGAATTTGAAACTGGAATTTATTACTTACATCGCTTGCCAAGGTCTCATAATCTTCCATCATTTTCTCATTGTCACGGTTGATGGTCAATACTTTTCCTATCCTCTTGGCAGCTGTATCAGCCTGTTTAGGGCAAAAAAGATTGTATGTTAGGGCAAGATTACAAGGAGGGAAGATAACTCTAGTACTAGCATGAAATTACTATAGCTTTACCTGTTGTGAGCTGGTGAGGGCATGGTAGTATGAAGACACGTATGTCATGACGGCACGTTCATCTGGTCTTTCATTATCAATCATATCTAAAAAGAAGGACCATAAAAGCATTAGAGCCATATATACCTGTTTATGTTAGTGCATTGACCTCTGACCTCCAGGGTCTTAGGTTTGATACACAGACTCAGTCAAATTAGGTTTAGCTTTCGTTTTAACAATCATACAAGTGAGGCTATTGGGTCGATACCACGCTTATTGTCTCGTTTGCACGCATCCATAGTATCTGCTATACACAATTAATAAATTACACATATCTAATTCAAACTGGTTTTGATAATGCATACCTTCTGGATCCAACATTCTTGGAATATCGAGATGCTGTTCGGCAACATCAAAGGCTGTGTTCAAGTTTGTCATGGGATCATCCTAAAATTGATAGAAAAACATGTTTGTTTCTTGAATTAAAAAAATCATTATTAATGATAAAGTACTTAGCTAGCTGAGTTGATCGCCTTCCCCGAAAGGAATTATGGGTCACTATTTTTGGTTAACATTTTTGAGTATTTTCCGAGTATACAATGTAGACTTTTCTTTTTGATTGAAATAAAATTCCGCCATGAGTTCGACTAGCATTTACGATTAATTTAAAGAAGGAAGAACTCCTATTTCATAAATTCTCTTGGCAGAATAATGGGAAATGCTAATCAAAATAGGATGTTGAATCCTCGATTCTGATTGGTTGACCTTGAGTTTGTTCTGAAGGTCAACTCAGCTGGAGGGCACTACTAAAGTGAATGGGAAAAAATTCAGATTCCCCTCACTCGTCCCTTCCCCTTCAATAGGTAACACAACCTACAGTCCCTATAATACATCACTATGCTACAGTCATATACAGTGTTCTCACCAGGATTTTTAAAATTTGGGTCCACAGGGCCTATAGAGAATCGAAGAGGGTCATTTTTGATATCGAAAAGGACTGAACGAGAATTTATTTGCATAAGAAAAATCTTTGGGCCCTGTGGACCCCTCAAGCTCTTTCTACTGGTTTTTTTTTTATAAAAAGTGTGGCAATACAGAAATGCTGCAGTCTGGTAAGAACACTGTATACTGTATACAGCCACATTTTAATACAGTTAACACTCCTTAGTGTTTGTCTTCTGATATACTAATCTATAATTGTTTGATTTTGATTATACTTTTGATTAGGATTAGTTGATGGGATTAGGGACAGTTTGTATGTCTTTAAGTTCTTTAAATTTCAAATCAGTTAAGATATAGATAGTCTACAAAAGTGAATAAATGCATAATGTATGTAAATCAATAGGAAAGGAAAGGTCATATAATCTCAACCATTTTTGAAAAATAATTTAGAAATAAATTATATATATAAGGAGAAAAATTAAATCAACTTATTTTGAATTATATAACAGCCAAAACTAAATATTCTAACACTTTCCAAATTTATCAATAAAACTGTTTCAGAAGTATTGAATTCTCTTAATCCTATTAAGACATTAATATCAGTGAAGGGTTGTTTGAACAGAATTAAATGTCTGGCTGTTAATAAAGATATAGTTTGCCAAAAATATCCTTCTATACAAGAAGACAGATTGAAATAACAAACTAAAATATTTGTTCAGGTCAGATGAATGACCTCTGAGAGGAAATATCACTAAAATGCAAATTAATTCCCGAAAACATATAATTATTTTTTGTTTATGTATTGTTTTATACCCGGTAGTCATAACATTTAATATTTTAGTGCTTTATCTAGAAAGATAAGAAGAGAAAATTATTGTTAACCGGGTTATTATCAGTACTGTTCTTTTGCACAATAGATGGTGTCATAACATTTCAATCAACGTGATTTAGTACTAAATATTATGTTTAAGCCAAGATTATTTCATTCACCAGAAGACGAATTCTAATCCACATTGTTTCCAAGTTAAATTGGGCAGAATGACGTTTTATAAAATATAGAAATTACAAGGAATCTCAGTGGAACTTAATTTTGGAGGATGAAACGACAAAATCTTAAACTTATAAGAAAGAAATAAAAATCAGATATTTACTCCTATTTCTCTTAAATACAGAAGTGGAACTCCTCTTGGAGTTATACAAAGGGATAAGTATACCTTATAATACAAGAAAAGATAATTCCTTTGCTAATAATAAAGAAAATTAAGAACAATAGCAGGAGTCTAAAGACATAACAAGAAACAAGAATAAATACATGGGGGTTTTAATTCAATTTAATTGACATAAATTTAGTTTAAAGCTTTGCAAATATGAGTAATAAATATAACCAGGTGCAAAAAACATGTTATGTACATATGTCATAAAAAAAGGAAGATTTCAACTCAGAGGAGGTCAAAACCACACCAAATAGAAATTAACATTGTGCACAAAGTCCTGAATAAACAAAAAATTAAATGTTTGTCTCAAGTAAAGTTAATAAATTTTGAGCAAAAATATTTAAAAAAAATTTATTTGTAACTATAGAAGTCATGATAAAATATTTGAATAACTTGTAGATAGAAAAGCAAAGATTGTGGCAAAAATTCTTTTAAATGTTTCGATTTTGAAGATGTTTCATGGTGAATGCATAAAAATAAAATGTAAATATTTCAAGCATTTTTACGATATTGCTGCTCGTAGGAGAATAGGTTTTTAAGGGCTTTCTTGTTTAAACAAGGTTTGTTGTCAAGAGAGAATAGAACTGACGTAGGAACTATTGAATTACCTTATAATTTAGCATATCACGACAGCGCAATTATATTTCCAATGCCTTTTTTGGTATTTTTTTAACACAGATTATGAGGGAGGAAATACATCAAACCACTCGAATTTCGAAAATCAAATTACTCATCAGCTAAAGATTTAGTATTATCATAATAACGAGAAAATAAATCAATGTTTTTGAGAATAAAGAACTTGAGTGACAATAAAATTGGAATATTGTAAATATTCTGTTGTATATCAACTGATGTTCATACTCGTGATGAAAGATGTTGTTAGGAAAAAGAATTAGAAGCGTTAAAGTAAACTCGACAATCAATCAGTCTGTTATTCACAACATATTTCATGCATGCCAGGTTCGCAATAGGTGTAATAATCAGGTTTGATTCCAAAATATGTTAGATATTTGTCAGCCATAGTTTAATCTCGCATCTCATGTCTAAATATAGATCACAATCGAATTCAGCATAGAAGATCAGCTGAATTATGAAAGTGTGCATGTATCGAAAGGGTAAATAGAAATTCTAGTAGAAGCATGGTTTTTGATGTATGACACGCTAACAATGAAATTATGAGTGTATACCACACCCTGTATCTCAAACCCTCTGTATTCCGATGGGTCGTGACTGCTATCGTTTTACACGGAGCTTGCTTGCAGGAAATTAGTACTGCAATGTTCCAATGTACTAACCTTCTTTAGCTTCTCATATTCAATCAAATCAGGCCTATGCCGGTGAATCAAAGCACAGAATGCAAGACCATCCTTGAAACTGTAAATAGCAATCAATATTGACAACTTTAGTAAGCAAAACAAAACGACTTGCTCAATTTTCACCAGTTTGGACACAGAACTAACCGTGACCCTTTGAATATCTAATTCGGGTCTCATCTTGTTCTCAAGGGTTTTTACATCCTGCTAGATTTTTACCTGGTGTGGAAGTTTGTAACTTTGACGTTCTTGTAAGGAGCTGTCTTCCTCTGGCACCAGAGCAGCAATCCATCTTTAGCAAAAGCATCTAAAACAAGAATAAAACCATAGGTCACGTTACACCTCTTGGCTGCCTTGGTTGTGGTGGATTGAGAAAGGGAAACTGCTATTACTCCAATCTTTACAATGAAAGTCTGACAAATTACCGTCGATTGCAATATCTTGAATAGCAAACCGCAGAATAATTGTCCAGATCATACCCAGTGTCATCTTTAGATTGCCATCCACGATTTCTTTGAGGGAACAGAATCATTTCATAATTAGAATGGTTCGCACACTACACCACTACTACTCACTCGAAACTTGTACACGAAGAGTACTAATTCAACTCTTTACCTTCAGCTCCAATAGAGACGAGTTTCACTCCCTTAGAAGCTACAAAATCCAGCGCCTTGTTAACATTTGCAATACGATGAAAACGTAGCCTTCCCCTTTCTGCAGTTAACTTGTCCCCAGAAAGGCTTTCTAGTAAAAGCAATAGGCAAACGCCATCTCTGAAGTCTTCCTCCATCGTTTCGATTGTCTTTCCTAATTTCCTCAAGTGCGAGTTACACCAGGCAGTAAAAGTCTACAAACAAAGCTTAACGATTAGCTAATCAATGTTTTAAAAGACATTTTAGCTATCTTTAATATACTAAACACACTTGAGAATGTCGAAGAAAGATATAGCTGTACAGATTCACTAGTTACACCCCCAAGGAAAATAACCTTAAGTCTCAGCTCCTTGTACAAAATTTCAATCGAAATCTCTCACCTTTTTCTGTTGCTTTTCCCACGCTGGGTCAAGCAACCCTTTATCTTCCTCCCCATAATAATAACCATAGTATTCCTGCTCGTCTTCGGCCATTTGTAGGTCTAAAAGTATAAGATCACTAGAAAACTAAGCTCTCAAGACAACAACGAACTTATCACCGAACTTTCGAACTGTAACATCCACCGCTCGGGAGGCTCGGACAATTACCGGAAACTAACGAAGTCGCGGCGGAAGTATTACGAACTCCGATCAACTCCGATCACTTTCGAGTCGTTAATCGGATTCAGTTTCGTAAAGAAACGATTATAAGCCGATGGATGGAAGGCGCGCATTGCATTGTACTTGTTTCTTTTGGCGCGTAAATTTTAGCGGGACGAAAAACATTGAAGTCAGTTCAAGATGGTGGACGTAACAGATGAAGACTTACAGAGTGAATTTGAAGAGTTTTCTGTTAAGGTTGAAGATCCAGCTATCTTAGACAAATGTAAGTGTTTTATCTTCTTCTAGTTCTTGGTTTAGTTATTGTTTTTCTGAGGGGTAAATTGGTAATATTCGTCTTTTATTTAGACCAACAACTTGAGCATCAAGGTCTTAGGTCTCTCGATTTACTTGTTTGCCTTTTTGACCTTAGCATTCTTGAGAGCAAATATTTTAAAACACGTTCAAAAAGGATTTGAAATTCAAGAAAAGAAATGGCTTTATGTCTCTTATCTTCCAACGTTTCTGGGGTATAGGGACAAAAGTAGGTTATTGCGTGTGTGTGTGTGGGGGGGGGGGGGGGGGGGTTTGCACTAGTTTCAAATCCATTTGTGGAGGGGGTTGTTGGATGTTTTTTTTCGTTTGTCAATCATTCCTACTTCCATAAACAATGGAACACTTTATGCAACTTATCATAAAACTTTTAGTGCACAGTTAATTTTTCTTTGAGTACGTCAACCCTAGGTGTCACAGGATTTTAGTATTTTGTCTGTAGATTATCACATATTATGCCATATTGGCTTTCACATGTTTCTAATTATTCTTACAGTTAAAGATATATGCCATGGTTGTAAACTGGATGCTGTGGGTTTGGTTTGTGAATGGATGGCCTTTGCCCAAAAGCTGGCGAATCAAGATCCCACAATAGACATCCTGGAGGAATTTGAACGCAAGGTAAAGTACTACTCTACTATATTAATATAGAAAAGTTCTTGCATGGCAATGACAAATTCATGGTACACTTCTGTATTGACTTCTCTCTAATCCATGTAGCTTCAGCTTTGAATGCTCTTAAGAGAGAAGAGGTAAGGTGCATATGATCCTGGTAGATCAGCTACAGTACTACCTGAAGGAGCTCGGACGTTAAATAAAGTTTTTCCCTTTACCTCAATATTTTATTACTTTTTATTGACAGCAATTATGTGAAAATAACAAGAAGATCCAAACACAGTTCATTAAACATGAAAATTCTCGTATGTTCACAAAAGATGATCTGGATAATCTGTATCCTTTTCTCCTATTATGTTTATTGCGCCTGAAACATTTTCTTTAATGTACCATGTATGACCCCATAAATGGATTCTCAATTAGGTAGCTATGTTTCTGTTATTTGTATTAACTCAATTTTCAAGCCTCAGCCCAGATGAAGGAGATGTAGACGTGCTCACCTCATATGCCCAGTCACCAAATAATAAGGTATGAATAAACAAAGTTTCTGAATTCACTTGATTCACAAAACAATGGCTCCAAGTCGAGGTTGGACAGTCTTGATAAATACAATAAATGTATGAACACAAGTCTAGCCTCCACTTGGAATTATGGTTTCATGGTCACTTAAGCGAGTTCAGGAAAGGTCTATTCTTGTGTCCCTTATTTGTACAATATGAATGAAATTGAACTTTCCAGCTTAGCTTAATATTGTCCCATTATAGCCACTGTGTAATTCTCCTTGGAATATATATTTTTTGTTTAAGGTACAAATATATTAATACTAAAATTAATTTTGCTGTTTGCAGAAACTATTGAAAAAGAGGCTTCACACTACACCAGAAATAGCAACTAACAAGCGCCACACCTCACTTTCCAGAACTCCAGGAGCTATGCCGTTCTCACCCTCAAGTTTTTCTCCAGCTATGTAGGTTACTACTTTCATTAGAGCAGTGATTATATAAGTGAAAATAATATGATAAATTCATTTCCCTACCACATTACAGCTGTATTTTTACCATTACCATAGAGTTTCATGTCTGTGAAAGACCTACTGTACAATATGGCGGTGCTATGCAATGCTACATGTATGGGCATTTTCCATTTGTTGGAACTGACCGGCCAGACCAGCCCATCTAAAAGAGAGAAGGCCTTTTTCTTGAGAGTTTTGCCTAATTTTTTATATGCATTCCATCAGAATAGTGGATATACTTTAGGGATGCTTGATCTGGCTGGACAGTTCTGATTAATAACTGAATTCTCTTTATGAATGGACCGGTCTGGCCGGCCAGTTCTGGCTAATGGAAAGCACCTTATGTATGAGCATTATTCGAGATAACAGTCCCAAAATAAATGCATTGCTGCAACAGATGACTAATGTAGACTATAGATATTGTTAATTCTTGATTCCCTTTATTACGCTTGATACCTCTACTACCAGAATCCTTTTCACAGTTCCTTTTGTTGGCCTTATTAACACCATAATCTTGCTACTCCCAAATGAGTTCAAACATTTGAATAAGAAAAAGAAGTGGAAGATTCTGGTGGAAGTGGTATCAAGACGTAATAAGGAGAATGGTCTATTCCATACCTTGCCATGCCATGACCATGACCATGACCATGACATGTCTGAGCATTTTCATTGGTTGAGCAGTGATCTTGTGCATTGCGATTGGTTCAAACAGTGCCATGTTTTCCATATATACTTTCACAATTCCATGTGCAGTGCTGTTACACATTCATGTGAGATTTGCTCTAACTAGGATAATGAATCTGTGTACTCTTTCCAATATACAAATCACCATTTTCTTTTTTGGGGGGAGAGAGGGGGGGGGGGGGTCTTTGGGTCTCCCAAGATGTCTTGGGTCTAATGATAGTCAACTCTATGGGGGAGGTACACTACGTTGATATGTTCTGCAAATGTTATTCAAGCTTCATTGTATATTCTAGGGCCACTCCATCTGCAAAGTATTCTTCACGCCGTAATGCTGGAGAATCTGTCTGTTCTTTCGTCCCTACTGGTAAAACACTTGGGAAAGATTCATGGCATGGTGCTGGTGTGACTTTAGATATTGATGTAGCTGATAAAGAAATAGCACTGACTGAGAAGTTTAAATATATGTTCCAGAAACAGGTTGATAAAGCTAATGGTAAGGTTAAAATGAGCTTGAGTTATAAGGTTTTAAACATTGTACATGTACATGTAGGTGATGGTATAAAAGTCCACATACACAAAGAATGTGAAAATAATGTCTAGATCACATTACCACCAAACAAACAAGTAATATGATATACATATTTTCTTTATTACTTTCTTTTATGAGATAGAAAACTGATAAATATACAATTAAAAATGCATGTAACAGTTATTTAACAAGTAAATCAAATAATTGTATTGTACATCTAGGCTGAGAAGGAATTAAGTATTTTAAATGAATCCAAAATAAAACAATTATTACATGGATGATAGTGCTGGTGACGGTGATGGTAATGATCATGGTGATTACATGGATAATAGTGCTGGTGACGGTGATGGTAATGATCATGGTGATTACATGGATAATAGTGCTGGTGACGGTGATGGTAATGATCATGGTGATTACATGGATAATAGTGCTGGTGACGGTGATGGTAATGATCATGGTGATTACATGGATAATAGTGCTGGTGACGGTGATGGTAATGATCATGGTGATTACATGGATAATAGTGCTGGTGACGGTGATGGTAATGATCATGGTGATTACATGGATAATAGTGCTGGTGACGGTGATGATCATGGTGATTACATGGATAATAGTGCTGGTGACGGTGATGGTAATGATCATGGTGATTACATGGATGATAGTGCTGGTGACGGTGATGATCATGGTGATT
Organism: Anthopleura xanthogrammica; assembly: GCA_964019055.1. Lineage (NCBI taxonomy): Eukaryota > Metazoa > Cnidaria > Anthozoa > Actiniaria > Actiniidae > Anthopleura > Anthopleura xanthogrammica. The sequence goes on from OZ025212.1 coordinate 15,591,754, forward strand.
ACATGGATAATAGTGACGGTGATGGTAATGATCATGGTGATTACATGGATGATAGTGCTGGTGATGGTAATGATCATGGTGATTACATGGATAATAGTGCTGGTGACGGTGATGGTAATGATCATGGTGATTACATGGATAATAGTGCTGGTGACGGTGATGGTAATGATCATGGTGATTACATGGATAATAGTGCTGGTGACGGTGATGATCATGGTGATTACATGGATAATAGTGCTGGTGACGGTGATGGTAATGATCATGGTGATTACATGGATGATAGTGCTGGTGACGGTGATGATCATGGTGATTACATGGATAATAGTGACGGTGATGGTAATGATCATGGTGATTACATGGATGATAGTGCTGGTGATGGTAATGATCATGGTGATTACATGGATAATAGTGCTGGTGACGGTGATGGTAATGATCATGGTGATTACATGGATAATAGTGCTGGTGACGGTGATGGTAATGATCATGGTGATTACATGGATGATAGTGCTGGTGACGGTGATGGTAATGATCATGGTGATTACATGGATAATAGTGCTGGTGACGGTGATGGTAATGATCATGGTGATTACATGGATAATAGTGGTGATGACGATGACGATGATGATGGTTGTAGAAATGATGTATGACGGCAGTGGGGAAGAATATGATTGTGATGATGATAACCAGGACAATTTAATTTTATATTTTCCAGTTTTGAATGACATGATAGATGAGATGGCCGAGAGACTTAAGAAAGAACATGGTATTGAAGAGTTCTCCAATGTAGCATCTCCTAATCAAGTAAGGATAAAAAAGAATTTAGGCTGTACCTTTGTACTGATATTACTGCAGGGTTTGAAATAGCGGCCAGTCAGTCGCTGGTCATGATGACCGGCCAAATTAGTTTTAGCTTGGTCATACCCAGTGTCTTGCTCAGCATTACTGTTCAACATGACCAGCAAGGCAAAGATTTGACCAGACAAGTTTCAATTCTGGGCGGACATTGTTGGTTGACCAGCTGTTATATCAAGCCCTGTTACTGGAATATGAAAAGAGTTGGTTACTCAGTGTCTTCATTTTTCTGTAATTATGCTGTTCTCTACTTGTACCTATAACTAGATTTTTGGAAGCTGTCAGAACTCACATTAGTTTTTAATGCATTTTTAAATTTCCTTACACCAGGTGGAGATCAATGCAGTTGGTAGAGTTTGCTGTGATTCTGTCGGCAAGCTGAATGCAAGTTCATTAGTGCTTGAAGGCTCTATTGACCTATCTCAAGGCCAGCAAGTCAAGGTTGACCTGTCCAACATTCATCAGTTTGCATTATTTCCTGGACAGGTAAATAAGATAAAACTTGCTACCCTCATAAAACAAAAGCCATTATTCATCAAGGCTCTCAAATTCCCCTCCCCCTGAAAACAATCATTAGTCTGAGACTGATTTTGATTATTGCTTTTCTGATTCCCCCCTCTCTTCCTCAGGTTATTGCTGCCAGAGGATTGAACAGCACAGGACAAAAGTTTGTTGTGAACCAAATCTATAATGTGAGTTCTTGATTAGCATAGTTGCAGTGACGGAATTCTGTGCAATCATGACATTGTCGTATAAAGTATATACTGTACCGGTATATGTACGGCACATCAATATAAAGTATTAATGTCTTTACTACCTTGGTGTTGTATGGCAGTAGATTTCCATGCTGGTTCTTTCCTGCACTTTGAGGGTTTTTCTCTGGGGTCTCCAGTTTTTCTCTATTCAATGGAAGAAGAGCCAATCACTGCCAAATTCCCTATTTATTTAATCTCTGATTTCAGAAAATTTCAAATTTTGGATTGAAAACATTCATTACAGGGTGTGCAGTTGCCATTTTACTCGGAATTGGACAAAAATGGTGATAATTTACACAGATCATCAAGTCCCTTTAGTATGATGGTTGCTGCAGGACCTTTTACCACATCAGACAGCCTCCTCTATGAACCTCTGATTGATCTCATCTCTGTTATAGAAAAAGATCAACCTGATCTTCTAATTCTTGTAAGTAGGAAAATAATTTTTCTTAAATAAGACTGGTAAAAAATGATAATTTTCTGATTAAAAAAATTGATTTATGTCACTTACTGTATGGTTTTTAATTTGTTCAAAGCTTGGTCCATTTGTTGATGCAAAACATGAGAAGATTGAAGTAAGTTTATGAAAATAAATATTGATTAATTGAATATCAAGTGTAGTGGTAGTGAGTGTGTCGTATAGATAAACATTAGCTTCTGGTTAGGGGGACCATTCCCTGTATCATGATGGAAATTAAAGATTTATGTTGGACAAAGTCAGGTAGGAACAGCTTAAAACCTATACTAACAAGAGTGGATCGAAGGGGTGGGTTTGGTGGCTAGCCCCCCCCCTTCCCTTTTCAGTTGAAAAATAATAATATAGGATAAGGTAAAACTTCAAAAGGGTGCTTATGTTATGTCTTTCTAGGTAACACTGAGCTACCCCTCCCTCCCATCTTAAAATCATTCTGGATCCACCACTGACTAAAGCAAATGAGAAACTCTTAATATCATCTCCACTTCTTCTCTCAGGATGGTGATCTTGAGGAAACATTTGAAGAAATGTTTATGAAACAAGTAGCAATGATAGTAGGTGCCGTAGAAAGGTAGGCAATACTGTGACATGATAGACGGAAAGTACTTTTTTTATTTTATTTTTATTTAACGGCTTAACACAGGCTGGGAACAGACTCGAAGTCCAAACAAAAAGGTAGTAACAATGAATATGTAAATCAAGGGAAGTGTACCAAAACTTGGCAGCGCTAATCACTAGCAAATGTGCAGCTCATTGGGTTCAAACTGAAAGCATGTAAAGGCACCTATGCAAACTGCTATACAGTCCATGTATGACCCCAGAGCACAACTCTAACCAGTATAAAATAGGTAGGGATGGTTTGAGAGGAGGGAGGAAAAACCAGAGAGCTGAATAAAACTCTTGGAGTCAGAAACAACCAGCTCAGCTCACATGGGGCAACTGGGATTCCAATCAAGGACCTCAGAGGGGAGTGGTGAGTGTTTTACCACCATGCTATCCTGTAGGTTGGGTCTTCTCTTATTGGAGGGTTTTCCCCTGGATTCTTGGGTTTTCCTCTCTCCACAAAACCTAACATGCTAAATTCTATTTCAGTCTGCAAGTTGGTTTCAGATAAATTAGATCAGCCCAGAGGTTGTTTCAGGGTTTAATCTGTGAGTTAGCCATGCCCTGACTTAGATCAGCCCAGAGGTTGTTTCAGGGTTTGATCTGTGAGTTAGCCATGCCCTGACTTAGATCAGCGCAGAGGTTGTTTCAGGGTTTGATCTGTGAGTTAGCCATGCCCTGACTTAGATCAGCCCAGAGGTTGTTTCAGGGTTTGATCTGTGAGTTAGCCATGCCCTTACCTAGATCAGCCCAGAGGTTGTTCCAGAGGTAGAAATATCTAAATTACTAATACAAAGCATTTTAGAATTAATTTTGATTTTTTTTCCATTCACAACAGACAACAGACCAAAGTGGTTTTTGTTCCATCCCAAAGAGATGTCCACCATGACTTTGTATATCCACAGCCGCCATTCATTGACAAAGACAACAACAGTATCTATAAGGACAACAAAGTTAGTTACTCACTCACTTTTTTCTATTGCACAGTATCATTTAAAGGGGGACTAGTACGAAAATCGTTCAAAATTTAATTCGGCTGAAACTTTCCTAGAATAATCTCTAAGGGTCTAATAAACACTGGTTAAAGTTTTTTCTTGATATTCCGAAGGGAAGTATTATATTTTTACGAATTTTTAAAGAAGTCAGTGACGTCATTTACTCAACACCATACATCGCTCTATACATTTCCCTGTATTTTGTGATCAAAATATTCGCTCGTTCCATACTCAATACTGAAAAAAGAGACTTAGAAATCAATTGTAATCACAATAAACGTCAGTAAAGTCTTTCAGCCAACCTTTGGGCTTTATAGAAATAAAATAAATCAAGAAGTTATTTACAAAGAAATGTATGGAGCGGTGTTTAGTGTTGAGTAAATGACGTCACAGACTCCGTTAAAGATTCGTAAAAATATAATACTTCCTATCGGAATATCAAGAAAAAAAATGATCTAGTGTTTATTAGAGCCTTAAAGATCATTCCAAGAAAGTTTCAGCCGAATTAAATTTTGAGCGATTTTCGTACTAGTCCCCCTTTAAGAGTAAATAGCAAAGAATGTTAAATCAATTTCTGCCATCAGTATACCCTTGACCAGCAACATCCTGCTGACACCAATTTGGTCACATTCTTTACTATACACTGCTTTCTTACAACCCATGAAGCATTTTCATTTGGCTCATTTCCATCAATTTTAAGGAACATTTTGCATATCACAATAGTTTTCATGTTGTTTCCGCTTCCAAAATGTCTCCAATCAAGACAATCAGAACTCTGCAAACAGGTACATATACCGTTTAGTTTTCATGTGCAGGGAAAGATAACAAGCTATTGTATTTATGCCAAGTGTTCTCACTGAGTTAAGTTTTTCCTTACAGAATGTGTACTTTGTGTCCGATCCATGTTCTCTTCTGGTAAACAACATTGTTATTGGGCTCACTTCAACTGATGTGCTGTTGAATTTAGGCAGTGAAGAAACTGCAAGGTATGGAAAACAAAAAACTCTTGCATATACAATATTTTTACGAAAAGGAGTACATATTATTTTACAGTGCTCCTCGATAGCGTACATGGAATCTTCATCACAATGAAGTACAACAAAGTATTCCGAGCAGGTGCCTGTGGATTGTCATGGGAATGTCTTGATTGACATCCACCAAACCTTGTTGCAGCAGCAAATCATATGATTTGTGCAAGTATTTGGGAAGCACTATAAATTGTTTTAGTATCCTAATTGTGAGATTTCTCATTTCTTTTTTATTCTTTCTTGTCCAGCCCTCCAGGGTCGTCTGACCGACTTGGTCGCCTGGTCAAACATCTTTTATACCAACACAGGTTTGTGCAGCTTATATACCTCTTTATCTTGGGTACAATGTTTTCCCATATCAGACCATGTGTCATTGCCTAGAGTATCATTTCTTTCTTTAGCAGTTGCACACGACAGGACACATGAATATGGATACAACTCAAACAAAGAATCTTATTCTCAAGAGAATGACATCTGAAATGGGAAAACATTACCCCCAAGCTAAAGGGTGTAGACCTTCTAGTCTTTGAAAGAAACTTATTCACTAAGAGAACGTGCATGCAATCTCATTCATTTCATTTCATTTTTCTCAACTTATTTGACAAATGCAGCTATTATCCATTACATCCACCAAGCGAGGATATCAACATGGACTATGAGAAGTTTGCCAGCCATGCATCTCTGCCATGCACTCCAGATATTTTGATTCTTCCTTCAGACCTAAGATACTTTACCAAGGTATGAAAAATAATGCAAAATACAGCCACGCCTTCTATAATGGCCACCTCTACCCAACAGCCAGGAAATTTTGTCCCTCTTATAAATAAGTTCATGCACATACTGTAACTGAAGCCTCTCCACAATGGCCACAAAATTTTGTCCTGATGGTAGCTATTGTATAGAGCTTTCACTGTACTAGAAAAATATCTCAATAATTTTCTTCCATTTTCTTAACTTTAGGATATTCTTGGGTGTCTTTGTATAAACCCAGGCCGTCTTGCTAAAGGTCAAGTAGGAGGAACATACGCAAGAATCTACGTCAATCCAAATAGTGAACATACTGATGTATCACTATCTCACATTCTTTCAAATTCTTTAGCAGAAGTTGTTAGAATATAAAAATATCAGTGTTGGTTTCAAAATTTTAAATATTTCCTGGGATCTTTACTACAGTAAGTTGGAAGAAACAAAAATAGTAAACAACTTATTTTTTTCTGTCAAGTATAGGCTGACTGGTATAGGCTGACTGGTATATCTGAAATAATCACAATTGAAGTTGTCGCCATGGAAGATGGAAGATTATTTATTTTTGAACACATTGTTTGATGATAACAATTTTCAAAGTTTTGCAAAAGATTGACCAACGGACTTGGTTTATAGAAATGTTTGATAAAATACCTGCACAAAAATACAATGTTTTATATCAACAAGATATAACAAACATGTGATGCAAAGTCCAGGAATTGAACCCGAGACCCAGAGATGAGAGGTGAGTGTACTACCACTCTGCCACCCTTGATTCCCATAGATGGTCTTCCAACATGTTGAAAACAATATCCGCCCTACATTACTGGTAGTAATTAATAAATGAATATATTCTTCTAAATCATGAAAATGTGAAGATGAGAAAAACCTATTTTCTGAATCATCCCCATACCACCCCATGGTGTATTGTGGGATAGCTTGGGTACAAACATCTTTAGTTCACTATGCCTATATGGTGTTGCTTGTACCAAAGCTAGACTGGAATGAACTCCGATATAAAGGCAAAGTGTTGATTATATAATATATCTATCTATATATGCTATATCCAGACTAACAACTATAGGTGTGTAGTTGGGGGGCCAACAGGATGAGGTGGGCTCTCCCCCTGGCTACACCCCTGATCTAACAAAGCAGTATGGAGATACAAGTAAGACAACCGTCCGCTTTGTGAAGCTCTGCATTTTCTAGCTCGATCTTTGGCCCAGGTAAGTTCCTGTAAACGGATATGCTTTCAGGAATCTCATGAGGCGCCAGATGTACAATTGTACCATTCAGGTACAAACAATTTGCAGCGTGATCCTCTGGAACTACAATCTTTTGATACTTGAATTTGGCCTTGGATTCCAATTCATTCCAGGCATCGCTTGCTACTTTGCTGGCTCCTACAACAATAACGTCTGGCCCTGCCATTGTCATCATCGATTTGAGATGCAAGTGTCCAACAACTTTGATAGAGTTGACTGGGTACTCAGGGAAGGCCTTTGCTAACGCCTCTACGCTCTCCTTGTTACTCCTGGTAGACAATCCAACGAAAAATTCCCTACCGGTGAATAGGACATCCCCTCCGTCTAGCATCGCCGGGTCTTGCATTTCAATCACATTGAATCCTAGACCTTCTAGAGTTTCTTTCATCCTTGATTTCTCGGGTCTTCTACTTTGGTGCCCCATTGCAGTTAGTAAAGCAGTATTATCGAGACAAACAGCAGTGTCTTCGACATACACACAATCAGGACAGTTTTCGTCCGTCTTGATTTCGGTCACCTGAAGGCCAAGCTTCTTCAACATGGATACGTACTCCGCATGTTGCTTGCGAGCTTTCACGAGATCGATCCCCTCGTCAGGTTCTTCTAGGCGCTGAGCTTGTGCTGGTAGCGATGATGGAACCCCACGAACGATTGCTCTGGTGTATTCAAATTTTGAAGACATTTTGTTTGTCCCACGTTGCAGTGCTTGTTCTTTGCTTCGCTGGGGTGGAGTGTGCTTCACTCTTCGAAAAAAGAGAGCCTGGTAGCTAATGACCACAGGTAACCCAATTGCGAAGCTGGGAAAAACCCGTCTGATTCAAGGGCCCGGCTCCTTTTCCTCCTTTCACTTCTATTCTTATCAGTGATTAGTGGGAAGTACTGACGGAATCAAGGGGGAGGAATGAAGGGGCTGCAAACCCCCTAAAGAATTTTGATTAGCTGGCTGACAGACGGTGAGAGAATGATGGCTAACTAGAAATCAGGTGTTACTTTTGTTTTCCTTGCCATCATACAACATCGTGTAAAAAATAATTCTGTATCTGCCATTGGGAAGGGATGAAAGAGGAAATGGGAATGGGATCACAAGTATTTTGATCAGTAGAAATGCCAGAATGTTAAAAAAAATGTCTTGACTGAATCCTGTCAACTGGGAGGGGGGATTTGATATGATTTGATGCTCTTTATACCTTTTAGGGGTCATTTTCAAAATATCCAAAGAGCTTCCCCACCCTTCTATATTTGCCCCCCCCCCCCCCCAGGCTGTCTACCAATTCTACATGGTTCACATATCTTTTAGTCCCTTAATATTTCAAAAATGATTTAATGGACAGCATTTAGGCAGAATCTATGGGCGAATTTGAAAGCTGAGAACTTGAGGAATTGTAAAAGTTGTCGGCAGCAATTATGGGCACATCAATGACAAGTAGACGTAAATGTTCAAAATTATCACTTTTATCAAATTTTCAAACTTTGTTTTCGGTGCAGAGCTCATTGGCTAAACTCTGTGATGATTCCTTACATGACAACTTTGTAACAATAACTATCTGAAACTAAATGTGCATAACAAATGAAATGGTATCTATATAACGATTCATAGCGCATTTACAAACGTGTAGTTTCAGAAAATATCCATACGTCCTTGGAGGAGGAAATCTGGAATTCTCAATATGTGTAGCCAGGCTGTCTGGTAATGGTATATTATGTTAGCAACAATTTATAATGAAACTCCTTAGGATAAGGAAGATAAGACATACAGTGACCCTGTGATGAGAATCTTGGTACTTTCTGGAACTACACAATTCTGGTATAGAGTGCATGCCATATATCTGTGAAGCAATTACTAGCTATGTATCACTTATAAATACATATTTAGTTATCAACTATTTAATTGTCAACTAACTTATAATTCTATCAGGCATGAACCAAAGGCATGTACAAGTATTTGCTTTTGTTCCAAATGTTCTGCTCTAGTGATATTCTGTTTTGTACAAAATAGCTGCAATTAGACAAAACATCTTTGTTTTTGTTTCACAGACATATGGTGCACACTCTAATGTGAGTAGCCTACATGAAATGAAAATTGATCTAATATTAACACTATAATTCTCATGCAGCTCTGCAATGTTTTTCATTAAAATACATATGAAATTTCAAATTGAAATCACCAAAAAAGAATCTTACATGTACATTCCTTCTTTGTTTAAAAATAATAAGTTTATTATTGAAACATCTGTATAAACAGTAGTGAAAATTTAAAGTAATCTACGTTCTACAATCTTGATCATTTAGTCACTTTACTGGTATGCTATTTAAAAATGTACATAAATCATTCAGATACATACACAAACAGTCTGCTTAATTGTGAACAATCCACATCTTGATTTCATGCTGGAGTTTAACTTATTTTATCAGGTGTTTGGTAGATAGTAAGCTGTCAGTAAGGTGTTAGTAAGGTGCCAATAAGTGGTTGTTAAGTTGTCAGTAAGTGGTCACTAAGACATTGGTAAATGGTTGTCAGTAAGTGGTTGGTAAGGTGTTGGGTATTGTTAAGGTATCAGTCAATAAGGTGTTGGTAAGTGGTTGGTAAATTGTCAATAGGGTGTTGTTATGGTGTCAACCAATAAGGTGTTGGTAATTGGTTGGTAAGGTGCTGGGTGTTGTTAAGGTGTCAGTCAATAAGGTGTTGGTAAGTGGTTGGTAAGGTGTTGGGTGTTGTTAAGGTGTCAGTCAATAAGGTGTTGGTAAGTGGTTGGTAAGGTGTTGGGTGTTGTTAAGGTGTCAACCAATAAGGTGTTGGTAAGTGGTTGGTAAGGTGTTGGGTGTTGTTAAGGTGTCAGTCAATAAGGTGTTGGTAATTGGTTGGTAAGGTGCTGGGTGTTGTTAAGGTGTCAGTCAATAAGGTGTTGGTAAGTGGTTGGTAAGGTGTTGGGTGTTGTTAAGGTGTCAGTCAATAAGGTGTTGGTAAGTGGTTGGTAAGGTGTTGGGTGTTGTTAAGGTGTCAGTCAATAAGGTGTTGGTAAGTGGTTGGTAAGGTGTTGGGTGTTGTTAAGGTGTCAGTCAATAAGGTGTTGGTAAGTGGTTGGTAAGGTATTGGGTGTTGTTAAGGTGTCAGTCAATAAGGTGTTGGTAAGTGGTTGGTAAGGTGTTGGGTGTTGTTATGGTGTCAACCAATAAGGTGTTGGTAATTGGTTGGTAAGGTGCTGGGTGTTGTTAAGGTGTCAGTCAATAAGGTGCTGGTAAGTGGTTGGTAAGGTGTTGGGTGTTGTTAAGGTGTCAGTCAATAAGGTGTTGGTAAGTGGTTGGTAAGGTGTTGGGTGTTGTTAAGGTGTCAACCAATAAGGTGTTGGTAAGTGGTTGGTAAGGTGTTGGGTGTTGTTAAGGTGTCAACCAATAAGGTGTTGGTAATTGGTTGGTAAGGTGCTGGGTGTTGTTAAGGTGTCAGTCAATAAGGTGTTGGTAAGTGGTTGGTAAGGTGCTGGGTGTTGTTAAGGTGTCAGTCAATAAGGTGCTGGTAAGTGTTTAGTAAGGTGGTGGCTAAATAAGGTTTCAGTAAGGTGTTTGCAAATAATATTATTATTTTTCCCTTATCATATGAAAACTGCTCTAAGAAGTCAACCACATCAAAAACAAGTCAAAGACATCACAGTCATTGTTCATCAGTTGCAGTAGAAAAGGAGAAAATGAATGCAAATAAAAAAATATTCAAAATTCACCTACAGAAAGTATGTTCAATGTTATATAGACTTCATGCAATATGATCACATCATAAGGTTGTATGAGTAGGAAACATAATATTGGAACACTTTTGAGCTTATAATCAACCATCTATCATCTAAGGGAGCTGCAAGGGGTCTATGGAAGCCGTTAGTTGTATCAAATATCATGTTTTTGTAGTTTCACTTCAGAAAGCCATGCCATTATGCAAGACTTTGAAAAAGTGAGTCAGTGATATATTCTGTTTCCCACCATACAAGATCTGATCTAACCAATTAACAAGTAAAATAATCAAAGTGCAAAAAAGCTGCTTTTTTCATGAATCGTAGTCATCATCCTCTTCTTCTATAGACTGGCATGACGTTGATATGTTATTAAATGTTGGCTGGTATGTTGAAGGTTGAGAATCAAATCTGTTAGAGAAAACAAAGATACATACACAATGAATTCCTCTCCTATTGGCAGTATTGTTCCAGAATAAGAATATGTGTGAAAAGTCACGGCACAGTAATGGCATGTTGCAGACAGGGCACCAAATGTTGAATGTTTTTATACACAGCATGGCACTGACACAGCAAGGCATAGTCTGTGCCATAGTTTTTCAGTCATAAGAAAACCACTCTATGTTGCCTGTGCATGTGTTCCAGAGTGGGGATGATCTTGGAGTACCAAAAACTAGAATGTTTTTATTTTATTTTATAGAGAGTAATGAAATTTAGCATGAATGCTGGTTTCCAAATGGGCACACTTTCATTTGGACACACTGCCACAAACTTTATTTAATATTCTAGGGTACAACTCTCAACTCACATGTCGCTTTTACCAAGGAAGGAAAACTGGAGGCAACTCAGACCCTCTACTATCTCACCAATCCCCAACCATGAAGTGAAGGAACTAAAAACGATGTAACAGTGCAATATATACTCACATGTCGTCATTGTTGGTCTCTGGTTTGGTAACAGTGATTACTGGGAGATTAGGAGGTTTGGATGCTGGTCCAGCAGAGGAAGCATAATTGGAAGATACAGGGGTATTATTTGTATGGATGTTGCCATGGTTACTATGACTTTCTGAAGATCCAGAAACATCTTCCTAAAATATCAAAAACAAATGAATTTACTAGAAAGTGAAAAGTTTCCTAATAAAGCTGGATAATTCAATATGGTCTCTGGGCTCATCAAAATGCACCAAAAGTCCAGACATATTATGCAATGTTTTGTGTAAATTATAACCTTTTTCAACTTACGTCTGTATCTGGTTCTTCTTCTTCTTGATCGTCGTCAGAATCATCAGACATTACTATTCTCTCCTCTTCTTTTTTATTTTTCTTTTTTCTTTTTCTTTTTGGTCTTTCTTTCTCTTTATTTGAGGGTTGCTGTTTTCTCCTGAAATGACATTAGTTATCCAATTAACTGTTGCTATGGCAACTTTTGCCACTATAGAATTCAATGAACATCCTAGTCTCATTAAGTCCTTAAAAAAGAATAGTATTTCAACTGTGCGCATTATTATGAATATTTGGAATAATATAGATATCATGCAATTTTGTATCGATGGGTCTGCTCTCCTTTACATAAGACACAAAACAAAAGAATGAAAGAAAAAAACGAAATAAAAATATTCAAAAAACATATGTAACACTAGTAAATTGGGCAGACATGCCCTCTAGATTTAAACACCGCTCGCGCTAACATGATAACACACTGATAAAGGTGTTTGTTGTAGGACCAAAATGTCTGTACAAAAACATCAAATTTTTTTAAGTTAGTTACGAACCTTTTTAAATGAAAGGAAGTAAGTTTCTTTGTTAATCAATTCTGCATAATTAAAAAGCTTACCTTTTTGGCTTTTGTTCTCCTTCAATTTCCTCTTCATTCTCAGGCAAGTCTGGTATTTTTTCAACCAAATCTTTGAGAAAATCAAACTGCTGCTCAGAGTTGATACATTTCTTTCTGAAATTTCAAGGTTATAAAAACATGTGTTATTATCAATAATTAATAAATGTCTCACAAATTATAGAATGATATAAATTACCGAATTCACATGAAAAAAATATCTTATAAGCAAATATGTCCCAAGATAAAAGGGTTGATCAAAAAGATGTCTATTCAATTCTCATTCACTTATTTCCAATTATCTTAATCATTTTCCACTCGATTGTTTTCTTATATTTTCACTTTATTATTAAACATTTTTGTTTTGTGCTGGTGCTGATACTTGTACAAAATGTTCTTATTTTTAACTTTAAGAATGTGAAATTTTCCTTTACTCTGAATCTGATTATATCAAACTTCTAATGAACGAAATAGGGGATAATAAAAATAACTTAATGTAAATAAACCTGATGTTTATTAAGAAAACATTGGTTTTCAAATTAGTTCAGCTACGTGGCCAAAAACCCCCCAAACTGCATGTGTGTTTTATCTTGGATTTAGGGATTAGGTAGAAACGTTCTGTATTTACTTACATATGAGCTGTAGTTAGGGTTTTTGCGTTGCGAGATTGAGTATAAAGACAAGCTTTTTCGACCAACGTCTGCATGAACATTTCAAGTGCTTTGGCTGAGAACGATTTTGTTAAGCAAAAACTCAAACGCGATCATTGATCAGATAATAATTCCATCAAAGTATAATCGTTTTAAAGCCTTGGACAGATCTTCGAGTTAATAACCTTCTATCTGTTGATGGTTTTAAGGTGACAGTCGAATTTTTTGATTATATTTGTGACCTATAAAATTTTTACAGATTTTTTTCGAGGGCAACAACAGAAAAAAGAACTTCCTCCTCCAGACATATGATTATTTTTCTTGTCTTGTTCCCCTCAGTAGATGCGCTAAGCTTTCCCTAACTATCAATACACCATTTTTTCATGGACAACTTTTCAAGGAGCCAAACAGCTAGAGGAATAATATATACATATATTGCGACCTTAAAAAATGTGCAAAACAATACGGTCAAGGATACAAATAATGACGGGCACTGGTGCTGCTACTTTGCCAACATCATCGTCTGTTTGCATGATTTTCTTTATACGAGCCTTCAGATTGAAAAACAAGGTATTAAAGATTGTAATAAAGGGACAAGAGTGGGTAAAAGGGAATTCTTACCGGTGGAAAACGAGCGTTGAATTTTTTCTTTTTGGTCGGCATTTTGGGTTTTTGCAGAGTGTTTTGCCTTCTTGTATTAGCCCGCGATCTTTATATATACATACAGCGGTTCCTTACCTGGTCATGCGCACTCTAACCTAACAAATGTATCCTGAGTGGGGAGGTGACGGGGATATTTTGACTGGCAGAATATTTGAATGAAAAACATGGCGCGAAGTTTAATTCTTTTTTATCTATGAAACTCCACTTTAACTCCAAAAGTATTGAGTATAGAGCATGAGAAGGAATTAAGGGTTACTCTTAGTTGATTAGGAACTCATATTTATAGCTTTTTCAGTGAAAAACTGACTGCTTTTAACATTTCAAGATGGACACTAAAAAATCATCTTGTGCAAGACCTTGTGCAAAGGAAGAAGCCAACAGTAATGAAGTTGTGAGTTAATTATTTCATTTTAAATATTATATTCCTGTAATAAAGATAGCTGTTTGTGACATAGATAGATCCATTTTATAATAGGTTTTAGTATGTGCTTGTAAATTTTCTCATTTTAGACCATGTGTCATACTACAACCTCCAAAGAAATAATACTCAAGGGAATGACAAATGGTTTGAAATTGGAAAAATAGATTGAATCCATTCAAATAAATAAATAGTTATCTCAACAATTTTAGGAGGATTGGGCTAGATTAATAGAGAAAAAGGAACAAGAAGTCAAGCAGTTACGTGATAGAGAAGTGAGGGTAAGCACTAGTGTTTTCATAATTTTAACCTAATAATATTTATTTTGGTTTAGAAGTTTCTAATCACAAGTGTTTTTTTGTTGTTGTTAGCTTTGTCAAAAAGAGTTGCACTTTCAAAAGGAAAAGGAAGCTTTGTTAACACAGTACAAACAGGTTTTTCCTGATAAACCAGATTGGAGCAGGGAACACTGTGCTAGTGTTGAGCCAAATAGGACAACTGACAACAGGTAAAGATGGTTTAACAAAAATTTTCAATATTATACAAACTCTATCGTTGATAGTTACCTGAAATTTGGTTTTCACTGCCACTAGTCAAAACTGTAAAAAGTACCAACTGATTATTTTTGATTGACTGCAGCAAAAACCAAAATTCAGTGTGTATAGGGTTTGCTTCTTATTTAATAGGCAGAAGGAAGCATTTGAACTTGGCTGTCAAATTCACCAACCAAAAAAGCAACAAGAGAAGTTAATGCTTCAACTTCAAGAAAAACAAGCAAGAAAAATGCTTGCTGAAGTTGACGATGCTCTGAAATTGGAAAAGAAAGGTGAGCTTTTTATTCTGGCAAAAGATTTGTGATCAAGATGACTTTCTAAGATGGATGTGTTTTGGCTTCTGTCCATTACTTAACAATGGTCAGAGTCTGTAAATTCTTGATTGATAGCAGATAGATTGTTGAGGTTAGCCATACCTATAGGAATTGTAAAAATAGGAATAAAGAGCAATTTGTTTTATTCGTTATTCATTTTCTCGCTTGTCTTATTCTCACTCATTTATTTCCCATTTAATTTTCAGGCTTTGGTTTGGAAACTCCTCTCTTCAAATGGTACCTAGAAATTAAAAACTGCATAAAAATGGATGAAGAGAAACATAATGAAAATGGTATGTAAAGTATATAAAGATGTAAATTGTTGGTATAGATGTTGGGGTGAAGGGCTTTTGGGGGTCTCAGTTACTCCTCCCCCCGGTTTTAAACATAAATGATTTTCTGTTATGAGTTGCTTAAGGCTTTGAATTGGGTTTAATGCAATAAACATGTTGAAAACTGCAGCACTAAAAATCACATTTCCAAGAGCCTCGACTTCAAAATTTTCAGGGGGTGAGGGGATTTCCCCCTGGATCCCCAGATTATTTCCCCCACTTCAAAATTATGCTCCGTGGAGTCCTTTTATTAACCAGTACCACCTGGTTTCCTTGGTTAGTTGGGTGTCAGACTAACCTTTACTGAGACTTAGATGACCAAGAAATATGTCTGCCCCATTTTAAAATGCCAATTAGACATTTCTTACAAACAGAGGATTTCAACTGACATTTGATGTTAAATATATTTTAGAGAAATCCTTATTCATGACAGACAGGATGTTTTATTATGTGAAATACCAAACAAAAGACAGTCTCCATCCACAACAGACCAAGATTCTAGGAAGGCAAGGACAGCAATCAATTCCTGGAGAATGGTTAGAAGAGCTGTCATTCAACACACGACATAAAGGCACTTGTGTTCATGTGACCATTGGAAGAAAAGATTCCAAGCCTCCATGGTTAGTGTGCTGTTTGACTATTTTGTTGTTGTGGGTGTTAGAAGTCATCAAGAGACTGGCCATAAATAGCAGGGGAAGGGTAGGGGAAACAGGAGGGTTTTTAAAAAAGGTGTGAGACTGAAAATTAAGCAGAAGGAAGGGGTATAGAAATAGGGATGTTCATGAATTTGAGCAGTTAAAAAGGGTAGGGTCCTGATTTGTAGCCAGTAAAAAGGGTGGGTCATCATAAAATGGACAGAAGCACGGTCCTGATTTGTATCCAGTAAAA
Organism: Anthopleura xanthogrammica; assembly: GCA_964019055.1. Taxonomy (NCBI): domain Eukaryota; kingdom Metazoa; phylum Cnidaria; class Anthozoa; order Actiniaria; family Actiniidae; genus Anthopleura; species Anthopleura xanthogrammica. Next base: position 15,607,839 of record OZ025212.1, read on the forward strand.
AGGGTGGGTCATCATGAAATGGACAGAGGGAGGGTCATGATTTGTAGCCAGTAAAAAGGGTGGGTCATCATAAAATGGACAGAGGGAGGGTCCTGATTTGTATCCAGTAAAAAGGGTGGGTCATCATGAAATGGACAGAGGGAGGGTCCTGATTTGTAGCCAATAAAAAGGGTGGGTCATCATAAAATGGGCAGAGGGAGGGTCCTGATTTGTAGCCAGTAAAAAGGGTGGGTCATCATGAAATGGACAGAGGGAGGGTCCTGATTTGTAGCCAATAAAAAGGGTGGGTCATCATAAAATGGGCAGAGGGAGGGTCCTGATTTGTAGCCAGTAAAAAGGGTGGGTCATCATAAAATGGGCAGAGGGAGGGTCCTGATTTGTATCCAGTAAAAAGGGTGGGTCATCATGAAATGGACAGAGGGAGGGTCCTGATTTGTAGCCAATAAAAAGGGTGGGTCATCATAAAATGGGCAGAGGGAGGGTCCTGATTTGTAGCCAATAAAAAGGGTGGGTCATCATAAAATGGGCAGAGGGAGGGTCCTGATTTGTAGCCAATAAAAAGGGTGGGTCATCATAAAATGGGCAGAGGGAGGGTCCTGATTTGTAGCCAGTAAAAAGGGTGGGTCATCATAAAATGGGCAGAGGGAGGGTCCTGATTTTGAACCAGTAAAAAGGGTGAGTACCATAAAATGGGCAGAGGGAGGAAGGACAATTGCAAGAAGTAGACCATTTTTATCTGATAACATCGAGGGAATTTGTATATTTTTTTACAAATCTTTATTCATTTAATTGTAGTTCTTCAAAATCACCAATTAATGCAGACAACTACTTCCAAGAATTTGAGTCATACGTTTTCTCCACGGACCCACATGTCGCTGACTGCCAGAAAATTGGTTTGGAACTCCTGCTACAAAACGACCAACCAGAGAAATTCATTAAGGACGTGGTTTGGAATTATATACATACAGAAACAAGTTAAGGGTAGGTCCAATTCCTTGTATTTTTTTAACAACACATGTTCGTGCTGGAAAACTTGTACAATTCTCCAAAAGGCTCCGTCGTTTGACGTCATGTTGACGGGTAATAATAGTATAATTCCACTTAATACTTCTGCCTTTATAAGATAAAAATAACTAATGAATGTTGAAACTAATGAAAATATAATATTATAAGATGGCAAATGCAAATGTATTAAAAATGAATCGCAAACTAATTTGCGAGATAAGCCGTAATAGACAAGCAAACAAACAAAAACAAAACAAAAAAAGGGTAGAAAACTAATGAAAAAAAATGCGTGCAATTGTTCATGAATTGCTGAGACTTGAGAACTTGAAACTGAGAAGATGCGAAGTTTTTCAACTGTGTTCCTTGTAGTGATATTTATCCTTAACCTAATGATACGTTAAAAATCAAACTCGTAACATGTCTTCATTTTGGAAGGTGTTACAGTGTGTAATTAGAACAATGTTTTCTGACTGTTACTACGCGATATTTCGGCTCTTCGTAGGATACTGACCTTATTAGCCCAATTAATTGGGGCTTTGATCTTTATCTTAATGAACTCTTTTTACATATTTTTTTTAAGCAAATTATCTTGTCAACTTTTTTAATTGATTTCAAATCCAGACGTGCTACAAATTCAACCCTTTTTTCGGCTTGGTTGAGAATTTTGTACGCTGGTGTCCGTTTTTTAAGGAAGTTTTTTTCCCACTTTTTTTGGAGCGATTTTTTTCGAATCAGTCTTGGCCCTTTGAGTGTGTCTGACTGATCAGCAATAACAATCTCAGATTAATTAGATCTACCTAGTCTTTTGTCTTGTCTTCTGAACCCCATATCCCAATACAAAAACCAACCACAATCAATCCAGTTGCAAGTATAATTATTTGAAGACCTATCACACCGACGAGTTCATTGTCCATCACCATGGCAACACACAATGGCGATCTTAGCTCAAGGCGAGGATAATTACGAGTGAGATGGATCCTAAGAACCAGTCAATGGCTTCTTTGTAAAGCTTTTAATCTCGTAACTGGCATTCGTTTTTGTTCAGTGGTTATAAACAATGATATGGACCTCTTGGGATCAGTGTTGCTTGGTGCTTCTTTAGAGTACATTTGTTTAGTGCAACTACGACCGATTTTGTGACCCTCAAACTACCCCATGACTTGAATCCTACATCCCTACTTTTGCCTCGAATTTGCCTCCATAAAAACACAAGCTCGAGGTTCTAAGATGACGATAGGAGTAGGGGATCTGTTGGACTTGGCCATCAGCCCTGAAATCGGACCAGTGAACTTTTTTCACTTAAGGAATCTGCTCCACACTCTAGTGGAACATTTCGACATCGGAGACGTCGAGGCACAACAGGCAGAAGTCAAAGCTCCTGGTGGATTAGCGAGTTCTGATGGGTCATCCAGTGAGGAAGAAAGCTCAGAAGAAGAGGATTCAGATAGCGAGGAAGGTTAGTAATTGTTTTTGATTATATTGACCAAAAGATGATGGAAGTTTATGTACAATTAGTTCTATTACCTTTGCGATTACCACATTGTTGACTGAGATGTGAATTGTTTACTGTTGTCGTGAAGTCTGGTTAATTGTTCTCTTTATACCTTCAGTTTTTACCAACCATAAACCATATTGGCTATAAGTACTACAATATAAATCATCTTTTTAATTCAAGAGCTTTTTGACGCCATTTTAGGGTTTTTGTGTCGTTCCAGATCGTATTTAATTAATAGTTGTTTGAAGAAGTATCCTAACACATTCCTGCACACTCTCCAGTTGTTTTTGAACTCTCCTGTACATTTAAACAACCAATATTTCTTGTAAAATGTTGTTAGCGTTCATTTCGATCGTTCATTTTAGGGTTTTTGTGTCGTTCCAGATCGTATTTAATTAATAGTTGTTTGAAGAAGTATCCTAACACATTCCTGCACACTCTCCAGTTGTTTTTGAACTCTCCTGTACATTTAAACAACCAATATTTCTTGTAAAATGTTGTTAGCGTTCATTTCGATCGTTTAACTGCCATGAGTTCTTGCTCTACTTCTGTGCGTCCAAAAGTTTAGACCTGAAAGTCACGCCAAAAAAACCCGCTTTTTTGCGTTTCCTGTTCAAGCATTTGAACTCAAAGTTTCTTGCTTATTTTTTTTTAATTATTGAAGTTTTATTTTCATTGTGAAGTGAAATAATAAAAGAAAGAACAGAATAGTTTATAACATGAAAAATAGGTTCGTTTTTTATTAGTGGTTTGTTTGTCCTTTTTCAATCGTAGCATATACAGCAGGACTTCTTGACCCCTAACCATCGATATTTCAATTACTTGTCATATCAAGCGCTATATTTAGGTCCTGTAATTCGGTCTAATGAAGCGAATTCTCTCGAAGTTTTTCCAGGTCGTACAATAATCATTAGTGTTCTTCAGTTTCCCCATGGTGTCGTCTATTCTAGATGGTTTTCGAGAACATGGCTCATCATCATCATAACAAACAACCCATTTCCCCCCGTCATTTTTCTTATATATTTTTAGCAAACAATCCTTTTTTTTTTTAGAAAAACAAAACTTGAGACGCGCAAAGCCAAAGAAAAGAAAATGTACGGAAACGAAATGTTTCCTTTCGAAACTTTGTACACACCTCGTGATGCCGCCGCGCGAGTTGTCGGAAATCAATTCGATAATTTTCGTTCAGTTTTTGTGCGGTTTTCTAGTTTTTTCTTAACGACAAATAGTCAGTAAAACTAACCAACAGTATTATTTAATTGTTTTTACCTGAGTTTAGTTATTGTTACGAGAAAACTTTTTTTTCCTGGTGTTTTATTGCAACCCAGTCAGTGCAGGATCCATTCAGTGCAGCCTTGAAATATCAAGGCAGAAATAAAAGCAAAAAAGGAATGTTACAAATACATTATCAGAAAACTGATTAAAATGTCCAATCTTAAAGATCCTTGAAAAATTGTTCAGATAGAAAAACCTTGACATATAATAAGAAAGTCTGCTATTCTGTACTTATTTTTTATTTAAAACAGCATCTTATTAAACTTCCAATTGAATTTAGTGTTGCTTTTATCTTGTTTTGTGCAGAAAGTGAATCTGATGGCGAGCCAGAAATCCAGATAATCGAAGAAGAAGTTCAGAAAGTAGTTATTGATGAAGACGGTAACGAGAAGACCGTGACCGTCACAGTACAAAAAGAAGTGATCAAAGAACCCAGTGAGAAAAAGAAGGACGGAGAATCCAAGAAAAAACAGAAAGAGAAAGGAGAGAAGGGGAAAGATAAAGATAAATCAGAGAAAAAGGACAAGAAAAGTAAAGACAAATCTAAGTCAGAGAAAGATGGCGATGAAAAAGAAGGAAAGAAAAGCAGTAAAAAAGACAAGGACAAGACATCTGGAAGTTCATTGTACGGTGGAAAGGATCCCTATGGAAAAGACTCCAAGAAGGAGAAGAAGAAGCTCACTGCAGATACCATCGGAGATATGCCCGAGGTTATTAACCTAACACGAAGACTTGATGCTGTAGAGAATGGCTTGAAAGGTCTGCGAAATATCGTTGATTCAATGGTGAATCAGGTTGACTTTGGCGATGGAGTTGGGGAGATCTTAAAGGCACAGTTAGATCAAGTGCAACAGCAGATCAGTACAGTAGAGCTTATTCCTAAAGACGAACCCAAAGAAAGCAAGAAGAAGAAGAAAGGAAAAAAAGGTGCCGAAGAAGTACCTCAGACTGGTATCATCACGGAGGGAGGAGCTGTGGTCGGAGGGGGTGCACCAGGGCAGACTGTGGTAGGACCCGGGGGTGTTGTAACATCAGCCCCAGGAGCTCCAGTTGTTGGTGCAGGTGTCCTACCTGTTGTTATACCTCCACCAAGTCAGAGAGGGGCTGCAGACGGAGGGAAGGCAGGAAGGACACCTTCTCGTAAGGAAGGACGAAAGGCAGGGATACCTATGAAGGGAGCTGCAGGTAGCAGGCCTGACAGCCAGGATGGTGACAAACCAGCCCCGCTAAAGAAACGTACCACATTACGGGACCTTCAACTCAGGAAGAAGGCTCGAGAGGAGGGTGTGAGTGTTGAAGAGATCGAAGCAAGAGAAGCTGAAAATGAAAAAGACTCAAAGGACGACAAGAAGGACGAAAAGGACCAGGACAAAAAAGACAAGAAAGATGACGATGCTGACGATACGAGCTCCTCGGAATCTCTTGACTCTGAAGAACAACAAGCAGCAATGGATGAAATGCTCATGGAAGAAATTGAAGCAGCTTTAGAAAACGCTGCTGATGATCCTGAGGCCCAAGCATACGCTCTGAGACTCAGCCTTGAACAGATGAGTAACATGAAGAATAGTATCTCTAAGTCTCACGATGAGTTCCGTAAGGACATGGACAAGAACAAGCATGCCATTAATCAGATTGCAAGAGAGCTGTCTTTGTTCAGAGCCGCAAGAAAAGCACAGGTAAGATACACTATGGATGGCGTAACGGTACCTAGATTCAAGGGCTTTTCTCCGGGTTCTTTGATTTTTCAAGTTTATCGCTCCTCAAGACCCAACACGCTAAATTCCAGTCCAAGCTGTGAGTTAGCCCTGCTCTGACCTTTAGATCAGTCCAGAGGTTGTTTCAGGGTACGTTCGGCAAAATTTAGGGTTTTGAAGGGTGCATAGCCCTATGGGTGTCCAACCTTTGCCATCTATTCAGTGAATGATAGTTACTGATCCTTATTTTGTGTATTATCATTAGGACGCCGAAGGCTTCAACGCTGTTCACCATGTACACAGCATGGTTCTAGAGCTACAATCAAAACACGAGAAGATAACATCAACCACAGCAGAGTTAGTCAACGAGTACAACAGAAGAGAAAAGACATTTGAAGAACTCGTTGAGAACGTGGAGAGAATCCAACAGAACAAGGCAGACAAACAAGACGTGAACCAAGAGATCAACGTCAAGGCTGACAAGATGGAGTTGGAGAGTAAAGTCAGCATGAACCAGTTTGACGAAGGCTTCAATCTTCTTGATCGCGGTTTGAGTGATGCACTGGAAAAGATGGAAAGCCAGGTAAAATATGGCTGGGGTGCTCTGCACACAGCGAGAAAACACTCTCTTTAACTTAACCACTACCCATCCCATTCCATTCACTTCCATTCATTGCCATAGCAAACCAGGCGAGATCTATATTTTCTCTCCCTAAATCCCCCCCCCCCCCTCAAACTAGGTAAGGTATAGAACGAGTTACCCTTGTAAGGCAAAGAAACACTATTTATAAGTACCAAGAAAGACGTCCATGAAATAAGATAATATCGCCTCTTTTAAAAGTATGTTTAGCGACAATGACGGACAATTCAGTTTTACCATCTTTTTTGTTCATGTTTTGATCACCAGATGTCTGTAGAAGACGCATTAAAGCATACTTTATCAGAACTGCAGTCCAAACTGTCTCTAAAACTCGATCGCAATGAACTCGATAATCTGAAATCTCAGCTGGAATCGCGGATCAAGGAGATCCAGATCACTAAAACTGTAGTGAGAGAAAAACCCGAGGATGGTGAACCTGCTGGCTTCAGAAGGTAAGGACAGATTCTCTAAGACCCTGATACCAAGGCGTGCTGCGAGGAAAGCCTTATTCAATAAAAGCGCATATTTACGCAAGGTGACTTACGGTAGCAGTCAGCCAAGACACTTCTTCTCCACTGGTGTCAGAGTACTTCTCTTCTTTGGTTCTGACGTAAATAACTTCAGACACAAAGTTTTCCTCCCTCCTTAAAAATCAACTTCCAAATTCAAATAGATCTTTCCCGAATTCGCTTGGGTGATCACGAAACAATGGTTCCAAGTCGAGACTGAACTTGACTCTTTTATTTATCAAGGCCAACCTCGACTTGAAACCATTGTTTCTTGATCATCGAAGCCGAAATTCGGGAAAAACCTATTCGATCCTGAGTGTCCCACTCTGTGATACAGTACATTAACCAAAGCTTCAATAGATAGCGTTCCTTGTCCATTAAACCACCATCATAACCCTTCGCAGAAACGATTTTGATTGACGGAAAACCGACCCAAGCTGAAGTGGTTGTGTCACCCGTGTTGCGAGTTCTGTCTTTTGAAATCCCGCGGGAATCCCTCGATGTAGATTAACAGAGGGTGTCACGGCGCACTACCAATATAGTACGCACTATCCCTAAGCAAGGGACCGCAGAGGGAGAGGATACTTTTAGGGTGCTTCGCGGTCCTTGCCCCAGACATACCGGAAATGACTAGTAGGACTCCATCGAGTGGATGACCTCATGTTGTAGGATTTAGAGTTGTTTGTTAACCGCATTATAATTTTTTGTTTGCCATTTCAGGAATATATCGGAAAAAGTCCATTGTATATCATGTGATAGACCACTAGAGGTCAATAAAGGACCAGCCAATCCGAATATGCCAAAGATGCAAGGGCTACCGAGCCACAAGTCTTCAAAACCGTACACTACCTATGAACTGGAACACATACGTCAACACTCCAAAATGAATACCAGCTTAAGGAAAGCGGTCATTAATGCAGATTTGCCCTACTCTGCCCAGAGGTTAAAGAATGAAGTGGTCGCCATGACTGGTATGGTGGATTTGATTGACTTGCCTCCATCTCAACGATACTGTGGAGGAAGCCATACCATAATGCATCCATTCCGCAGATCCGTCAAGTCAACCTCTACTCATTTTAATCAATATGTAATGATTCGTGATGACGTAGAAACCAACGTAGCCCTCCCCCGTAGGGATTTCATTGTCCCCAAGGATTCTCAGCTGAAGAAATACATGAAGCCTAAACTACCTGCTATTGGTCAAGCCAACACACGTGATCCCTCACCTCCTCTTGATTACGATGATTCGTACCAGGACCGACCCTCCAGCGCCCCGGCCACGCCCGGGCTGTACAGCAACACGACAAAACGGGACCGAAGCCTGACGCCACCACCCAGGGATACCACAATCCTCGTCTCCCCACCCCTTGGGGACAACGGCAACAATTCGCCGATAGAGGTTGATAGGATATCGGTGACCTTACCGACGCCTGTTGCAGAAACCTGATTTTATCGTTGTTATATGCTTAGTCTTCAATTATAGACCACGGTGCTCTGCCCCTCGGGGGTAGCCAGGGGGTGATGTTTTACAGACAGCTTGATAAGTGGAATAAATACATATCGCTAAAAATAATTTGAGATTGCAAAAAAAATTGAATCCTTTGTCGAGTCAAAGCGTCTGCTGAGAAGACAAGACGTAAGATTCTTGGTTTGCAGTCATTTCAAAGAGAGAAAAAATGGAAAAAAGCATGTCCGCCATTTTGAATGATAACTTTTATCCCACCTCTCCAAAATGGCGAGTAAGATGTACGTGCAATCCAAAAATACGTTCTGTAGTCAACAGCAAAATTGCTGCGTTAATTTCAAAATATACTAATGTCAGATAACGAGACGGCACTATCCCCCCTGGTTATCCTAGAGGCAAAACACCCACTTAGGTACGACAGGAAGACAAACAAGAAAGCGTTCAGACTTCCTTCCTCTTTTCCCTCAGGTTAATTCACAGTTTATAGACTGTTGAATTATTCCTTTTCGTGCGGAAACAACTCATTTATCGACATTATTCTCAGCTGAGTTACACATTTAGTCCACAAAAAATTGCCGAGATAAAAACTGTAAATATTCAAAGCATACATTCGTCAATTCGTTCATTTGCTATTTTTCAGACCGTGCATATTTTGTCACAAAAAGCCTGTGAAAATCTCAAAGATTTTGGCTTGATATTTTATTGAGATATTTATCGATAGATTCGTCGTATCTAGGAGTTCAATATTTGTACTAATGATGTAATATTTATCAGATTTCGTGCGTGTTGCACGTTTGTGTATTATTCACTTAGCGAACATGACAGCTAAAAGGTTCTTCTGTCATTGTTCTTGTATATAGTTCTTAAAACGTTGTGAGATATAAAATGCTAAAAGTGATATTAAAGCATTTGTATGTTTTGACTAATTGTAGTGATAGAAATACCCCAGAAGCAATTTGTGAAATCAAATCGAATTCGCTTGTCGGGTAAATAAGGGGTTGATGATTTTTTTTACTTCTCACGCATTTTTCTCATGACTGAGTGTTTTATTCGCAATGTCATTAGTTGGAGCAGTCCCACATACTGGAATGTTTTGAGGTGTAAGTGTGGTGTGGTGTTAGATGAAGACATATTGTATGATTCGATGTGGTGTGATGTGAAATGAAATGGTGATATTACTGTGTGATGCGGTGATGTGGTGTGATGTGAAATAAAATGATGATATTACTGTGTGATGCGGTGATGTGGTGTGATGTGAAATAAAATGATGATATTACTGTGTGATGCGGTGATGTGGTGTGATGTGAAATAAAATGGTGATATTACTGTGTGATGCGGTGATGTGATGTGATGTGAAATAAAATGGTGATATTACTGTGTGATGCGGTGATGTGGTGTGATGTGAAATAAAATGATGATATTACTGTGTGATGCGGTGATGTGATGTGATGTGAAATAAAATGGTGATATTACTGTGTGATGCGGTGATGTGATGTGATGTGATGTGCTAATATTACTGTGATGTATAATGTGACATGATGTAACAATGCATTGCGATTTGATGTAAGGTGGAGTACTGTGCTGTGCTGTACTGTGCTGTGCTGTGCTGTGCTGTACTGTGCTGTACTGTGCTGTACTGTACTGTACTGTACTGTACTGTACTGTACTGTACTGTGCTTTGCTGTACTGTGTTGTGATGGGGTGTGGTGTGGTGTGATGTGTTTTTTATTTTTCTTATCTGTATAATAGAGATTTTGAAGAATATGCTTTAAGCATATTGTATGAAGGTTGAGTTGGTCATATACAATACATTAAGTGCAACATCTCCAACAAGTTTATCAGCTATGCTTAATATCGTGCCTATGTGCAGCATATATCTAAAAACCGCGAATTCTGATTGGTCGAGCAGTTAGACTGCATCTAAGATTCCATTTTCTCGATAATTAACTTATGAGTGAATGACATCAGTTGTTTTTTCAATTCACATAGTAATATCTCAGTATTAATTCTTATCAAAATTCAAAAACTTCATTAGAAAGTTGAAAGGGAATTATTTATCATAACATATTATACATATTATATTTGTAAACATTTCATTGTATAACAATCTTCAACAATTTTTGAAAGATTATTTTGATTCAAATTTTTTTAAAGTTTTCCATTCAAGGCGATTTATATTTTACTTTCTTCATCATAATTTTGATATTCTAGTCAGACCTGGTTTCTCTTGTTTATCCGCTGACCAGTTGTCTTGTTTGCCAGACATGTGAAGACAGTCTTCCTAGTAGCCAGAGAACATCATTTAAATGACATGCGCAAACCCCTCGAACATTATGAATAGTAGGTACTCTTCTTTCCAAATAATACAGTACCAAATATTTTTTGGTCAGAGGTCACCATTCAATTCACATGCGCGAAGTCCGACTAAAAAATCGTTCGACTTTATCAATTATTTCTGGTCAGAGGTCAACATTCAAATAATATGCGTGAATATGTGAAGTTCTAGTATAAAGATTGTTCGACTCAAATTCCGATTTTTTCTGGTCGAATGTTATCATTCAAATGATATGCGTGAATTTCGACTAAAAAGAGATATTTTCATTTATAATTCATTGTTCTAAGTTCACTAAGATCATTCTCATTTCAAAGGGTTCAGGTTCATTCCGCTGTCAGTTAAAATTGTGATTCTTTACTTGCTATTTCCATCTCATTTTGTAAACACTCTTCCTTGTCTAACATCAGATGAACATGATCATCATTATCTTCAAAGTTTGCATCAGTCGAACCACATTCACTGCTCACCTCGTCTTCACGCTTCTCTGCATATAATTCTTCTAATTCTCCATCCCATTCAGGTGGTACTATCCCAATATTCACTGTTTCAGTTGAAGCATTCCCTTTGTATCTGATAAAAGGTTGGACGGTATCAGAATGGCGGCTTGTCTTTGGGATCGATAGAAGCTGAAAAGTATTATTACCAAGTCTCTTCATCCGGGCCACTTTGGTACTGATGCTCTTCCTTGAACTCATTCTCAGTGCCCCGACGGCCAGGTTGATATTTGACTGAGAGGGACTGGTAATACCCTCTCTGAATTTGAGTTCCCGATCCAGTCGTCCGGTCAGGTTCATTTGAGATATAGTAGAAAGAACACTGAGGTATCTCTTGGTACCTGGAGGAAACGTGTCCTTGACGACCTTTTTAGGCAAACGAAGCATTGCTTTAGCATGTGCGTAGTACAAAGAGAAATTACTATTAACAATAGAGATAGGCAGAGTTATCATTAACACTCCCCACAATGCACATGCGCTGCTGACAACACGACCTGGCCACGTGATTGGTGTGTCGTCACCATAACCAACGGTTGTCAAGGTGATGATAGCCCACCAAAACGAGGTTGGAATGTTGACGAACTTAGTCCCTGTAGCGCCGCCATCGGCATAAAAGACAAGCGTGGAAAAAAACACGACGGATATGGCTAAAATAAGAAGCAACAAGCCAAGCTCGTGCAAACTGCCTTTTAAAGCCAATACCATTATCTGAAGGCGATACGAAAAACGAAATAGACGGAAAATCCTTAAGAGACGAAACATGATCAATATCTTAAATCTCTCCATATCTGCGGCGTTGATTACGAACTGCAGATAAAACGGCACAAGCGCGCCTACATCCACCCACGTCATAAGCTTCTTTAGATGCGCTATTTTGGAAGGACAAAAGAGTAATCGAATAACGAACTCGAACGTGAACCAACTGCCACAGACGTACTCGATGACGTTAGGTGAACTGCTGGCCGGGAGGACTGGGAGACTGGAGAGGATGAAGTCGAGTACTGAGAGCATGATGAACGCAAGGGAAACAAATGTTGTTACCTAAAAAAAAAATAGATAAATGATTTATACACAATAGACTTAAACCTGGAAGCTTCAGTTGTTAAGCTGTGTTTTACATTCAATATTTACAGTTACATACAACTCTCGTAATTTTTTATTTTTTGGAGGGGGTGGGGTGGGGTGGGGGTGGAATTTGAAAACCGGGAGATACCCTTGTGGTAAGAGAGAGAGAGAACCGCACATCAAATAAATTCAATTCACATTTGGCACCAACAGGGCTTAAACCAGTGCACCCTCATGGAGGGCCATGCACAAAGAATGCATACAATGAGTAAAGAGAGAGGATGATCAACAGACAACATGAATGTGAAAAAAAGGAAATTTTGATTCTATAGCAGATGGCCAAGAATTTTTCAGTAGACAAACCTTCATGAATGCAATAGAAATAATACAATCTCGATCATTACCAATCCTTTTATTTAGCTCGATTCTTTTCAATTTTTTTGATGGATTTTCTCTGATTACTGGTAGACTGAAAGATAATTCATTAGTCGACCCCAAAAACCAGCAATTCTTTTAACTCATTTATTGTCATGAAAATCATTCAAGGCAAGTAAAGCACTCGACTCTAACAGCGATCTTCAATTAAAAACCTCTCACAAGCAGTTTTTAATCAAGGTTTCTCGGTTTTTTTAGTAATTTGGTCGCTGCGTGCGATGGCTTTGGCACACAGCAAACCATTGTGATCCAAATCAGAAATTTCTTCAGTGTCAGTTCAAATAAAACCTTTTAACTGTAAATAAAGCATTTAACCAACAGAGAACTAATGATTTGAACATGTAAATTTAATTACTAAAATTCAGAGTGCTAACTAAAGTATTCTTAATGGTTTTGTAGTGCCTAAAAAAAAAAAGAAAAGTTTTCCTTGGATTGTCACGTCCATTCCTAAGCCGAAATCGTGTTCTCATCTTCCATTAAGAGTACAAATTTCAATGTTAAAAATTACGAATTTTAGTTTTGGCAGGTTTTAGTATACATTCTTTAGGCTCTTAACCAATGTTATATTTAAGTGTGTTAAGCCAAGGCTGATAATCTAATAAAAAGCTTTTGATTTATTGCTAGAAATTACGAAAATCTCTTTCAGTAAATTCTAAATTTGAAATACAAGGTTCATTACGTAGAAAGGATAGCTAGTAAGTTTATAGCACAAGTGAGCATCACTCGAGATTTTCTTCTAAGCCGCTTAACAAATCAGCTACTCTAGAAAGATAAATAAACCCATATCTGTTAGGGATTTCAAACACCAAGACAATATCTCTGTCACCTAGCTAAAACTACGAATGATCTTCTAGAGCATTTTACATTTTTTGATCATGAATTATTTTTGATCTCTGAATATAAAAAAAAAATAAAAAAAAAAATAATAATAATAATAATAAATATAATATAATATAATAAATATAATATAATAAATATAATAATATCAGACATTGAGACTTGAATCTTACTGGGTTCAAGCGCTTGACAATTCAACAGAACAAAGTCAGTTTCTTTATATTAAGCTTTTCAAGTACGGGGTTTAAATGGGACAGATAAGAAAGTATTTTTATGTGCGAAGCCTCTTGATTGTTATCGCTTGAAGAAATATAATAATGATAATAATAATAATAATAACAATGATAATAATAATAATCAATATTAATATTAATAATAAAATTTCTTTGTGTAATATATATAATGAGATAGATATGTACGTGATTCAAGTTATCTTTAATAGATCCCGTAGAGCAATATCCCCGGTAATGTAACCTTAGTTTTGAATTTCCAAACATCAGACTTCAACGTCAGTATATAGATTCAAATACAATCAATTTGCTTTAGCATTTTATTTGTTCTGTAAAACCATTTTGAATCGATTTGGTCTTAATTAAACGTCTTTTGTGAGGCATCAAATTAAACATCGGCAAACCAAAAGCCTTTAACACAACATAGGTAATGAAAGAGGCGGAGTAAAAACTGTAATAGTAGGTTTGTACAACATCAACTACCTCGAATATTGATTTATAAACAGCATGATTTACATTCACTTTTCAATCTGTAACAAAACTGAACTGAAATGACTAGGAATATTCGCTCAACAATTTTGGCGGGAAAGACACGTCCGCGTCATTTTTGGCGGGAACTATGCTTAATCCTTGCGAAAGAGGAAGAATTGAATATCAGCATTTTACATAGGCAAAATAAAAGTTTTCCATCGACAATACGCTTCCAGACATGTTATATTGCTATGAATATTTTTAAGGATATCCCTAAGTCGGGAAAATAAGTCGCTAGAGGTGTTTGCAGATCATCATGAGCTCTGTAGGTCATTATGCAGGCATTTGCAAACTGAAAAGGAAAGGAAGCGCTGCCAGCTGTCTATGGTCGGCTCAAATAAAATTCCTTTTTGTCGTTGATAATTGTTTGTTTGAATGTTTTGGTTCGTTTGTAATTTGTTTTCGAGCTTCAACACGGAATAATTATGCTATTTACCAAACCTGAACAGAGAGATTTCCCTTCATGTAGCAGTGAATACAGAAATATCTAGTTTTTATAGTAAGACCAACGCAAGTGGATATGAGTTATGCGATTTTATCTTTTTTCGACTTTTTTTCTAGCAAGAGTATAAGCGACTCTTTGTTTTCATTAAGTTAGAAACCACTTGGATTGTTTTTATGGTTTCCAAATTTCTAGGCAAGAAGTCTGAGTATATTATATGCCTGAGTTGAATAAAAAGTTTAATTTGAACGTAAATAATTCAGTAAATATCAACTTCCTTAAGACGAGAAAGTGCGCTCGAAATAAACCCTCGGGAAAAATAATCAAAGAATAGAAAAAGGAAAATGAAAAAAAAAATGGCAAATATTGATTAGATTATGCAAAAGCTTTTTTTTTTTGCTGGAATTCTACCTCTCGTAAACCAAGGTAAGCAGCGTTTGCAACTTTTTTAGTAACAGATGTAAAGGTTTTATGAATTAGTATTGAGCGTTACCTTAGCAGCGACTGACGAAAATGGTTCGTCAAGTAATCTCCAAAACCATGGCTGGATCTTTCGATAGAAATTCCTGAAGCTTTGTCGATCCACAGAGGTTTTGCGTAGATAAGATGCTGTCTTGCAAGAAGCATCGCTAGCTTCAGAGTTAATGCTTTCTTGTGAGGCATTGATGTTAAACACACGTAAGTTTTCAATGGCTGTTCTTTGTCGAGTATATTCAGGCCAACAGCAAGCTTCCATTTGCTCTTCATCGATCCCCCAGAACGATAATTCCTCTTCAAACGCTGTACCACAAATCCCTCTTGGACAATGGAGTTTTCCCGTTCTATAGTAATTCAGGATTTCCTCAAAAACTCCCGAGTGTCTGTCAAAGAAGAACTCATTATTCATCTTGTCGTATTCAGGAGCTTCTTGGGGCTGTCCTGCAATCCATGCCAGTCGGGTATCAGGAATACTTGTCAAAGTGCTTTGAAATGTTTCATATCTTCGTCCCCCTACATTAATAACTAGTCGTCGATCTCCTGAATTCGTGCTTGGCATCTTCCCGTTTTCTTTCCTCATTCTGCTCAACCCTTGTGTAGAATATAATACCCTTTTCAAGATGTCTGTCTGTCGTATTGATGTACCGTGGTCGAGAGCTTAACCCGATTGGAGTAAACGTGACCGGTCAAAGCTGTTCACGATCTCCTGTGATGTAGAAACATATTTGAATAAACTCATTTTATGATCACCATCAGCTGGCTGTAATAATCAATCGCTTCAAGCTTTAGTCAGCTAATAATTTTATCGATTAGTTGTAATCTCGAAATTTCTTCGCGTTTCTATTTTAATTAAGTTGTTGCAAAACATCTTGTTTTGCTGGGGAAAAAAAAGAAAGCGTCGTAAACTTCCAAAACTAAAAAGAAAAAAAAACCAATGTAATTAATTTTTACCGACAATTGTTATTAATTTTTTTTCTTCCATTTTCATTCTTTCCCATTTTTCCTTTCATTTTATTATTTATAATATTTACTTCTGAAATCGTATACTTCTTTTCACTATTTCTTTTTTTCTTCCGTTTATTTTCTACAAATATATTTTCTATTTCCCCGTTTGGTTTATCATGTAAATGTCGGAATTATTCATAAGATTTTCACTGTCGTCTGTCATTTCACGACTTCCTCTCTCCACTTCTCGTTCTTCCTTTGATTTATCTTGAAACATTATTCGTCGCTCATGTCTCCTCACGGTGTATTTAGTTGAAGGACCTTACTCAATTTACTTAGTGTTAATTCCGGATGGTTTTTGCCATGATTCACAAGATTCGACATGAAAAATCAGATAAGGGTATCGATAGATCCTCTAGACGTCCTGGAGTACCTGATGTGAATCACAACCCACTATTCACAATAAAGCTCTGAATCTAACCCGATCCTAAAATAATTTTTCAATGCCAAATTCTGTCTTTTCCTGTTATCTTGCTTTCTTTATTTCTGTTCTCTTCTATTCTCTTTCCTGGCTTGTTTTTAACCTTATCCTAAAATAATTTTTTCAATACTAAATTCCATTTCCCCCTGTTATCTTGCTTTCTTTAGTTCTGTTCTCTTCTATTCTCTTTCCTGGCTTGTTTTTAACCTTATCCTAAAATAATTTTTTCAATACTAAATTCCATTTCCCCCTGTTATCTTGCTTTCTTTATTTCTTTTGAAAATAGAAGAGCCTGTAACCAGGACTTATAGGACATGTTAGAAAAAGAAAAACGTAAAAAAAATTTTTGTTTCCTTTTTTGTCTTTTATGATTCTCTTTTCTGGCTTGTGGTTGTGGTTGTTGAATATTTAATAAATCTTAACCTCTGACTTCTAAATAACTCTATTATTACGTTTTTTTGCGAGCGATTAAAGTTTTCGCTGCTCGTATCTTTATTTCTTTTTCTTTTCTTTTTTCATCCTCTTTATTTGTTGGCTTTTTTATCCTTCTCAATAAATCTAAACGACATCTAAACCACTAGATTTGAATGTGTTTTCTTCTTCTTCTATATTTGCTTCTTTTTCCGCCCCGTTACTAATATTCGATGTTTTGAACTGCGTTTTACGACTGGATAGAAGAAAACACTCAACATCGCGTTATCGTGTCCTCACAACGATGCATGCATTACGAGGACGTCACGATCAATCAAGTCTTACTAATCGAGTTAATTTTATATACAAGTGTTTTCCCCGATATTTTTATTAAAAAATCTAAAATAACTTTCCCTTGTTCTAAAACCTCCTACGATAGAATAAAAACGCTTATGTCGGCACTGTGTACTTGTTTGAGGACGTCATGATCAATCAAATCTGATTGAGTTTTAACATATTCTGCTTATTACTATTATTAGAAGATGTGGACTTTTTTTGGTTTACCTAAAACCTCCTAGAATAGAAAACAAAAACGCTTGGAAAAGATGCCATACGTTCTCATATGCCCTCATAAGCACTCAAAACCTGGACGTCAACACGAGGACTGACCTTGGTTTTAGGATGAAGATGTCAAACTGATAGATACAATCGAGTTTGAGTACTTTTTCTTTGGATATTCGAGTTCGTTTTTGTTCCATATAGGATTATCAATAAATACAGCTCAACTTACGATAACTCGATAATATTACCAAATTAATTGAAACAAAAAAATTATATGTAAAAAACAAATTGGCTAGTCAAAATATATATTGAAACTGCAGACGCTGTCGGTCTTGTGATATTTTTGGTCTTTCAATAAAGAACATCTCAAGAGAGTTAAATGCGATTGGTTAAATTATCGATGATAAGTTTTGCAAATGATTTTTTTTCTCTTTTGATACTGTTAAAGAAGACAGCTTAGCGTCATCATGTCTTATCGTTTTTTTTAACTACTTCAGATTTCGTTTCACTTTCACACAGCCCTTCCTCCCAAATACCGTTAACTCGTTGTCTCAGTACTAGTTTGAGCGCCGAGTGACTGAAATTTCATCTGCGACTTGGTAAGATTTCGCTTCTATTATTATTATATAATTATAATAGTTTAATGAGAATATATTTTGATTTCAGTATTTTGTTTTGATTCGATCGCGTGATTTCTCAATTCGTATACCCAAGTTTTTAATTTGCTCTAAACAGAAATTCAAATTAACCAGTTATTTTGTAGCGTTTTAGTTTCTGAGCTTACAACTGACTATATCACTATTATATATGTTGATGTATGCATGGTGTGCAATTGTATATATGGGTGTTTGTATTATCACTATTATATATGTTGATGTATGTATGGTGTGTTGTTGTGTATATGGGTGTTTGTATTATCACTATTATATATGTTGATGTATGCATGGTGTACTGTTGTATATATGGGTGTTTGTATTATCACTATTATATATGTTGATGTATGTATGGTGTACTGTTGTATATATGGGTGTTTGTATTATCACTATTATATATGTTGATGTATGCATGGTGTACTGTTGTATATATGGGTGTTTGTATTATCACTATTATATATGTTGATGTATGTATATGATGTGCTGTTGTATATATGGGTGTTTGTATTATCACTATTATATATGTTGATGTATGCATGGTGTGTTGTTGTATATATGGGTGTTTGTATTATCACTATTATATATGTTGATGTATGTATATGGTGTACTGTTGTATATATGGGTGTTTGTATTATCACTATTATATATGTTGATGTATGTATGATGTACTGTTGTATATATGGGTGTTTGTATTATCACTATTATATATGTTGATGTATGCATGGTGTGCAATTGTATATATGGGTGTTTGTATTATCACTATCATATATGTTGATGTATGCATGGTGTACTGTTGTATATATGGGTGTTTGTATTATCACTATTATATATGTTGATGTATTATGATGTACTGTTGTATATATTGGTGTTTGTATAAATATTAATGCCTATTTTTTCACCATTACAAGAATGAGTGACGTAAGGTTTTTGAAGTCAAATTATAAGATAGAATCAGCATTTCTTACCTGTCAGTCGCACTCCCATCACAAGAGCTTTCTGATTACAAACCTTCAATTCCTTGTTCTATGTCTGACCATTAAGTATCGTCAAGCCTTTAATTTATTCGTTTATCTCATTCATCCACTAACATGTCTTCCCTTCGTGTGTGTTTGATAACCCAAAATACCAGACACACTTTACGTGGGCACGAAAGCTTTTACCCGTAAGGTTTAATGAGGAAAGACATCTGTGATGGGTTGAAATATATTACGTTTTTTTTGGTTGGTTATCAAGTGTGAGGATTTAAACCTTCTTAGAATTTTATTTTTATAATCTTAATTTATTAATACTATACATTCTCCATTTTTCTTTTCCTTTTTTTCTTTCGTTTTTCTTTTTTCGTTTCTTTTAATTTTTCCTTTCTTTTTTCCCATTGTTTCATCCGATTATTTATCGATTTATCTTGTTTTCTTCGTTATTATCGATATTTTATATATTCTTAAAAATATAATCACTCTTGTTAAGTCATTAGATCAGTCTGAAGCGCCTCAAGACATCCTAAAGCTAAATCGGGCAGATTCATTAAGTCAATAGAAACCAAAAGAGTTGATAATGGTCATCTAATCCCAGGCCAAACCGCCCTCAACAGCTTGGGGTATATTCACAAACAATCAAAATACAATAAAAATTCAAAATACCCTAAAGACATAGAACTATATCAGTTCAGCAAAACTTCTTCGTCAATATAAACATGGAAAGAGTTCTCAAATGAGTTTGTATTGTCCTAACCAAGGTTCCTTAATATAAGAAAGAGCCTCCGTCCCACTATATCGAAGTGTTACCAACATGCAGCTGGTTTCTCAGGATGATATTTTCTTCCGATAAATAGATATACTAATCAACTGCGATATTCTTTACCCCCTAGTTTTCTTTCTTGAATTGATCATATTTCGTGGTTACTGCTAGAAACACTAATTAATAAGATCTTACAAAACACGGATTTACAATGCGACGCGTGCTACCATGGCCGTTCTCAGTTGACATGTAACCGCCAAACAGAAAGCGAGAAAATGTTTGACAGACCCAACCCTTGTTTACTAGTGGAAGAAAAATTGAACTCGGTCACGATGTTATTCAATGAAAAGATCTCGGACTGATGAACGAGTAAAATACTATTTAGTGGTGGCGGGGGGAGGGGGGGGGGGGGGTGCCGAAATTTCCAAAATCTATGAAACTAGCTAAAAAATTCCTAATCTAGCTAGACATTTGCTTAAAACTTGGGGATGTAGCCCACTTTCGCACTCTGTCTATGTGTCTGTCTGCCTGTCTGTTTTGTCTGTTCGTCTGTCTGTCCGGTAACCAAAGGATTTTTAGGGGGGGGGGGGGGCACACCCCCATCCCCCCGCTTCCGCCGCCCCTGTTTATAGTTAATTTGGGTGGCCATGATAGCACAATAACCTACAAGATACATAAAAACAAGCCTTCTTTTGGTTATTATTCAGGGCTCTTTTTGCCGGCTGATCGTAAAAATAAGATTTTTAACGACTTCCTCAGAGGAAACTGTGCAAAGCATGCAACTAACTTAATGTCAGAATATTAGTCCGACGACGAGCCAAAAATATAACTGGTTTTCTTTTTATAGAACAATCTTAACACCCTCTAAATAACATATGTTTTAGGGTAAGCAATCTGAATATCTTCGGAAGAATGTTTCCCAGCTTTAGGCCTGACTATGGATATGCTGTATGGATATGCTGTAGCCATAACTAGTGAAAGATTTTTCTAGACGTTTTTGATAAAGAATTACCGGTTTGTTATCTCGGGTTATTTTGGCGGGACAACTCGAAGCAGCTCTTTCCTGTTAGTTATCGACAAAAAAAAATTTGCGTTAAGTTTAAAGAGATATGAAAGATAATGTATATGTATATATAGCTTGCGCATGTGCATAGAGTGCTTGCCATTTAGAAGAGATATGAAAGAATATATATATATATATATATATACAGCGATATGCAGAAATTATGATCCTCTTGATATATATACAAGTATATCAAAAGTATATTAGAAATTATGGGATATCATCTCTGATATTTTTTTCAGAAAGCGCTAGTGAGAGGCACCTCGAAAAAAATATCATCGATGATATCGCATAATTTCTGATACACTCTTGATATACTTCAGGAGGATCATAATATCGCTGTATATATATATATATATATATATGTCTTGTCTTTGATCTATCTACAATCTATAATCTATATATATATATATATATATATATATATGTCTTGTCTTTGATCTATCTACAATCTATAATCTATATATATATATATATATATATATATGTCTTGTCTTTGATCTATCTACAATCTATAATCTATATATATATATATATATATATATATGTCTTGTCTTTGATCTATCTACAATCTATAATCTATATATATATATATATATGTCTTGTCTTTGATCTATCTACAATCTATAATCTATATATATATATATATATGTCTTGTCTTTGATCTATCTACAATCTATAATCTATATATATATATATATATATACAGCTTGCGCATGCGCAGAGAGGGATTGTCATTTAGAAGTTAAGCCACTTAAAGTGGGTTTATGAGTGACACTGAAGTATACGAGCATTAAGTGTATATCATGAATAGCTCACACATCCGCTTGTTTATGTAGTAATACAGAATAAATATAGCTTGTTAAGTTTGGAGTTAAAAAGCTTGATAGACTTGGGGATGGGAGTTATTTCAGGAATCAGACAAAGTTATCTGCCATCTTGAGTTTGGCACACAAATCTGTAAGATAAAGAAACCATCACTTAGATGGAAGTGTCTTGTGGTTACAAGTGATTCAGGAAGGTCACAGGAACCAGCACGGGAACTAGCCCAATTTAGATACGATTCAAAAAAATACATTCCAAATTAGAAAAAACCTACTAATGGTCTATCACCAATCGAGCCCTGTGATTGGCTGAGCTACTAGGGGTCTATTAGTGATAGACCTCTAGTAGCGAAAAGCGCCGGTTTTGAAAACCAAAAAAAATACATTTAAAGCAAAATCCAAAACTTTTTGCATCCTTTTATTGGACCGATTAGTAGGTTTTTACTAAAACAATTAGACCTCTCGCCCTCATGGCCTACGAGTCAATAGCCCATTCGGCCTTCGGCCTCATGGGCTATTGACTCGTAGACCATTCGGACTCGAGGACTAATTGTTAAATAGATTTCCCATAACGTGTTTAGGAGCGCACAAACATGTACCACAGGTAGCCCATGCTAAGTATTATTGTCTCTGTAATAGAATCTTTAGGAAGCCACGGAGACTCGTCCTTCTGGAGTTTAAAGAAAAGATTTAGAGTCGGTTCTCACTAGCGTCAGAGTTAGGCTTAAGAATCGGAATCGTGCGTTCTAATGCAATGAGAACTGAAACCTCAGGTATGTTTTCGCAGGGTTCGACAGAATTCATGGATTTGTTTGGTTTAACGGAATCTGAACCGCAAGCCTCTCTTTCATGTCTGCTTTCTGCTCTGAAGGGACTGGGTATGAGTAGTGTCGTTTCAAATCGAAATTAGAAGAAAAAAGAAAACTTTCTGATCCTTCACACTAGTCATAGTTCTCCTTACCCTTGCGATTCCGTTCGACTACAGTTTGAATCAGACCTTAGGCAACCAAGATGGCGGAATATTTTGGATTTCAAACAATCTCATGCGTACTGACAAAACCGTGCGCGCTCAACATCATGGAAGAATGTTAGAAGTGGAGTGACTTCCAACATATTTCCATCCTTTCAACTTCAGTAGCGATATAACTTTGTTACCAGTCTTCCTTTTTCCTCGGCCAGATTGAATATTGGTTCGCGTCCTATGATTCCACCAGAAAAGTTTTCTCAGAATATAGGATTTTCTCCCATGCAATATCGCAAATGGGACTTATGCATTACTGTACGACATGTGATAACGAGTAATACCGTAATGTTTTCGACATAATACCTGATATGAGATATACGAGCTTTATATTCCGCCTTGAATATGATACTAAATACCAACCCAGTATTAGCGCAATGCTATCGCATGTCATTCCCTTAAGTATTATTTCTTAACATGGGAAGGGCTAGTGTTGTCATTCAATTCTGCTATACATCTCTTTGACATAGTAGCTAATACCAAACTTGAATCCGAGTCAATGAATCCGAGTCAAAGAGTGTTTGGACGTCTTACAAAAGTGACTTTTTCGGTGACTTTCACGACAATCTTAAGTTATTTCATTGTGTAATCACATATAACACCAGATGTAGCTAGATGGTCGCATATTTTTCTTCTTCAATATTTATTATATGAATTGTATTCTTAATTATTCTTTTTGGATATGAATATTTATTCTTAGTAGGGGTAGTGTATCAAATGCAACGAAAGTTTTGTCACTTTCTCCTGTCACTTATTTTTATGACGAAATGATTGAATTTAGATGAAATTAAATAGTTTGAATTCGTAGCGAACGAAAAAATTAATGATGGTTTCTTCCTCGTTAAAACAAGGACAATTTCAGTAGATTATTCGAAGCAATTAATCCATCATGACACACAATCCTACCGCTTCTATGCACATCAGTTTACCGATTGACGTCATGTATACGTCATCTTGCTATGTCATCTTGTCAGTTGTCAGTATAACTGAATGGCCATCCTGTATAGTTCTTCCATCAGTGTACGCGTGACGTGAGTCCTACTGACTTGTCATCAAGTCCTAATGTGTGGATGAAAACCTCTTATGCTTCTTTCCTACAGTGGCCCACGTTTTTCTATTAGTATTCCGGAGAAGCGAAACCCCTTTTTCTTGATTATCATGATGTAGATTCAGTGCATAGGATTCATTCATTCATTCATTCATTCATTCATTCATTCATTCATTCATTCATTCATTCATTCATTCATTCATTCATTCATTCATTCATTCATTCATTCATTCATTCATTCATTCATTCATTCATTCATTCATTCATTCATTCATTCATTCATTCATTCATTCATTCATTCATTCATTCATTCATTCATTCATTCATTCATTCATTCATTCATTCATTCATTCATTCATTCATTCATTCATTCATTCATTCATTCATTCATTCATTCATTCATTCATTCATTCATTCATTCATTCATTTCTTAATTTCTTAATTTCTTCATTATTAAATTCCCAAAGATAATTATCTTGCTCGTTAGGATAGTCCTGGCAAATCACGTGATTACCCACAATGCATTTCCCTCGTATTTCAACGTACAGCCGACTACGAATCATGCTTCAGTTCGTGCTAAAAATCCCTGCTTTTGTACCTAAATTTTGTCTATAATACAAGCCTTAGCTCATTGGCTAGACTGACTACCCTAATATACCAAGCCATCGATGAGAGACACACATTATAAAAGATTGAATTAATAAACTCCCCTTAGGGCCTCGTAAAGAAAAGAGGAACCTGCAAAAAAAGAAAGGCTCTTGAACTGATAGCCACAATTCTTGTTTACCTAATACAAGTATACGTGCCTGAAGGCGAGAGACTCCTGTTCCTGTTTGTAAGTATTGTGTTGTTGAGAGCTGGTCTCTTCAGAGTTTTTACCGGGTTCTTTGTAAAGGAAACACTACTGCGTTCTGAAGTATTTTGAAACATTTTTGAGAGTTTGAAGCACACAAGGTTTGTAAGTAGTTTTAGGTAGTATTTTTGCTTTCATTTTCTTGTTATACCCGCCTATATTTCACATCATTAGTAAAATCCACTGCGTCAAGTCATTTTTGAGTTTGAAGCACACAAGGTTTGTAAGTGATGTTAGGTAGTATTTTTGCTTTCATTTTCTTGTTATACCCGCCTATATTTAACACCATCAGTAAAATCCACTGCGTCAAGTCATTTTTGAGTTTGAAGCACACAAGGTTTGTCATATATTTTCCTTTCATTTCTCGTTATACCCGCCTATATTTAACACCATTAGTAAAATCCACTGGCTTCAAATCAATATATAGTGTACTAGTACAACAATACGCCAGTAACAGTACGTGAAATGATCTATCTCAGCTTGTATGATCACCTAGCATTGCAAATCAGACTATCAATCATGGATTATCTCGAAAAGAACTCTTCTAACCCAGGGAGAAACGACAGCTTATGATTTATCGTCAAACTTGACAAATTAGATGACAAATTGAGCCTAATTGGATATTTCCCTGGCTCCTACACGTACATGAAGCCTGAGTGATAATACTAGCTCATCTGGTCTATCGTAAAGAGTATTACTTGCGGTATTATACAGTCTGCGATCGATAGGAAATAATCAAAATAACAAATCTTAAAACGTAATCTAGATCTAGGTGAATGTAAACGAACTATGAAAGTCAATAGGGTAAATTTGGGGAACACGGGGTGTTAGTTGCTATTGTCATGGATTCTATTCCTCGAAACCACCATCGCATGCG
This sequence comes from Anthopleura xanthogrammica, assembly GCA_964019055.1. Classification (NCBI taxonomy): domain Eukaryota; kingdom Metazoa; phylum Cnidaria; class Anthozoa; order Actiniaria; family Actiniidae; genus Anthopleura; species Anthopleura xanthogrammica. The sequence goes on from OZ025212.1 coordinate 15,633,239, forward strand.
AGTACGATTGTATATTCACTTTACCGGCTGATTCTCTATACTGTTCTTCGAGGCTTTTTTTGGGGGGAGGGGTTCTCCGTTTTTTCCTTTTTGCGGAATAATCAGATAAAATTTCAATTCAATTTGGCGCCGAACGTTCGAGACATGAGCCTCTGAGTAATACGACGTAAAATGATTACTAATCAATTCTATCTGTGTTAGGTTTTTAAGATAAATAGCTGCCCTAGACTGCGTCTTGGCCATACTTTGTCCAATATATAGCTGTCTCACTTCGATCCATGATAGCATAATTATATTCTTTGATCTTCCTTGGAATATGTAAATCAAGCCATAATCATAACACCAAACTTCAGTTACTTCCTTGTTGATGACTCCAACTTGAAGAGGGATTGAAGGACTGCAAATACACTAAGCTTCAAATGATCGTTCTTGAAGACGCTGGTGTGTTGTGAGTATCCAGTTACTTGGAGTATTTCTGAATTTTTGAATTAATGTGTATGTATGTCATATATACACATATGGATATATAAATATATTCGCACGTCTTGAAGCTGGCGCTAGTCAGTCTTTGAATATAGTGAAGAAAACATTTTATCACTATTGAATATAGTGATAAAATTCTTGTTTGCAAAGAAAACTTTTATAATTACAGTTTTTTAATTTGTACGAAAACAAACAAAACGTAGAAAAATATTCTCCTAAGAATTTTTATTTTTTGAATTCACTTCGCAATATTTCAGGTAGTAACTTACATTACATGTGATTAAGAAAGAAAAGGAAAAAAACAAAACTCCAAAAATTAAATGTTGGAAAAAGTACTAAATAAAAAATTTAATCTCAAAAGAAAACGAGAAATATCCTTTCGACCATCGTTATTAAGTGTTCAACTTATTAAAATCATGTAGGTAGTCATATTCAACTAGTGAATTCGTTGAAAAATTACTTTTCACGATGGGACATTTTGGATTTCATTTTCCAATCTTTAGGATTAATTACCAGAGTCGTTTTTCTTGGTGTCATTGCGTCTAAAGTGGTATATGGCTATTTTTGACATTTGCATCAGTAAAGGCAGTGAGTAGGGAATGATAGGGATTGCTTTTAAGCTCTAGGTTTTACTTTTTTTTTTTTTCTTTGAGAAAATCCTTATTAATCTTAAATACATATCTCCAGCAAAAGTTATTTAGGCATAAAGACTTTTAGACCTTCCCTTCCCTTCTCATTTCATTCATATTTTATTCATGCTCTTCTCACTCGGACGGAAAACAAGAAGTTTACAACTTCAGGCGAACTTTCTAGAATACAAAACAGTCTGGCTCTTCTTTGAGCAAGAGCTTGATTACAAAATAAGGCACATCAAAACTGAACAGAAAACGTCAAGTTTAACTCTACTCCACAAATCCCAATTTGTAAAATTAATAAATAAATATTAAATAGATAACAAATAAATAAATAAATAATAATTAACAAACAAACATTAAGTAAATAAATAAATAAATGAAAATAAATAAATTCGATTCTACCAGAGAAAAACTGATCGATTTTTCAAACTTTAATTCGGAGTTTTTGCGTTTGCATTTTTAGCCAATCACCAACTATTTTTTTTCCTTAATCTTTTCGGCACCAACAGTGGAGGAAATTCTCCTCTCTGTTTTCTGTCGTTATCCTAAGAGCTCTAAACAATAACACTGGATTCTATTTGACAAAGCTACAACCCTCACTGCTAGGACAGTGTCATCAATAACAAATAATTTAGATTCTGAACTCTCAAATCCTTCATTATGTGAAGCCTAACTTATAGTACGATTCAAGCCCCCTTCATAAACATTTTACGAAGCTGTTTATAAATTACTTTGTATTTCCCATATCAAGTATTGGTTTTTCTTTCGTGATAATATAACTATCATTCGAACGGAAGACATTTCTAGAACTTTAACCGAGGAGATTGTGTTCCTTCAAATCCACTTTAAAATAAAGTATTTCGGGTAATAAAGATAACATTTTCCCCAAGAGTGCCAAAAATAGAAACTCGGATCAAAAGAAAAGACTTAGTGTGTCGTGAAAATCAAATCAAATCAATAAATGGATATCTTCTTGAAAGCTTGCTAGGGTTCGGAAGTTTAGTTATTTAGGATAAGACATCTATCTCAAGGCTCGAGGTTCTTGAACTCCAAGTTATTGAAATTAATTGATGGGGAATCAAAACGGAATGAAACAATTCCTGATCCCTGAGTTAGCTTGTTATCTTTATTTTCACATAAAATCTTTAAAAAGTCAGTGTGAGACTAATAGATATATTTAAGATTAATCACATTTATTTTCCCTGAATTCAAGCGATTTTTATTCTATTTATTTTACTCTATCTAGGAAACGTTGCTATGACAACAATGGTGATTTCCCGCCATTTTTCGACCAACTCCACGTGTCTTTTATCTTCTTATGAGAACATAACCTATTACTATAAATACATGTTTGTTTTTGTATATATTGCAATGTTCTACCGCCAATGCCCGAGTTCTTCACATCGTTCACTTAGCAGATTATTTCCTTGAGTAATTTTTATGATTTACCTTTCATCTATTTTCTTTTCTTTTTCCCCTTTCAATCAAGTCCCATTAAGTGCATCTAGGCACCACGTGGGCTCTAACTAATACACCATCAAGTCTCATTAAGCCTTCTAGAACGTCTAGAGCAGTGTTTGGTAAAGTGGTTATTTTTCCCAGCTGGATATTCCATGATGAACTGAATAAGCTCTACATAAAACATCTTTTCGCTATCAAATGAATGGCCACTGTTAATCGATAACCGACAGCAACTGAAACTGGCTGGAAAGAATGTTTGTATATTCTTAAGTGCTCTAGGTTAATCGTCTATGTTTTTGACTGTGGTTGTTATGTCTTGGGGCTCATGTACGTGTCAAAAACTAAGAGTTTATTTAGCGTCTCCCTTTGCTTGTAGGTTTCTCTATCATATCTTCGTTGGGCTACCTGTGGTGTGTAGATTACTTACTAGCTGTTACGTAGCAACAAGTGTATATTCAGTTTACAAGTCTACTTTTACTTCCCACTATTCTGTATCTTGAATGGAATTTGAAGGGTGGGCCATCTTCCTGCTGGCAAGGACCTTGAGCAAAGGTCCTCACAAAATTATAGTTCTTTTCGAGGTCCCTACACAGTTCTGGTTCTTCTTGAGCTTAGGTCCCCTGCACAAAGTTCTAGTTCTTCTTGAGCTGGGTCCCCACAAAGTTCTAGTTCTTCTTGAGCTGAGGTCCTCACAAAGTTCTAGTTCTTCTTGAGCTGAGGTCCCCTGCACAAAGTTCTAGTTCTTCTTGAGCTGAGGTCCCCTGCACAAAGTTCTAGTTCTTCTTGAGCTGGGTACCCACAAAGTTCTAGTTCTTCTTGAGCTGAGGTCCTCACAAAGTTCTAGTTCTTCTTGAGCTGAGGTCCCCTGCACAAAGTTCTAGTTCTTCTTGAGCTGAGGTCCCCTGCACAAAGTTCTAGTTCTTCTTGAGCTGGGTCCCCACAAAGTTCTAGTTCTTCTTGAGCTGAGGTCCCCTGCACAAAGTTCTAGTTCTTCTTGAGCTGAGGTCCCCTGCACAAAGTTCTAGTTCTTCTTGAGCTGAGGTCCCCTTCACAAAGTTCTAGTTCTTCTTGAGCTGAGGTCCCCACAAAGTTCTGGTTCTTCTTGAGCTGAGGTCCCCACAAAGTTCTGGTTCTTCTTGAGCTGAGGTCCCCAAAAAGTTTTAGTTCTTCTTGAGCTGAGGTCCCCACAAAGTTCTAGTTCTTCTTGAGCTGAGGTCCCCACAAAGTTCTGGTTCTTCCTGAGCTGAGGTCCCCACAAAGTTCTAGTTCTTCTTGAGCTGAGTTTCCTGTTGTTCTTGTTGTTGCTTTGGAAAGTAAAGTGAGGGCATACTAAGTTAGAAATACAGCTGACAAAACTACAGTTAATAATAACGTACGTATAATTTCAACGAAAAATCCAATGAAATTATGGATGAGAGATCATTGTGATGCAACTAAACAGTTTTATAAGACACAGCCGAGTTTACGATTCTGCAGAATGAATAACTCGCCTTTGGCTACCGGGAGTCGATTAATGGATCTTTATTAATCTAGACGAAACAATTTTTTTCTTATTCTTCACTTCATTGAAATCCAATAGACAAATTGAAACTCGAAGTTGATAATAAAAGTCTCAAGGGCAAAAAGCGATTTGAAAAAAGTTTATCTTACTTCCGAAGTTCAAGTTTTATGCGCATTTTTCTTAGCGAAAAGAAACTGGTTGTTTACGATGGAAGTTATCTAGATTGCTTCCCGTAATTTTTTTCACCAATCTTTGAATCAAAAATTTCACTGAACGATATACCTAGCCCAGTATCTGCTTATCAGACCTCTGTGTCTGAACACAAAATATCTTTCTTCATTCTGTTATTATTCTAGCAGATCACGTACCGTCAATTAGGCTCGACAAAAGATCACGTATTCTGAATTCTTTTTTTAAAAAAAGCCCTTAGAGCACAATGGAGGCCCTATACAGTGGTTTAGTCTGACCCTTAAGGCTTTACTAGAAACAGCCAGTCTCGACGAATTTACAAACAGAATGTTCCAGAGCCATGATCAGTCTTACCTCAGTTAGTTGATATTTCTGCAACCCTAAAAATCACCAAATCGGTTTTTTACCTTATTTGGCTTGTCTTTCTTTTCTTTTCTTTTCTTTTCTTTTCTTTTCTTTTCTTTTTTTTTCTTTTCTTTTCTTTTCTTTTCTTTTCTTTTCTTTTCTTTTCTTTTCTTTTTCTTTTTTTCTTTCTTTATTTATATAGAATTCTTGCGAAGCTTCTAAATTTATTCATGCTAAAAATAATTCACTTCACAGGAAAGCTCTAGTCAGGATATTGGTAAACCAACAGTCTTTTTTTTTTCTTTTTACTTCATACAAAAACCAAATATTGTCTAATTAAGCTAATTAACAAAACTCTGTAAGCATTCAATTCTTGCCTTAACAGACCAAATTGTTTTATTAATTCTATTACAACCATTTCAGTTCAGTTTAGTTTATTACCTGTCTGTTGCAATTCATTTTTTCCCAAGAATCATATTTAATGTAATGCGAACACATAAATAGGATTTATTGTTCATTTATTTATATAACTGTTTTTTACAGCTTCTAAATGTAATTTAATCTAACACTATATAATTCCCTTCAAGGCTATGCAATTTTTCTCCTAATTTCATTTCCATATTTATATTTCAAATCCTTTTTCTATAAACTAAAACCACTCCTAGGTGGCAAATATCCTTACTATTCATTTGCTTAATACAGCTATTTTCGTACAGTTTCTTCTAAATCTAAAATCTTATTAATTACCGAATAACGCTTTCGGGATTAAATCAACAGTGAGCTGTATAAACTAAAATCCATTTGATTAATACCAAAATTAAACATTTTTTATTGCTTCATTAATTTTTTTCCTTTTTAACAAATAAAAGATAAAAACTGGATGTTGAAAAGTATAAACAAATATGAACTGAAGATCCTGTAGAAATGCCGTATAAATTAATTTATTTCAGTATAGTTTTTGTTTAGTCTTCCAATCTCATTTCTAATCCATAAAAGGTTGTCGGAGCCAAAGTGGATGGATATGCAGTAGATCATTCCAAGACGGAAAGGAATTATGAGCATGTAACTAAACATTGAATAATCAAGGCCTTTCTTCGCCTACAAACATTGAATATCTCAACAGTAAGCTCCGTCATTCCAGCTAGTATTCTTGAACCTTAGAATGACCTATTCCCTATCATCTATTGCCTATTGCCTTTGGCGCAGACAAACTTTTTTGAAATAGTTATATATATATATACCATATGTTAAGTATATTTATGTAGTTGTATTTATATATTTTATTGTTAATACCAATACTTGATTATTGCATTATGTGGCAGTTGTCTGATACACTATGATGAGAGAGTAAGTGTTCACTAATTCCCCGTATTCTGCGGTGCAAAAACAAAGGAATTTCCTTCTCTTGACAAACTCTGTCTGTTTTTTCATTTCGTTTTCATTTTTAACCTCCAGCTAAGAATGTTCTGCCAGGAGTGTCTTTGTGATATTGTTCTAGGCTTCTAGCATCAGAGCTATCTGACAAGAACACTAGCAACCCATGAAGTCATCACGCAGTTTCTAGAGTTTTTTTTCTATAATTATTTTCCCGCCCGGCAATAAACTCAACATGCTGAATAAGGTCTTATTTTTTTGTCGGTATCGACAAATTTATAATTTCTTAAGGTGAAATTTGGGAACATGTCTACACAGCCACTGATTTTTACATCGATCTATATATACATACACACTTATACGCATGACAAGGAAAGAATGGCTAAAGTGACTTATAAAACCACTAAAGTCGCATCAAACCTCCGGCTTTCAGCAAGTGACGTCATGTACAATTTCAACGAGGCGAGATTACTATCAAAGCATAAATCATGCTCAAGTCAAAGCATGTCCACAAGATTGCTTTAATTCGAAGTGAATAAAAGGTGAATATTGAAGGCGACGACGAAGAAATCTCCTGGATTACAGTGATACTTAGCCTAATATTACCATGAGGAAATCCAACACTTTTCAGAAGAAAAACCGTTCGGATTCGAAAATGGCATTGGTTGGCAACTCTTCATGCTTATCTGTCAAGCTCTTCTAATGATGCATGCTAAATCATTCTTTGTGATGTTTTTATTTTCTTCAATATCCTTCAAACTGGCATACTTTGAGTAACGTCCTGTCAAAATCTCAGTACTTTGACTTTTTTTTCATTTCGATCAGTATATCAAGCCCCAGAACATTGATTACATGATATTAATTGTCGTGAGTTTGAATCCAAAGCCCACATAAACATCTATGAAATACAACACATTTGATTCAATCTCTCTGTTAGTTTTAATCTATTTATACCAAGTTACTTGTCGTAATAAATGACCACCACTTTATCGCTGCATCAACAAATGAAACACTCTTCTGACTCTTCTCATTGATTATTCAGAATGAGGAAGAACATTGTTGTAAAAAGGAAATAAAACAATACAATTCTCGACTCGTGATACTATTTTTAATTTTTTTTTTTTTCTCCTGGTAATTTAGCAACGACAATTCTCTAGCAAATATGGCAGCTATTTGGGTTAGTTTTTGTATTAAACAAATCATTTTTTCCCTTCAAATTCAATTTGTTAATATAACAAATTTTATTCAAAAATATAGTAAGTGGATATAAAATGTTAATGAAGAAAGAAATGTATTTCTTAAGGCGAATGGCCGGTAGCTGAATCTTCATGGGAATTAAATCTCTCTCAAGACCAACAGATAGCCCAAGGCTGATGAAGAACTAAATCAAATAAAGAAATAAAATCAAAATGTGGCAGTTTTAAGAAGTTCTCTGCCGTTATCTTTCATCAATATTAACCATGACTTTGTTTCAATGTTTAGGCTACTCTGAGTTTATTTAATTTTTCGATGAATAGAAAGTTTCCTTCTTCTATCTATTCCTTTGCCTGTAATATTGCGATTCTTTCTTCTATACTAATGAATGCTAGCTATATATCCATGTTTTTAATTTTCTTTTTGTGTTGTTACAAAAGAGATCTTTTCTGTCGGGCTGTAGTTGTCGCCGTTTGTCCAAGGGTAATTATTTCTATCAGCGGGACGTGATGTGTTGGTGTATTGTTTTAGATCTTCTTAAGCTTTCGGTCTCTTTAGCATGATAAAAATCCAGAAAATGTAGGCTTAACTGAAGATTTGGTGTTGAAATGATGATCACCCCCACCCCTCCCCTCTGATTCAACTCATCAAGACTCTGACATTTGATTTGCTAATCTTACAGTTATAGATGACCCCGATGAGATCTCCTCAAGTCGAATCTGATTGGCCTTCATCCGTGTCTTCCAATCTTTACAGCCTATTCCCACTTGAACAGTAAGAATCGAACAGCTTTAATTTACATCGCCTACCGTGGACTTTGGATTGGCTCCATGGTATGAATCAAAACACCTAGCTACTAGCACTGAAACTACGAGGATCGTTGGCTGGGATTGTGTATGTATGATTTACTTTGCTACGACAACTTTATTACATCATCAAGAAAAAGATTGATATCAATATCAGTCAAATCCGACAACTGTGGACAAGCGAGCGAGATGTGTTGAAAACCTCGTAGTACATGGATAACGAATGGTATATCAGCTTAGATCTTAATCGATACTTTGTTTACTAGAGCTTCCAATCACCACAACAAACCCGGCATACTGAAAACAAGATACTCTAGTCGAGGGACGCTTGTGGTATAACGTATCACGGACTGTCATAATGGACTTATTTTCTTTCTCCTCGGCGTCTTAAATGACTGCTTCTACGTCCACCTGTGTACGTATTGAATATAGCTTTTCATCCTAAGAATGGCTTGGAATTAATGATAGTGGTGTAAAAAGGTCTCAAGATACCTGTGGCGTACAAGTTGGGTTGTCATTAAGAAAAGTAGACGAAAAAACGGTACGAAATTTTATCACGCTGTCACTAGTCATTAAGATGAGCTTCTTGAAAGTGAAAAACTAAGTTTTCTGAACATCTATTGTTAAATCTACAGTAGGAAGTCACGGAATTGATCTGCAGGGAACGAGAATTCAATACAAGTTTTCCACGGAGTTATGGCTTGTTTTCCGCAAAATAACCATGTAAGGTTCAACATGTCTGGACAAGACGAAAGTGATTTCGGATTGAAAACTATGTGTGCTGATAATACCACAACTAGTGTCGCTAACGCAGAATCCGAGGGATTGAGGATTTTTAGACTTTTTTGTTACTCGATTGTGTTCATTGTAGGAACATGTGGAAATTCTTTGGTCGTGTGGCTGGTCGTCAAACGTCGATTGAAAGCCCGCTATAACTATTTCTTGGCCAACTTGGCCGTAGCGGATTTAGCCGTCGTGATGATCAATCTTCCATTTAGATTGGCATACCAAGAGAATGATTATCAATGGCCTTTTGGCTATGTGTTGTGCAAGATAATTCCACCTTTAACATTTACATTTACAACCGCATCTTCGGCGTTCTTGATGGCAGTAAGCCTTGAAAGATATCGCGCTGTTGTTCATCCACTCAGAAGTAAGGTGACCCGTTTACAACTCAAGTTAGCCGTTATTTTTATATGGGTATTGTCCTTTTCGGTGACGTTACCTCTTAATACTTTCATGACCACGGCGAGTCAAGTTGGCAAAATTGTCTGCACAGACTCTTGGCCATCAAGGATGTTTGAGCAACTGTACTTCTCGTTGTTGTTTGTGATTCAGTTCGCGTTACCCTTGATCATGATGCTTATGGTATACATGAGAATTATATCCAAGATGCACAATAACGAACTGAGGACATGTAATCACAGAGCATCGGCTCATATTCGTCGAAGGAACAAGAGGGTGATCCGCATGCTCTTGGTCGTCGTTTTAGCGTATTTTATTTGCGTCATGCCCTACAGTACCTATCTTGTAGTTTCGGTTTTTGGAATCGAGAGCCCGATTTCTGCCAAGAAGTTTTTAGTGTTAATAGCTCTGGCGAATAGTATGGTAAACCCTCTTCTGTATGGAGCTCTAAACAGACAGTTTCGTATAGGTTACATGGACGCGATCACGGGAATCAGGCGATCATGCTTGGGTTCAAAACGTGATCCTACACTTTCGTCGATTTTTAAACCTGTTCCTGACGATAATCATTCTCACAATCATCGCAAAAAGAAATATGTCGTCCGTGTTATGATCTAGAAGACGGGAAGAGGAGGACGTGGGTTGTTCTTAAATATCTGTCTGTCCATACTTACTCACGGTCATCGTCTTTCTTGTCAACATACCTACTCAAATACATAAAAACCTAAAACAATCTCAAGGGCTTGAGGAAAGCTGAGCGTTTCTTTCTTTTCCTTCAATATCAAGTTGGTAAGCTTAATTGAAGCCCAAAGAGAAGAACAAAAAAAAAAAACACACAAAAAACAACACATTTACACTGAAATGTTTTGGTGTATTTTGAAAAGCAACTCGGTGAAGTCTGTACCTCTAAAGACTTTGTAAATAAGTGTTATATGTTGCTACTCAGAGCGCTGCGGTAAACTTAATGAAACGTAAACATTGATCAATTATTTGATTAAGCTTCTCTTTTTTCCCAATTTGTTTTGATTCTATTTAAATACGAGACTGGGTAACACTTGGAAGACACATTCACTAGTAATATGAAAGCAATATCAAATAGATGTACATTGGACTAAATACAATATACATTGTTCAAGTCTAGCTTAAGAAGCTAAAATACTTTTCATCCTTGCTGATTTTTATCACACTACTTATACATAGCTCATTAATAATACTATTCTATGAAAGCCAATCTGGTATCGAGAAAGACAATACGCTAGAGAAACCATCCAGTAAGCCTCTGTTCGGCTTTACTGTTACTTCCTAATGAATAGTTATATATATGCCGGCCTGTCATTGTTCCCATATTTGCTTTAAATCAGTAAATCTTAACATCACTACATGATTGTTACATTTTCAATTTAGCTACGTATCGTAAGAGCGAACGTGAAAATGACTGCTAGTGATTTACTAGTATTTTACTAGTGCCCCCGGGGGAAATTGTCTGCCAGAGAAGCTCGAAAGTAAGGCTGAGAAGTGTTTTGTTTTTTTTCTGTGTGAGATAAGAGGGAACGAGTGTTTGAGGGAAATGCTTTCAGCGTATGGGCAAAAAGTTTAATAGGGCGAATTGATTGCAGATATTCTATATGACCTAAAGAGACCTCCACGTTTATCTCTTTGGATATTCTGTCACCATGTCGAATCCTTAACATTTAAGATCACTAGGCAGCTTTCATTTGGCTTTACAGCTAAGGGCGAATCACAGATCCAAGTGCTGTGATAACAAACCCAGTCAAGAAAACCACTCTCGAAACATGAAACTACTCTATGTAACTTGACGCGAGTGGGTTTTCTTTCTTAATCAAGGGTATATTTCTTGGATTTACATTGAACCAGGAAAAGAGCAGCGTAGCAGCGCCTATGAAGAAGAAAGAAAGTCGCGTGTAGACCAGTACCCACCATGTCCATGGTAGTGACATATCTATCCTTCATTTTAATCAATCATCGCTCTAATTACCTCCAAATAGAGGGTTAATTATGAAGGTCTTGTGGATGCCTGCCTTAAAGAGGATTTGACGATCCTATAAGATGATCAAAATACCCAGATAACATCTAATGTTGATTTATCTTCCAAACAAGAATTATTATATCGTTAATCCGTTAAATGAAAGGAAAACAAACGGCTGATATTTCCCACCGAGAAAAATACAGAAAGATTCAAGGGGTTCTTGATGCAGCTTTCTTCATAACAAGACTAAATTGTCCTGGAACATCTTCATATTAAGTCCAACAAAATACTGATGAACGGGTTTTTTTTAACTAGGTTTCCAGAGACATGGCATGTGTTCATGTTAACCGATACGACCCATTTTCAACTTTGAGATAGGGGCACGACTTTTCGTCTCCGCAAAAATTCATTAAGAAGGTATTTCAAAAACGTTGATTTAATTTGTACAAATTTCTAGCCCGTTAATGATATCTGTCTGGCCACAGTTCAAATTGGCTTGTGGTAGAACTAAGGCATGACAGTATTATCAGTGCTTCAGCACTTTGTACCCTTAGAGACAGAGTGACTTTTTCAGATACACAGAGACGGCTCGTGATTGGTTGAATCCTCGGGACCATTTTCTACATCGATCATTGTCTCTCTGAATGTCTTCTTACTTTTTTAATTGGCGCCAATTTAGCAAAGGCTGCTTTTAACGGAGCCATTTTGCAAGGAATTCCACGCAAACAACTAGAATCATTTGTCTGTAGTTCTGAGTATGAAAAAGGATCTCCATATACTACTCACGACGGATTCCTTTGAAGTATTTTTTTATCAGAGTACTTTTACTCGCGACAAGCTATTTAGCTTTTCAGTCGAACGACAAACACTTTAAATTTTTGTCACTAAATCATTCAAAACATTACTTTGAGAATACTTTGTATCATGATGTTTTACTGAGCTATTTTATTTTCAAATTCACCCCGACATCTTTCCTACCTTTTCCTATGTTCTGATATATTTTGCTGTTCTGTTAAAGATAAACAAATCTAGAGATATGACCGTATCATTATTTATTACAGGCTGAACATTGTTATCGAGCTTTTTAATACCCGAAAAGCTAATATGACTGCGGTAGTTTAAACACAGGGAACTTAAAAGAGCCAAATACCTTATCCTCGCCAGTAAACAAAGGATTAGAATATCGATCTCAGTTAAACATGAAAATAAGGGGAAATATCTGCGGATTTAGCCTTTCGGTTTCTTAATGAACTGGCGCTGCTGGATCATTAATATTTTTAAGAAATAAAAGCCGCGGTACTATTGACTCGCAAGAATTGGCGGAAGTGCATTGCACTCTTACACCTGCTAGTACCCATATACACAGTCTATTTCCCGAGTCTTCCGGCTACAAATTCATCCTTCAGTCCATTAATGCTTTTAACCCAAGGAAACCATTTACCTCCCGGTTTCATCTTTCAGTACCGTTAGTTGAATTCAGTTGCGCTTTTATTGCTTGAATAGGGGTTGGAATTTTGATTATTCGTCAAGGACTTCAGAGCAAATCGTGTCAAGGTAAAAACGTTCGGGAGAAAAAATGTGCGAATTTTGGAGGACGGTTCGTTCGCTTCTGTTTTGGAGGCAGAATATGGCCTTCAATCTCACTTCGATCAAAATTCATGATAAAGCAGTTATGGCATTAGGCTTTTGAATGATTCGGCCTACAGCTAAGGCGGATAACATCACGCTCAATTTCATCCAATAATCGTATAATGGTTATAAAGAGATTCACTGATCACGAGTCTGCAAACATGATGGATAAAACTGATAATGAAAGAGAATTTTTATCTTGAATGTTCTCTTGAAAATAGGTTTCCATTTAGTGTTGTGCGATCCAACATGGCTGCCGACATATAGACTTTTAATGTTTTGACTTTGAACTAGTCAAGAAATACGTACGTCAACCATGTCTGAGCCTTTCCTGAGATAGCGAACATAGTGCATTATGGTCTAGCTTGGGTACAAACATTTGTTTCTAAACCTCGTATGATGTAAGATATTATAAAATGCTGCAAACTTTTACAAAAAGATGCCCTAAAAATTATTCTTCAATCTTATGGGTCTTTCTTTTTGTCTAAGAAACCACAATCTGTGCCAGTTCGTATAAAGTTGTTGTTGCTATTCAAAGTTTAGGGAATTTTTTTTTAAATGATTAGTAGTATATAGGGTAGATTTCTGAACGTCCAAGCATTCTGATTTATTTTATTTTATTTTAAGATATAAAAGATATAAAAGATATTCTGATTGGATGATTAATTCCCCCTTCTTGATTGGTTCTGTCAATAATGACTGATCTCTTCAAAAAAACTTTAAATTTCTTTAAAAGACCTTAAGAAAACTCTCTTTACAGCTAAACCAATATCTCTAGATTAAAGATTACATCCTCAGGGGATTACGTGCTTCACTTCTCGAAGAATAAAGTACTATAATGAATAAATTATGCCTCCTTGGCGATGTTTATTATCACAAAGAAGCTAGAAATGCTTCTTAAGAGGCTGACTGGATTTTTTGTCATTAAAAGGGGTTACCGTGACTCTCTTGTGATTGGATCAATCGTCCGCAGAAACAATGGGAAGATATATCCGAGTGTCACGGAAAACATGCTTTCCTCCACTTATACTTTACTCATAGAGCTTTTTTTCTGCGAAAATCAGGCAAATAGAAGTTCCTTTTTTATTACTTTTTATTTATTTATTTTGAAAACGGTTTTCTTCAAACCAACAGTCCCCCTGAGGGTTTTTCATCACAATAGACCTTTTGAGCTTCGTTAATTGTTTTTTGCGCTCATTTCAGACCATGTCATGCCACTATTGGGAGTTGATTCTTTCATGTGTAAATATTTCAACAAAAAAACATTTCTCAAGGGAATGACATGTGGTCTGAAATGTGCAATTTGCATACGAAGCTAAAAAGATCTGTTGCACTTATTCCCAACTAGATATTGATAAGTAAGTGACGTCATCAGCTCTATATTTAGTACTGTCCATGCGCATGCGCATGCTGTGCCGAATCAAATATGGCGGACGTGAATCTGAACCATTAAAAATTAAGTCAAAGACGGAATGACTAGCTCTGCTATCAGAAAAGATAATTTTGAAATTGTCAATCGTAAGAAGCAGCAGTGAAAATTAGGGTTTTTGAGAAAAGGCATTTTCTATCACTGATGTCCAACTTGAATTCTAAATTGCATAAAGCTTTCAGCCATAATTATATTAATTGTTTCTACTTTCATTCAAGTCGCTGCAGAAAACGATTATTTTGACTTCAAAGAATCCTGTTGTATCACGTTTCAGTTTTAAAAATGTGCTCAATTGCTTTATGTTGAACTGACAGTTTACAAATTAACAGTATTTAGAGTACAAGTGAGGCATTTCATGTGGGTATTTTGTCGGTGATCAGTAGCCTTGGCTAGTCACAACCACTTGAATATATGAGTACAGTCTCAACTCGAATATCATGCAATCATCCTAACTTTTATTTTATTTTTCTTCCTGTTTTTCACTCTTTTTGACGCTTCTTTATTTCTGTTTATATTTCTTTTCTTTTTCTTCTTCTTTACTTTGAATGCAAATTTTTCCTTTTTCTTTTCTCATTCATTCATTTTTGCTCTATTTTAATTAAACCTATCAATATGATGACTATGCATTTATGGTCTGTTTTCTTAGTTAAAGCCCAAACATACTTCTACAGCAAACCAACATCTAGCTCGAATTCGCAGGGGAAAAGTAAACAACCCAAATCGACATTCTAAATACTGAAGGGATGAGTGTTTGAAGAGATTTGGTCTAGAATAAGCCCTTATATATTTTAGTCAATACTATTGAAGACAGACTAATGGATTTGGACTTATTATATAATGTACACTTGCATTGTACAGCTAAGTGAAATTAATATAATGAAATCACCCCCATGATCTATATATTTAACGATCAACTTGTAGTATACCTTTTCGATAAACAACTTTAATTTCTTCAATATTTTTTCGTCATAAATGGTTTCTACTGAAAACTTATGTCCAAACATAACTCTCAAAGTAATATAAGAGCGTTATGAGTAAATCAATTAATTATATATTTTTAGATTCGACTTTTCTAACCCCAACTATTTTTTTAGTCTCATTCATTTTTTGCTTTTTCGTTGTTTGTTTCTTTGCTTATTTATTTATTTGTTTGCTTTTTTACTTGCTTATCTATTTATTTATCTATTAATTAATCAATTTATTTGCTTGTTTGTTTGCTTTTTTGTTTGTTTCTTTGTTTGTTTATTTATTTGCTTGTTTATTTGCTTGTTTATTTGCTTATTTATTTGTTTGTTTGTTTATTCATTTATCTATTAATTAATTTATTCATTTGCTTGTTTGTTTGTTTGTTTGTTTCTTTGCTTATTTCTTTCTTTGCTTGTTTGTTTGTTTTGTTTGCCTAGCTGTTTTTTTGCTTTCTTTTTCATCTCCATCATATCCATCGTATAAATAATGCCAACTTCAAAAGTCATTTCCTATCGAGGCCCATAAGACTCGTAATCTTATCGTCCAATACAAGATTATAGTCCTTCAAACCTAATAACACAAGGCACCATATTGTCGTTCCCTAGTCCTCTTAAAATGTCGTCCATTTATCTCACCTTTACATTCAAATCCTCTTGGATCAAGCTATAAAACAGCACATCAAAAGAGCATTTAATAAGGCATACAAACTTAATAGTTAGAAGCTCATTTAAAGCCAGCCTGTTTCCGCTATTTACTCAATGGAATAGTTTGTTCAACTTCGGCTTATTACAAACCCTTCATTTAGACCGAAAAAAAATAAAAAAATACAGGAGGTGGTTTTTTTCAAGGACTCCTTGTCCACAGTTGACCCGTTACGGAATTGTTGGCCAATTGTGGCAAATATTCCAACAATTTGGCTGTCTGTCTCTTTCTGCAAGAATAGTATTGACTTACAGATATAACAACTAGTAAAGCTATCAGTAAATTCGATTCCCCTAGAAAAAGACCCCAACAAAAGAGGTTTCAAAATGTGTAACAATATGTTTGTTTTGGATCGAACTCAATGCTATGTTGGCTTCTCAAGACATTTGACTTACGTTTTTGATTTTTTGTGTGTGTACAGATTAATGATCCAACCTTAAGATATTATCTGATATAATGCATATTATCCCCAGCTCTACGTCTCATCTTTTCTACCATTTATATAAACTAAGGCATTATAATAATTGTTTGATGGCTTCGTTGGAGGTAAAAGAAACAGACCCCCAGACACCTAGATCTCCATTAAGCCCGCGAGATCTCGACATGTCTAGATGTTATCACGTCTTGGGTGTTTTGTGCAACCTTGACAACAATAGAAAGGTTATAAATGATCATGTTGTTGGTTGAGGACATGATATGATTTATTGTGATCTATTTGGATTAAGAAGTATTAACTTCCGGTTAAGATAAAGTTAGTTCAGAGTTAGATTCTGATTGCATTTCGGTACTAGCTAAAAGTTAGTCAAATCTCCCATCTATTTATCCATTTCATTTTTTCCATCCCTGATTTTCTCCTCTCTTTCGGATTCTCTGGTTATCCTCACTATTCGATGTGGCGTTGAGCGGTTTATTCATGAGCCTCTGGCTCGGGCGACTGAGCAGCCACCCTGCGCACATGCAATCCACGTAAAATAACTTGACATCACATTTCAGTTCTAAGTTTATTATTTAATTATATTTATTGAATTTTATCAAAAGTTTATTTATCATGATATACGCACTTTTTTGGCATAACAGAGGAAAGTTGAACTACATGAATAAAGGGATGAGAGATATAGCATCTAGCTTACAAGATCTTGAGGAAGAGTTGGCCTTCTATCATGGCATTGAAATTCCAATTTGATGAGGTCGACGAAAACATTGTGGTATAAGTTAAACTGCATGAAGGATAATATTTATTGGATTACGAAATGCATGGCATCATTAGCAGGAGTTTTTTGAAATAGCTATGGTGGTAAGAGGGTTAAGGGCGTGGCCGTTATCTCCTGGGAAAGTAGTCAACACTCTTAGCCTGATCAACCACATTTCAAATCCATCTGTGAGTTAGCTGTGCCATGTCTCACATTAGCCCAGAGGTTGTTTCATGATTCCGTGAAAATAGTTTATTGTGGTGACATTTATAGAATGGTAAAGAAAAAGTCAAAAAGGTTAAAAACGATATAAATAAATAAATCTCTTGGGATAAAATTTAGCGTTTTTTGTTTAGAAATTTCCCCCCAAATTTTCATGACTTTAATAGCAAGAGGCGTTTGAAAAATATATATATATTTCCTAATTAATTTTTTTTTTTCGTATTTCATTTTTTTAAACTCCGTATTGTTGTACAAATTATTATTGTTTTATTTCTTAAACGTAAAGATATTTTTTAGGATTATTTGTCTTGATCGATAAGTGAGATGAAATGACTGCCGCCGGACCATCTTGCAGCTAGCATGTGGTATATAACCACTAACCACTTTCCATTCTAGCTCCATTACCACCACATCTTGAGATCTTATACTTTCGGCCTTCTAATTGTCGTTATTTATATGGATCTGTTCTTCACGGTTCTTCAACAACAAAAACATGTCGAGGTGACGAATAAAGCCCTTAGTTTTGTTTCTTTCGAGTAGCAACTTCCAGTTCATGCTGCGTCTTTCACCTTTCATTTCCTATCTCCCATTACTCTATTTATTAGCTGCTGGAGAACAAGAACAGAATATTTGAATAACGACTGCCGGATTCGTATTGTTAATGTGTTTAGTTACTGCGATGCTTTTATCGGATTAGTTTTAGTACAAAATAGTGTCATTCAACTAAACCGCATTATATTCATTCTACGTCGCAATCTCTTCACATCGTTATTTCTTGGTTAAATGTCAATGTACCACAGATAAACCACAAATTAGAAAACCACTTCACTCATACTTGGTTCGTTTGACGAAAATAGTGGGCGGAAAAATGCCAGTATTGCGCCATATAGCTTTCATATGAGTGGAAAGTGCCATTTGAAAGGCTTCCGTTTACAAACATTCCAGCGCGCGATTCCGTGCTTTTTGATTGGCTTAGAGGAAAATGAAAGCCAGTTGAGTGCCTGACATACCACACGCACACAGACACACGTGAAACCCGTTCTACAGCATACTTAACAAATATGCGATAGTTTTTCGTAGTGTGTCATCCGATTTACCACGCAATGCGTCACTACATCTCAAAACCGTCAAGACTCACTAAAAGCTGTCCATGAGTATAGTACCTCTACATTACCATGACGTTAATCGTGGGTTATAACAATACAAATCATAGTTATTGTTGATATTTCTTTCCATTACTATCCATTAATATCAAAAGAACATTGTACCACTTTCTGAGATATTTTAACATTCTACTTAGGTTCGAGTTTTTTGTCCCAAAAGAAAAGAAGTTTATCTCTCTAACCCGAGCACCAAAGGGACAGAAGGAAGTGGCCGTACTACAGGAGTTTTGACTTTATTGTATATTAACGTATTGTATATTAGTAATACAGTCAAACCTCTCTAATACGGACACCAAAGGGACAGAAGGAAGTGGCCGTACTACAGGGGTTTTGACTTTATTGTATATTAACGTATTATATATTAGTAATACAGTCAAACCTCTCTAATACGGACACCAAAGGGACAGAAGGAAGTGGCCGTACTACAGGGGTTTTGACTTTATTGTATATTAACGTATTGTATATTAGTAATACAGTCAAACCTCTCTAATACGGACACCAAAGGGACAGAAGGAAGTGTCCGTATTACAAAGGTATCCCTACCAAGAGATTCGATATATATTTTAGAATGTCTTATTTTCTTGACGAGTTCAGATTCAATGATTGATTAATTGATTCAGTAATTGAATCGAATTTCGCAATTTGACCGCACCATGGCTTTCTTCCATTTACTCTTTCAGCCAATCAGAAACCGAGAAACAGTAATACTACAATGACGTACTTACACTGACTGACCACACGCATGAGCGGAGGTGTACTGCACGCATTCTTTTACGATGATTTCGATTGATTATCCAACTGTTTCCTAGGAGATGATGGCCCATAATAGACATTTGCCTGGAAAAACAAATATATGAATACATCCATTATCGAGTAGTATAAATAAGACAGCATTTTTATTCATATGTTGTATAGGACGTATAGCATACCGCAAGCTTGATTTCACGAGAATATTTATCCAACAACTTCTTCATGTCTACTTGTCCCAGCTTATTTGGATTGAAGGCGATAAACTAAAAAAGAAAATTAAAAAAGGATAAGTTCCTAGTGTAATCGTTTGCCGTCTTTAAAAAAACGAGGAACAAACAGTATCATTTCATGTTGTCCGGAATAGACCTCCTACTTTGGGCGAAATGTTTTCCCATTTCCACGTGTCATTCCCTAGAGCATCATTTCTTTTTTTAACGGTTGCGCATGACAAGACACATGAATATGGATACAACTCAAACAACTCTCAAGAGAATGACAAGTGATCTGAAATGGGAAATATTCCGCCCAAGGTGAAGAGGTTTTATTGGATGGGGTTTGTTTCTTTAAGCGCATTTTTCTCATCCATCAACATGCGCACATGAAGCAAAGAAAGTTTAGCATGCGCTGTAGGGCAGTAATGTTGCCTGGTTCATTCGACCTACCTTCCAGTAGATTCTCTCGTAGCTGTGCAGATCATGAACTATGGGTAAACTGAGTTTGATTTTCTTGACTGAATGATCATCTGCGGAAAGAGATGTACAATTTCGTCAACCATTTTACCTAAAAAGAGGATGGCTGATTCATCAAGAAGGCGTATCCAGTAAGGGGCGTTCTGTTTCCAAGATTTCTTTCATCTACCCAATCCCTCATTCCCTCTTCCCCCTTCACAAACCGCCCCCTTGCAACAGTACTATAAAGATCGACGTTTGTCATCTACTCATCTGTACCGTGTATACTTACATTTACCGTAGGATGATATGAAATCGTTGATCAAGTCAAACAATGACTGCAAAGAAATGAGAATTAGCTTATAAATCAGTATAACAATGCGTGATCATCATCAGTATTCTCATCCACTTTGTCTATAAGCCAGTTCAAAGTTTAAGAATCATTGTCAGTGCGCATGCGATTTTATCCCGAATTTCTCACCTTCTTTTGTTTAAACCTTCTTTTGTTTTTAATTAAACAAAAGAAGGTGAGAAATTCGGGATAAAATCGCATGCGCACTGACAACGATTCTTAAACTTTGAACTGGCTTATAAGAATGCTATATATAGACTGCGCAATCGAGATTGGTGATAACCACACTCGACGCAAATCTCTGGAATTCTTACTGTATATACAGGAAAAACTTCAAAGACTTGTGGTCAGGAGTAGTTCTTATATACTGTATTTTTTCCCTTTTGTACTAGTGGTACTCTACCTAAAGGAGGGAGAGAATGAAGGAAGACTGCTCGCAGGAAAGCAAAATAGTAGTCGTTACCTTGAATTCAAGAGGCTTGTACATCAGATCTTCTCTCCTACTGAGACCAAGGGCTCCATATTTACTATTGGCTACAACACCAAGAACGATATGGCTGGAAAACATTCATCAAATAACACGGAGAATTAGTCCAAAGAAAGACATGGAAAGCGATGGCCGGCTGTACAGGGCTTTTTTTCAAGTTTACTCACCGGTAATATTGAGAAGAAAATTGACTCTTAAAACTAATTGTAAATCTTTGTAGTTCAGGTATGCTACTTGTCAGATATCTGTAGAATGTTAAGGATTCCCCTTGTGGTGTGTAAAGATATAAAATTCATAGACTAAAATGATCCATCCTTGGTCTTGGGGTGGGGGTGGGGGTGGGGGTGGGGGTGGTGGTGGGGGGCATGCCCTGATGGTTATCAGAAAATATTCATACCCCCATTCCCAAAAGAGACTGATACTAGATTGCCCCCTGGAAATTCCAATCTTTTCCTAAGAGAGATGGGGTAACAATGCGCCACATCTCTTAGGAGGCTGGGATTTCCAGGGGGGACAGGAATCCTACAATACCCCCCTAAAATAATGACAAATAGAATTCATTTAATTTGTTTGTAACTAAACTGGAAGTTCAATGACAGTATAAAGATACAAAGACGCTATTACAGCTTCAAGGCATTTAATTGGTAGAGATTCTCTGATGATTTCTCTGGCAGTATCCATCAGTCTGTAGATCAAAAAACTTATAAGTTAGTGAAGCAATATTATTTTTAGAGATAGGGCTACTAATACCCTGGGTTCCAGAGGCTCTTTTGCTCCAATGCTTCCTGGTTGGAAGTTTCGAACCTACAGCCAAGTAGCCTACCTGCATCCAAACACCAGTTTGTGTTTGAATACAGGTAGGCTATGACCTAGAAGACTGGAGCGAGAGCCTCTAGAACCCAGGGTAGGTCACTAAAGGAGTTTTGTGAAATCTAAAGGAGTTTTGTGAAATCTAAAGGAGTTTTCTGACGTACAATCTTCTAGTGATCTATCTATTCAGTTTTGGGCTCAAATTATGTTTTCTCATTTCAGATTATGTGTCACTCCCAGGAGTATATTTTAGTTGTTGGAAGAAAAAATGTTTTCAGGAAGATACATTAATATGGATGTAGCTCAAAAAAAGGTAATCCCATAAGGAATAGCAGGTGGTCTGAAATGTGAAAACTTGCCAAGCTCAATTTGTGCTCAGGGGCAGATCCTGGGTGGTTTCCATGGATGCACCAGACACACCACAAGCCACCAGTTAAGACACATCAGGATTACTGATAATGTCACTATTTTTTCCCTTTCGGACACCCCCTTGCAATATTCTGGATCTGCCCCTGGTACTAACTCTAAAGCACTTACCCACTCAATGGTCTATTTTTTCTTATTTCAAATATCTGTGTTCCTGTATGGTTATATCTGAATGATGTTAAAACAATAACTGATTCACAAGATTTTGAGAAATTTCTTAATAAGTACAAATTATTACACCAATGTTTATACAAATGTCTACCAAAATTCTAAACTTCCTCGACCTCAAGGAAGGAATGATAGTTAACCCATAGTGCTACATTGAAAAGGTTCAAAAAACTACTTATCTCATAAAAATAAAAAAATAAAAATACTATTATAAAATAGCTGTTATAAATCTCGCTTTCTGATTGGTTGATGGCGCGTGCATAATTTATGAGAGAACATAGCATGCACACGCATTTGTATTTCATTAAAGAAATACACAAAACTTGCTTGCTGTGCCGTGTGAAGTTATAAAGCACTTGGGGATTGTCCAAAACTGATGCATGTCATGCATCTCTTAACACTTCTCTCATGTTCTGTCAATCCCAACATGCTTTAAAAATGCACACAGCAAGCATATGTTTTTTTCTATTTCTTCAGTATATAGGTATGGTATAGAATTGATGTGATTACTTGCACCATTCACAGTGCACCAGATCAGATAATCTTTCACCTGGCAGCCTCACAGCACGGCATGACCATGGGGTAAGTTTATCACTGTCATATAAAATTTGCTCAAATTGATTTCTAGACAATATCAACTTGTAGTTCAGTACCACTACTGGAATAGGCAATAATGAACCATATAATCATAAATTAACATAAATCAATATTTTGGATACTGTAATTGTATTAAATAATCCTGTATTGCTTTGAGTTTTTCTTTGATTGTCATTGACATTGTCAAAACAGGAGGCACAGCCACAGGAACCTAGACAATAAAACATGCAATAAATAATCTATACTTAATTTCTAAAAAAACTAATAAAACTAATGAAACAGCTGTGGCTGCTTATCATTATCATCAATCATCAACAACATTGTCATCATCATCATCATCATCATTATTCATCATCATCATCATCATCATCACTATCATCATCATTCATCACCACCATCATCAACATCATCACTATCATCATCATTTATCATCATCATCATCAACATCATCACTATCATCATCATTCATCACCACCATCATCAACATCATCACTATCATCATCATTTATCATCATCATCAACATCATCACTATCATCATTATTCATCATAATAATCATCACCATAATAATCTAGCACATGTGCCATTAAAATTTGTGATTTACAAATATTTTAGTCAAAACTAAACCTAAAACTTCTATTTTCTGATGTGTTGATAAAGATGTTCAATGATAGTATAAATCAAAACAATATGTTCTTATATACCTTCTCAAGATTCGGGTTTCCTCTGATTTGGTTAAATATTTCAAGTTTCTCCGGTTGTATTTTCTTTACATGACTCCACATTCTTTCCCATGTTTTAGATGTCATGGGGAGCCCATCTTTGTTCACGTAGAAGGAGACTCCGCCATTTTCTTCTTCTTCTTGAAATGAAATGTCCTTATCTTCATCGTTTCCTAAACTTATTTGAGCTGAAGTCCCTTTTTCATCCATAGAAATATTACTGATAAAAGTACTGTTAACTGTAAAATGATCTTAACTAAGTTATCTTGAAAAATCATAAGATTTAAAATTAGAAAATTTGAGGTTAAATCTTGATGTTAATCATGGTTTTGGTCAAGAAATAACGTAAATTTGCTGAAATTTTCCTAACGATAGCATTTGTTTACCACTTAGAATGATTTTAGAGTATAAAGCCATTAGTTTCGAGTAAAAACAGCCGTTAATTTAAACCATTTTCAAGACGTAAACATCGAAGAACTAATGAATATATTCCCTCGAGGGAAAATAGCGATTGTTTAATAGCGTTGCTAGGCAATAAGGTTTACTTACCGCTGACCAACAACTCCTGTCACGCAAAATTTCTTTTGGAAATTTGTTAACAAAATATCAAAAAATTGTACCAATATAGATCTACCAAAAACGCAGTTAACAATCTTAAATAACCAAAAAATAGCCCTGGGAAGCAACGGATGTTGACATGGGAACCGCGTGGGGGTTTCTGTCTCTAATTTTCAACGCAATTGTCCAATTTTTCATTGACCATAATATTATACCAAATATGTGAAATTTGTTAACCCTTTTTAAAACATCCTGTATCCTCCGCCCTTTTTCCAGAAGTAAATATTTTCCACACAAGACATGTTTTTAAATTATATTTTATTGATCTTTTTATTCTAGTTATTTCATCCCATTATAAATAACTCAATATTTCCCCTTTCATATAAGTTTTTTTCTTTCTTTCAGGTATATAAAAGTGTAAATAAATGACTATATAGTTCAATGGGACTTCAAGACCAAAAAGGTTGGTCAAATATTTTAAGTTATAAAGATTTTGGCTGACTTGAGGATAAAATTTGTAAGAATGCCAGATTATTGAATCTGAATTTCACATAAATATTATATGATAAACTCTGGAGTTGCTTTATTTCTTCAAAAAAGACAAGAGACTCTCAAGAAAGAGCAAGATTGGAGATAAGAAGAAGGAAGAAGACTTGATACTCAGGAAGCTAGCAAACCACCAACCTGAGCAATAGAAGCTATTCCAGTCTTTCACTGGGAGGATGAGTAAAGGATGTAGGTAACAGCACATTCCGTAGTTATATTTTTGCGCAGTTACATCAAAGACCTTAACATTTTGTAACTTATATTTAACATCTGTTTCCTAAAACTTTTTTCCTACTTGAACTATGATCTAGCTTGTGATTGCGTTGGACCAGATTGAAAGAGAACATTTCGTAACGACGATGGACCAGATGACGTAATGGAAGGTAAAGATTGAACGGGCGACATTGAAAGAAGAGGATTTCCACTTGTTGGTAATGGCTGCGTGGATGGTGGTCTGAAAGGTGTAGTTAAAGAACCAGTTAGTAAGGATAAACATTACAAATATCTCAGACCCAACTAACTAACCTTATACTGAACGCATTAACCATAGGCGGTCTTGGTGCAACCGCATTATTAGGCATTCTCGGCGCAGCTATTGGTGTTATAGGTGAAATACCCACAGGCGTTGCAAACGGTGACGGTGCTACCGAAGCTGTTGTCATAGCAACGCCTGAAGGGGGAGGAGGTTTATTTGGAAGAGGCGTGGAACTTGCTAGTGGTTGTCTTCTATCTGTGGGTGGTTGACTCAGTTGGGTTGGCTTGGCGGTTAGTCCTGTCAAGAGTGGATTAGTGGTGTTGCCTGGTCTTCCTGGTAATGGTGTTCCCGTGGCCGCGTCTGACTCGTGTTGCAGGAAGTTTACGAATAGTTCCGTGAATGACTACACAAATAAGAGAAAAGAATAACAGTAAAGGCATTGTTACCTTGCCGACAAAACTAAGAACTTCTAGCTGCGCGCAAGTTTCAAAGGCTGAATGGAATGCAGAGAATTAGTAACGTATTTGCACACATTCACCGATACTCTTTGAAAAGAATTCCAGTATTTAACAAACCTTGTCTGCAGCATTCTTTGCAGTCGGTGTCTTGGGCGGTCCTCCAAATGGAAGGAAACTGGACATCCATCCACCCTGACTTGGAGGAACGGAGCCGGTACCAATCTGAAAAAAAATCATCCCAAAAAGGATAAAGACTTTGCGTTCTTCCCAAGTGCTGCCGGATAGGGTTATAGGAGTAATTTTTGGTCGCACGTTGTGGCACCTTTCTCCTCCTCAAACGCAGCTCAAAATCCCTAAGACCCAAAACCCTAATTTACACGACACGGTGGATTCCCAAAGCTTTAGATTTGTCTAAGATACGAGGTTTTGATAAAAAACGAAAGAGCACTGATCAGAAACCTTTATATGACAAGATTCACAGTAGGTTTTTTTTCCATACCTTGATCATTTCCTCAGGCGTGAATCCTAACAGTCCACCAACAACGTGCACGACATCTGCTCGTTTATTTTCAGGTGTGTTAAAGTACCCATGCAAGAGATTCTTCAACAACGTCCTAGCGGTAAATAACAAACTTCATTTACACTATTTTCAACCCAAGACAAATAAGAATAATTTTGCGAGTTTGTAAACTCTCCTAATAATTGACTGAAAATTTAGAAATCTGTTGTCATAAAAAGAAAACAAAAAAGAAGTTGTTTTTTTTTTGTTTTTTTTTCTCAATAAATTTTGAGAGAAATCAAATTCCTCGACGTAAAACACGTACAGTATCACAGCAAAGCATATCGTAGTTTAATGCTGGTCGCTATGACAACCAGTGCCCTTTACAAACCCCTTAAGTTAGGCACTGCAAAACGTTACAGAGTGAAGACAGGACTGTTTCTGAGTTGCAAAAGGTAGAAAAGGACTTACTTATCCACTTTGTTATCATTGTTGCTGTTCATGTTTCGGATGACATTATGGCTTACACGGAGGTCTTCCTCAAGCTTTGCAACTAAACGAAAACCAATGAATATAATCAGCAGATGCAAGGGTAAAGTAAAGGTGACTAAGGTATGACAATATAACTAAGGGACGGATAGCATAGCATTTGAGTTGGGAGATCACTATGGAAACAAATGACAAGCGTGCAGAAGATGTTCTAGGGGTCACGCAACTGTTCCCTACGAAGGTTTGAACATTTAATTTCACGTTGTCGGAGTGGTGGTAAGTTGAGGAGGTCCACGGACATCTTATAGACCCTCTCTATGATAACATGAATCTGTAAACAACATACCAGATGCTCTATATTGGCCTATCTCTTCATCTCTGATGGCTACCTCTTGCTTCAATCTGCCCAGTTCTTGAACAATATTGGCAGCATTCTGTAACTGCGCCTTTACAATTACAAAGATAAATATAACATGTTAGTTATGGCCTCCTAAACAAAAATGAACGCCGAGGAGGCAGGGGTGTATGCAAGAGGTTGCGGGAGGGAGGGGACGGTAGACAGAGGGGAACATTTTTTTGAGCAAGTCGAAAGTGGGTCAACCAAAATGAGGTTTCAACAAGAAAAGATTCACAAAGCCATTACTGAGAGGTGAACCTGTTCATGCTAGGTGTCCTGGAAGAATCACATAATACACATCTTTAGCTCAAGTATCATTCTCTAGAAAATAAGATTCTTGAATCGACGTCTAAATAAGCTTCAATATTCAACAAGAATGACGTTCTTTGGTCTTACCTTCAGCTCATTTTCTCGTTGCTGCATCTGCATGACGTCAGCACGAGCTGCGTTAATTTGCTGCTGAGCTTGTTCTTGTACTGCAGATAACTGGCTTTCTTTTTCTAGAAACAAAATAAGGCAAAAACGAGTTCCATAGATGATTATACACAGAGTCATTCTACTTTTCCAAGCTCTGAGTGAAAATAAAAAAAACTGAGATCTATACTGAACAGCACAGTCTGTACTTCTTCTCTTTTTCTCTCTTCCCCTTTTCGTTGCTGTAACGCGCAGGTCTCTATATATTGTACAAATACATCATCCCTACATCTCACTCTCCCTACCTCTTTGGAACTGTTCCAACACCATTTGTAGGTTATCAAGCGATGTGGCGTACTGTTGGACCTGTTCTTGTGCAGCAGCTTGCTGCATGACTGCTTCATCTCTTTGACTAGCTACGGAGTGGAGCTGTTCCTGAAGGCTATCTAACTGTCGTGAAGTCTGACGACTAGAAGGATAACACAAAACAAAGAAGAATAACGTTAATACATGCCAGAAGATAGTACTCTCAATCTACCAGGGGCATCGGCATAGAGTTTAGTAAATCTCTGCATTTCAAAGATTACAGGAGAAAGATTTCTCAGCATAAGTCTCTTGGCCTATGATTTCATTATATATTGCGACTTTGCAAGTCCTTTGAACAAGTTCTCGATCTACTTGAGTTAATCTTTAGGGCAAGGGACCGCGGGCATCTATACCTTCTATCCTGCATAGAGTGAGAGCTTGATAGCAACTGCTCTTCTGCTTGAGCTAATCGTATTCTCAAGCTCTTCTCACGTTCTTCAGCTTCTATGGCCTCTCTGGTGTAACTTTCCTCAACCTTAAAGTTAGTTACAAACACTCTTAGATAAAATAACAGAATTACTTCTAGCTGACTTTATTTTCATCTATCGCACTCTTGACTCTGTCATTCTTACTGCGCATGCTCGACGAAATGCCATTTTCGTTGTCGAGCATGCGCAGCAAGAATGACAGGACTCTGGGGTTAAGATTGCATGCATCTAATGCTTATATTTACAGTGGGCTTGCTCGGTGATTCATACCTTTAAGAGATGGTCTCGTAGTCTATCCAACTCTCTACTCGACTTGGCCTCGGTCTCCTTCTGCCCTCCGCACGCTTTGCTCAAATCATTTTGCAGAAGGGCAATTCTTTGATCGAGAGTATCACTCTTCTTATTCAACTCGTCCCTTTCCCTAGTTAACTCGTTTATCCTGTTATCCTTTTCCTGTAAAACCTGTTTGTATTGATCACTATTGGCGTAGAGTTTCGCCGCGTTGGATTTTTCTTCCGCTATCAGATTCGACAGCCGGTTGTTTTCTGCAGTAAGTTTTTCAAATTCGCTCTGTTTTTGAGACAAAGCAATAACATTTCTTTCCTTTTCAGTTTTTATTCTTTCTAATTCTTTTTCCATTCGTTCTTTTTCTCGAATTAAGCGCTCGGAATCCTGATTCTTAGATTTGTCTTTGTCGCTCACAAGTTTTGTTAAATTAATAATCTGGCCTTGTAAGTCAGCAACTAGACTCTCTTTTTCTTGTAGAACATCTTCTTTCTCGTTCTGTAAGCTCATTATTGTTTCGTTAAGTACTTCCTTTTCTCTTAAAATTTCTTCTAATTCATAATTTCGTGGCCCTGAAGTCTGTGTAAGAACATTTAGATTCGCTATTTGTGCTTTTAGAGTGCGGATTTCATTATCCTTTTCGCGTAACGCATTGTTTCTCTGGTTGATAATTCGTTGAACCATTCCATTGAAATTCTTGTTGATGTCCTCAAGTCCTTCAGATAAACTAAACTCACAATCTCCTAATAAATTAAAAGCCTTTAGAAGTTTATTTTTCAGTTCTGTGATTTCCTTACTCGAAGTTTCCTGTAGTTCTTGCTTCTCAATTCGTAGACTTTCAAGTTCGAACAATAATGATTCCTTAGCGTTGGAGTGACTTTCTTCAATTATGTTAAGCTCCTTCCTATTGGAACTCAGTGTTTCATTCAATGTCCTAACTTCTGCTTCTAAAACTTCTATTCGACTGTCTTTACTTTCTAAAAAAGAAGATTTTTCTTGAAGTTCACTAAGGTTGTTTGTCAAATGTTCAACATTTAGTCGAAGGTGTGTAATATCTTTTTGCAGGTGTTCGTTTTGCTCGAGTTTTTCGCGGAGATTTCGATTGGAGTTTGACAGCTGACCTTCCAATGCAGCTATCTGTTGATCTTTCAGTTGAACGTCGCTTCTAGAGGCGCCTGTTTGAGTGATATTTGATTCGCTTCTTTGTAGTACTTCCTTCAGAAGAGGCGGTGGACTGGAATATACCTGTGCTGTTGGTGATACAGGAACAGTTGCATCAGCAAGTGCAACAATCTGACGGTCCTTTTCACTAAGAAGAGTAAGCAATCTCTCTTGTTCTCGTTTGAGTTCATTAACATGTTGTGTGAACTCATTCTGCAACCTCACTATCTCGTTATGCTTCGCCTTCTCCTTTTCTTCCAGCAGTTTCACCACGTGGTCATTTCTTTCTCTCATCTTCGCTATTTCGTTCCCTTGTGATTCATTTAGTGCAAGAAGTCGACTATGTTCGCTCTGGAGTACCACAGAAGCTTGTGCTTTGCCGCTCATTTGGTCTTGCAGTACCTCAAGCCTGTCATTAGCATTCAGCAACTCCTCGTCCTTTCGTTCGACCTCTGCCATTAAGCGGTTAGTTTCTTCCGTCAAATGTGTAATCTGTTGTATATAATGATCCAATGCTTCATGGCTAGTTTGATCTGTTTGGTTAACAGCGGCAATCAAGGAAACTTCTTTTTGTTTCATCGCTTCTATTTCTTGTTCTTTCTCTTGAATCAATCGAAGCATCCGAGAAACTTGATTGTGCGTGTCCTGTTCTGGACCTTGGGTTCCACTTTGCAGCAACATTTCTTTCTCTTTGAGATGCTTAGTTATTCTTGTAACATCTAGTCTGATTAGATCATTCTCTGCTCCTTTTTCTCTCAAATCAAGCTTCAAAGTATCTATAGCTCTGTCCTTTTCCTCTAACATTTCCTCTAGATCGTCTTTCTTCTTCTTGAGGGAAGATATCTGATGCTCCAAATCTCGTCTTACAGCAACATTACTACCCACTAACTCGTTGAGTTTATCCATCTCCAAGTCCAGGTGCTCTACTTCAGCTCTCTTCTCTTTTATCTCCACTTCAAAATGACCTAACGCCATGTTCTTCTCACCTAAAGAAGTGCTTAGTCTTTCGTTATCCGCTGAGAGACAAGAGATTTTTTCTTCTAACGACTTCCTACTCGATTCGCTGTCACGAGTTTGTCTTTTAAGCTGGTCAACCTCAAAATGCAAGTGCGAGACTTCTGCAACTTCTTGCTCCTTGGTATGTAGCTTGTCTTGATATTCCTGCAATACCAGGCTAAGATCTTCCTTTTCAGTAACAAAGCTTTTAGATTCCTCGGCCAACGACCTGACAAGTTGTTCCTTACTCTCCAACAAAGCAAGAAGATTCTCCTTCTC
The DNA here is from genome assembly GCA_964019055.1 of Anthopleura xanthogrammica. Taxonomy (NCBI): domain Eukaryota; kingdom Metazoa; phylum Cnidaria; class Anthozoa; order Actiniaria; family Actiniidae; genus Anthopleura; species Anthopleura xanthogrammica. The sequence continues at coordinate 15,664,030 of OZ025212.1, forward strand.
TTGTCTTAAATCTCTCAGAAGTATCTCGCTCTCTCGTACATGCTCAGACAGGCTGGTATTATGTAGGCTAAGATCTTCAAAGGCTTGATGTTTTTCCTGAAATGAGACCATGAGTTCTTCGTTTGCTTGCTTATATTTCTCACATTCTCTTCTCTTTTCTTCGAATATTTGTACAATTCCTTCTTGTTCTTGGCCGAGGGTTTCGAAGGCTTGATGTTCCTCTTGAAAGGAGTTCATCAATTCCTCATTTGATTTTTGATAGTTTTCACATTCTTTCTGTTTCTTTTCCAGTATTTGATCATACTCTTCCTGCTTTAGACTCAGGTCTTCAATTTCTTTCAGCTTTTCTTGGAAAGAATTCATCAATTCTTCATTCGATTTTTCATATTTCTCACATTCTTTTGTCTTTTCTTCGAGAAGTTTTTCCATCTCTTCTTGCTTTAGACCGATGTCTTCAATCTCTTTCTGTCTTTCCTGAAAAGAGTTCATCAATTCCTCATTTGTATTTTGATATTTTTCACATTCTTTCTTCTTCTCTTCCAACATTTGTACAACCTCTTCTTGCTTTTGGATCACATCTTCATAATCTTTCCGTTTTTCTTGAAACGAGTCCATCAGTTCCTCATTAGACTTCCTGTACTTCTCACACTCTTTCTTCTTCTCCTCCATCTTATCCTGGATCATTTCATAGTCGCTTTCTTTAGATGAAGACACATCAAAGATCTGGGAATCAAAACTATCCTGAAGGTCCAGAATCTTGGAATCTCGTTCGTTGATCATCGTAATCATATCGTGTTTTTCTTTCTCAAAGTTTCTAACTTCATAACATTTTTCCTCCAACTGGGCACCTATCAGCTCGACTTCAGTAGCTTTTGCTTCAATCTGATGGATAAGATCGTTGGTTTGTTCTCGCAGAAAAGAATTATCTCCTTCCAATTCTTCAATCATTTTCTTAGCGTTCTGGTATTCCTCTTCAAGCATGGATTTTTCGTCTAGACTTATGCTTACTATGGATTCATTAGCTTGTCGTTCTTCAGCTTCCCTTAGCGCTTTTCTCGTACGAATGACCCATTCCTTCAAATGTAACTTTAGAACATCATTTTTTTCGATTTCATTATCAAAAGCACTGGTATCCTCTCTGCTAATGATTCCAGATTCCACCAACTCATCTTCGAATCCCCTCAACGATTTCATCAAGTCGGTCTTTTCTCTAATCAGCTTCTCCTTTTCTTCCTCTAGTGACTTCAGTTTCTCTGTACCTTCAGCAGTCGTCATGGAGGAGTTTTCTTCGACTTTCTTCATGCCTTCACGCAGCTCCTTGATCTGTCTCCTCAAGTTGATAACAACTTGTTCCAGAGTACTCTTATCATTCTCTAGATCAGATCTAATATACTCTAAATCTTCAATATTCGAGCGATATTCCTCCAGTTCTTGTTTCAGTTGTTCTATGATGAGTTCCTGGTCAGCATCGACTTCTTTTTCTGATGTAAATCCTCTCGGTGAGTTCTGTTCCTCATTCAAGGGGATACTCTCCATTGACTCAACCTCTGCTTCAGTAACACTATCAGAAAAGTCAAGTCCCTTTTCTTCGGCAAAGTAATAATCACTGGATTCAAGTTTAGCAGGTTTACCTTCTCTTACACGGAGCTTTTCCTTCAACTCTTGAACTTTGTTTTGTAGCCCAACAATGGTAGATTCTAAGACAGCTTTTTCTGCTTGTAGTGACACGAACAAATCATTGCCTTCGTCTAAAGAATCATTTGTTGTTTGGCAGCCTATTTCTGAAATGAGTTCTTTAGTTTCTTGGACAATTTGCTCGTTATCTGCTCGTAGTTCATCCACTATGCTCTCTTGCTCGTCAATTTTTGTTCTCAGTTCGGAAGATCTTGTTATGAACTCTTCTTTCTCTTGATGGACTTTCTCTCGACGTTTGGCATTTTTGTCGCTTAGTTTTGCTTTCACGTCAGCGACTTGTTGTCGAATGGACTGGCTGTTGGCCTGAAAGACAGAAAAACGAGAAAATGATGAACAAATGTGCAATATATCTAAATGGAAGTACTGAAATAAGCGGACGCAGAAGAGAAAGGAAACACTGCATGAAAAGCGAGCTTAAGTAAGAAAGCTAAGCAGTATGAACACTATGGAAAGAAAAATGCTGACCAAGGAAGGAAAAGGAAAAAAGGAAATTGGCATCAAGATAAATGTTAGTCAAAATTAAAGCGTTGCTATTTCTCTTTATGATTTAGCTCAATAGTTTCATTCTTCTGCCAATGCCAGCCCTACAAGAGTCGCCTTAAACACACACACACACACAAACTATGGGAGTTCAATTTGACACCTGCAGGCGATTTTGAAGTCGAAAATTTCTCAAATCACAAGACAGCGAACATGCAGTTAAGTTTCTGGAATATAAGTAGGTGTGTTATGTCATTAATTATTCTAAGCTATTGTGTGTGCACGTACATTACGAATGGATATTAAAACTAGACCGAGAGAAAACAAGAAGAAGGAACTGCAACAAGTCAGGTGCGTGCCGCTCAGTTACTTAACCTTATAATTTAACATTTTAACTTTTACACCCAAAATCATAATTTATGCTATATTTTGAAAAGTTCATGTACGGTTTAGACTTATTTGTTACACCATCATTGCAATTATCCCTAAAGATTTTAAAATTCACGTATTACTCGCAGTCTCATCATTCAAAATTAAGCGGGGAATTATCATGCACAATTTTGATAAAAAGAAAACCACTAAAAATACACTCAAGGCAAAGTTCAAGAAATTAGTAGAAGTTTACAGCAGTTTTCTATTTAGTTTTAAGCATTAATATAAATTAACCAGTGCATTTTCAAGTTTAAAAATAAAGAGTTAAGAGTTCAATACTAGTTGCAAGAGTTGATGCCAAGCTAAAGAAATTTCAAAGAAAGAAGCTTATATAAATTTTATGCTTTAAAGAAAAAAATCATGCTGTTTATAATAGCTAGCAGTGAGAGAATTTGAAAAGGTTTTTTTCTTTAAAAAGACTACTTTTTAAGTTCCAAAGTTCAGAAAAAAGAAGTTAAGCTTGGAGAAAGTTGAAAGATGAGAAATTCAAGAGTATTTTGAAAAGTTTAGGCCTTAGATTTAGACTGAGCAACACTGAAGCAGCAAGTGTCTTACAATATTGATTTTAATCTCAGCTACGCGTTCTTTGTCAGCAAACAAGTCGAGCAGAAGTTGGCATGCAGCGAAAGCCAATTCTTCTTGTTTCCTTTCAGCCAGTTGTGAGATATTAGAAGTATTCATTACATGTCTGGCTTGTAACTGTGCCAATAGTCTCTGATTGCTTGAGTGTAAATCATGTCTGACCTTCTGATATAACTGCAGTGTTGCTACGTAGCGGTCCCACAGAGCTGGAAAGAAATCAAAAAAGTGTGAAATTGTAGGATTGGTACAAATATTACCACTTTTCAGTAAAAACTAATAACTTTCTTATTTTCATTTTTTTCAATTTTTCACTTTCTCTCTCCTTCATTTTCTATTTCCCTATTCTTTTCTGTGTGTTTCTTATCTCTCTTGCCTTGTTTTTCATCTTCACTTCCTAGAAAAATGCAGCATTTGTTTGAGCAGAGACTGCAGAAATCTTCACTTTTAAATTAATGACATTCCAATAAGAATAGAAATCCTTACCACCAATAATAGTCTTGAGATTGATTATTTCATCTTTAGCATCACCCTTGACAAGGCAAACCTTTCTCAAGCTTTCAATCTCGACTTTCTGTTCCTCTTGATTTCCCTGTGAGTACTCCAGCTCCTCCATCAGTTCCAAAGTAGAAGAATTCAACATCTCTAGATCATTTTTCACTTCACTAAGTGATTTACGAAGCTTGTTTTCCTGAGATTCCAGTTCATTCTTCTCTTCCCTGATGGATGAAAGTTCAGCTTCCCGTTCATTTAGTTGTTCTTTCACTAAGTTTATTTCATTTGATAATGATGCCAGAGTATTTTCCCTTTCAGCAAGCTGCTCATGGAGGGCATTGATATCTGTACTCCTCTCTTTGTGTTTATTTGATTCTGTCACCTGTTCTTCCATCTCAGCCAACTGTTCTTCAGTTTCACTCATCTTGTTTGTACTTTCTTCTAACTTTTTCCTCATGTTTTCAAATTCATTTTCATTTAATTTGAATGATTCAGCTGCTTTATCAAGCTGCTGACGAAGGTTGGTGATAGTGTCATGTGCCAACTCCAGCTCTTCTTTCAAAGCAGCAGCATCATCACCTGTACTGTTTGAAGCTGATTTCACACCTTCAAGGTTGTCCACTTCTAAACAAGTGAAAAAAGTCATAGAAAAAACATCAACATTTCCTGATATGTAATCAAATCACAAGCATTGGTATCTAAAAATGTTTTCGGAACCCAGAAAAACCCTCAAAGCACAGGAGAAGCAACAAGCAACTTTACTCTCATACAACACCGAGCTCAACAGGACTCAAACTCAGGTTACCTTGGTGAGAAAGGAGTGATCTCACTGCTATGCCACCCATGCTTCATAAATTTTGTTGTATCATTTTAATTCTTTTATTCTCTCCTGGCTTTTTTCCCTCCATTAAAATCAAATATCTCAAAACTAAAAGAGAGATCAAATGCCTGTATCTTATATTACCTTCTAGTATTTTGAGTTCATGCTGTAAGTCCTCAATATTTCTTAGGTAGCCCTGCTTCTCATCATCCCATTTCTGCATCTCTAGCTTGTGTTTCTTGTTCAGGTTGGCAATCTTCTGGGAGTAAGTGCTTTGAAGAGTAGATAATTCATGCTGGTACTGGTTAATCTCTCTGTGCAACTTATCTTGACCGTCCTGATAAAGATTGATCATAAGGTAAATCAAATATAATCTAGGAAACCATACCTAGTATTACAGCTTCATTTACAATCATCAGAGTACAACTTAAGACCATGGCAACTACATCACTTATGAACAGGACCCCAGAATCACTGTCCATAGGTTGTTAACAATGATTAGAGACTCTATTCTTAACTATACTAAGCCATGTTGCTATAAATAAACAGGACTCAGAAACAGAAACTGATTATCCCTCTAGCACACTACCTACAATATTTGCCTCAGATTAATGGTTACTATGACAACAGGTACCATGACAACAAGTATACTGTGATAATAAAATATACATGGATATACATCAAGTGGTTGATGGGGTACGTAATACCAAGTATATGGTCTACTGTTTTGTTGCTGTGATTCTAACCTGTGAACTTGAGAGAGTTTTCCAGTGATGACACTCTGTCTGTAGTCTAACAATTTCATTTCTCAGATTCTTGATTTCCTCATGTTCATCAATGCTGTCTGTGGAGTCATGTCGTGTTCTGTTCCAAGATGATGTATGACTACCATCATGTTTTTGACCATCAATCTCTTCTTTTAGTTTCATCATTTCTTGCTAAATATGGCAAACATAATCACTGTATCAGTAAAATGAGCTAGAAATATAGATACTTTAATTTGTAGTTTTGAATCATTGGGTGATTAATGTCACACAGGTTATACATTGTATCACAGATCCACCACACTGGGTCATATTATAATGGTGTAGTCTGGAATGGAAACCTCAGTTCCAATGAGTAGTACTATGTTCAGGCATTGATTAGATGATTCATTCATTTATGACCTATATATCTGATCTTATGCATTCTTCTTACCTCTTTTTGGTCTAGTTTTGCCCTGTAATCTCTAGCAACATTTCTGGCCTGTAAGTCAGAAGCCTCTGCCCTCTCGTGCAATTCCACATTTAATTTCATTACTTTTTCATACTAAAACAGCAATAGAATGGTTTTATTATCGAGTGAGAACAAGAACATAAATAATTCTATGCTCCATACATTAATCTTGTGATTAACAAGTGCTTAATCAAGCGATACGACATGTGTTATTCCATCAGCTGTGTTTGTACTCACCTCAAACTTCTGATTCTCCACCACGATTTCAAGCTTCTTAATTTCTTGTTTTGCAAGAGTTAATTCAGCTAAAGGATCTAAAAAATATATAAATTAACATTCGTGCTGACAATCTAGCCTCAGTGCTTCTTGAATGCATTTAACGTTTGAGATCAAAATGAATGAAAATCAACTGATTCACAACAGAGAACAGCAATGATATCTTGTCGATCTTCAAGTACTGTCATCTGTTATGAGCTTGGCGTTGAAATAAGAGGTTTAATTCAAATATAAATTGTACTAAATAGTAATATTACGATGGCCATGCACCGTCCAAGTGATAAATTCCTAGTGTTTACCTGCCACTTCCTCGGTTCCTTCAGTCAGCATTTCACGAGTGAAATTCGAAATCTGACCAGTTATGTTGGTAAGAGAGGACAAGCTGTCCGAGATATTCAAGTTAGGCCTTAACCAAGACATTTTAAGGTCCTATATGAGGCTAAAAATTAGTTAAATATAGAAAGAAAGACGTCCATTTTGAAGAAGTTGAGAGAGAATGACTGTGGATGATGTGGCAAGCAGATACAACGACACTTGTGATTGGTTGATTGTCCGCCATCTTGATTCATATTAGCATAACATGAGGAGCCGACATGTTGGGGCTCTAGTGTCATGTAATATAAAGTACCTTATGACCCAGTCTCTTCCACCAGGATAGACATGAGAATGTACCTGAAATAGATTGGATGGACATATTAGAATAAGAATGTACACGAGATGGATTGGATGGGCGTATCAGAATAAGAATGTACACGAGATGGATTGGATGGGCGCATTAGAATAAGAATGTACACGAGATAGATTGGATGGGTGTATCAGAATAAGAATGTACACGAGATGGATTGGATGGGTGTATCAGAATAAGAATGTACACGAGATGGATTGGATGGGCGTATCAGAATAAGAATGTACACGAGATGGATTGGATGGGCGCATCAGAATAAGAATGTACACGAGATGGATTGGATGAACGCATAGGAATAAGAATATACACGAGATGGATTGGATGGGCGTATCAGAATAAGAATGTACACGAGATGGATTGGATGGGTGCATCAGAATAAGAATGTACGAGATGGATTGGATGGGTGCATCAGAATAAGAATGTACACGAGATGGATTGGATGGGCGTATCAGAATAAGAATGTACACGAGATGGATTGGATGGGCGCATCAGAATAAGAATGTACACGAGATGGATTGGATGGGCGCATCAGAATAAGAATGTACACGAGATGGATTGGATGGGCGCATTAGAATAAGAATGTACGAGACGGATTGGATGGGTGCATCAGAATAAGAATGTACACGAGATGGATTGGATGGGCGTATCAGAATAAGAATGTACACGAGATGGATTGGATGGGCGCATCAGAATAAGAATGTACACGAGATGGATTGGATGGGTGCATCAGAATAAGAATGAACACAAGATGGATTGGATTGGTGTATCAGAATAAGAATGTACACGAGATGGATTGGATGGGTGCATCAGAATAAGAATGTACACGAGATGGATTGGATGGGCGCATCAGAATAAGAATGTACGAGATGGATTGGATGGGCGCATTAGAATAAGAATGTACACGAGATGGATTGGATGGGCGCATTAGAATAAGAATGTACGAGATGGATGGGATGGGCGCATCAGAATAAGAATGAACACATGATTGATTGGATGAAAGTGGAAGTATAATAATGGGTCAGTGTAAGATCTAAGTCACGACATTGCAAACTAATTAACAGATTAATGAGCTGAAACAACCTCTTGGCTGATCAAAGTCTAGGCACGGCTTATTCACTTATCCAATTTTTATTTCGCATGTTGGGTTTTGCGGATGGATGAAAACTGGAGAACCGGAAGGGAAAACCCGGTAATCAAGGGAGAGGCCTAACCATTGAGAGAGAGAAACGTAGGTACCGCATAATAATAATAATAATATAATTTTATTAATAACACATAAAAGTAAAACAGCTATGTACAAAGTCTGTATACTACAGTGAATATATATGGGTTAAGGTTCATTAAAAACAACTTATATGTATCAAAATAATCTCGTAACAAAAATAAAAATATGTTGAAACTGTTTGGAATAGGAATAATAACTCTGGGATTGTGTTCGCCTTAACATCATAGTTATACTTCGTATTCATATATATAAAAGTCACGTGGGAGGCTGGTGATGTTGAACTTGAAAGTGAGGCTAGTTGTCTCAGAGTATGAAAAACAGTGCAATAAGTGAGAAAATGAAGCTACGTTCTAGTAAGTGTTTGAATCTTTTTTATTTTAATATATGAAATATCATCAGCACCAGTCTCCCACTGTTGACGGATTTATGGTACAAAAGTTGGAATCAGTTAATCACATGGTCTGTGTGGGTCTTATGATTGGTTAGATTCTATTATTGTAAATTCGCTTTCATGAAGTGTTGCAATGCGTTCAGCCTTGCGTCGATCTCCATCATCTCTGCAGAACGGTTGAAAGAATCCTCGATTTCTGTAAAAGAAGTAACGTAATTTAATATTAATGTTATTAGCTTGTTATTATTGTATTAGAAGCATCTAAGATGAAAAAAATCCTAGTCTCTCAAAAAGAATGACACTAATTTTCATAATCGTGCGATCCACGCAACTACAGAATGTCTTCGGGTTCCGTCATTCAAAAGTTTACAAACTCTTGTCTTTCAGATGGATCGCAAATTTTGTCAAAAGCAAACCATTTTTCTGGTAGACGTAGTAGGCTTACCGTGTGCTGGTAAATGACTAGTTTTCGTATGACGGTGTTTTGTCTTGGTGCGAGAGTGAGTTCTACCATTCTCTGGTGTACTGGAATATCTGAGCCGCATTGTCAAGGCGTCATTACAACGTATGGCAACCTTCATAAGAAAACTGGTCTATCTTCTACGTACGATTCTTTTATTATTAGTCAATGTCAATAATCAAGCTGAAAGTTTTCTCACTAATATGATAAGGATACAGTGCATTGGTTATCCGTAGGTCCTTGTAGCTACCCTACAATCAATAGAACAGTTAGTCAGTCAGTTAGTTAGTTAGTTACTATATAATATTCATATTGAGTATCGACTTTATAATAATACTGTACCACGTCTGAGGCATCCGGGCTGGACCAGGCGTGAGTCTTTCTGTTTTCCTTTCCTGTAGGTTGCAGTTTCTTCTTCGTTCTGTGAGAGCAAAATAAAGAACATTTATTACATCTTTAGCATATTATCTTACAACTGCCATTGCTATGGATTTTCCAGATAGCCAGTATACTATCCTATCGTTTCTGCGCATGGTTTGTCGCTTCAATGATTCGATACCATAAAAAAGACACACACGATGAAAGTGGAAGTTCCTTGACTGACCTTGTCGTTCTTTTCCGTCTAGAACTGTTTGAATGATCTGAAAGCGCGCCGTCAATTGAAGACTGAGACGACCGTCTGCTGCCCAGGCTGCCGATAGAGGAGGTTCTCTGTAACCCTAAGGACAACGTAACAGGTAACTATTATTCAAAACCTTGTACAGTAGCATCTGTAGTTATAAATAGATTAGTAATTCAGTACCTTTTTTGAGCCCTTTTTCTGCTGATGGTACCAATCTGGAGGTGCGCTCTGTTGACAGGGACCTTGAACGACCTCGCGTCAGAGACCCATTCGATCGTGTCCTTTTGCGTCTATCAAAGTGCAGAACATTCTATGGTTAATTATGATTTTATCGTATAAAATCTAGAGTCATTGAGGCTGTATTTTTTACCCTCGCATATCTTCAGCTTCTGCTTTTTTACGCTGTTTTTCCTTCACGTATCTGGTACAAGTTAAAGATTATTTAATTTACAAATTAAAGCGATCTTGCGCATTATAAGGATCAAAGGGTTGCGTGCCATCTCACAGCCACGGCACGGAATCTACTATGTAGAACTCATGAAAATGAAAAAAAGTGATTTTAAGTAAAGGATACGCTGTTGGGTCAAATCGTGGTGGACGAGGACCTGAAAATAATAATAATAAAAAAAGAATAAAAAAGAGCATTTGATTTGAATATTTTAACGCAAAAAGCAGAGCCGGACTTTCTGAAGGATGTTGAGAGTGAAACTGCAACTATTGGAGGACCAGGATGGATTCAAGGGGGCGGCTGTTACCTAGGAAACCAGTACCTGCTGGAGAAGGTATCCGTCTGCGCGTCGATGTTATTCGATCTCGTGAAGCTGATCGACGGTCAAGTGAAGTTGATCGGCGATCCCGCACACCCGAAGAACGATCCCGCGAATTAGAACGAGGATCCCGCGAAGTAGAGCGACGATCCCGCGATGTTGATCGACGATCACGTGATAGGGAATTCCGGGACGCATTTCTTTTCATTGAAATGCTACTTGAAGCTGGAGAAACTCGGGACCTTCAAGAAAATAAATAAATATCAAGGAATGTTTAATGTTTATCTTGAATAAATAGCAGAAGGTGAGAAATGATTGACCAGGAATTACCCTCTTTTATAAACTGCTAATTCATTGGTTAAACTTCGACATCTTGCGCGGAGGTTTCGTTCACTTGCACGCAGCTCCTCCAACTGCAACAGATAACAGACTTTATAGTTAACATAAGACATACGGGTACAGAGGGATGGAAATATAACCCTGTGTTCCGACCATGAGAACAACTGACCGATGTCCAAAGGATGACCAACAGATACACAGACAGATAGATATACAGAGGGATGGAAATATAACCCTGTGTTCCAACCATGAAAACAACTGACGGATGCTACAAAGGATGACCAACAGACACACAGACAGATAGATATACAGAGGGATGGAAATATATCTGTGTGTTCCGACCATGTCGACAACCGACCAATTTTTATTAGAGGACTGACAGTCACACAAGCAAAATAAGTTTTAACAAAGACCACACCTCATCAGCAACACCTCGATATTCTTGAGTCTTCTTATTTAAAGTTCTTTGATACTTGCTTTTCTCCTTCATCAAGTCACTCTGTGTTTAAAATGACAGGAAATCTTGTAAGAGGATCATGTAGAAAAAACTTGAAATAAAAAAAAAAACAGATCTTATACCTCCAAATTGTGGACCACTTTCTTCAGTACGCGGATTTCTTTGGCCACATTTGCTTTTTCTGCATGTTTGATTTCTCTCTGGAATATTTCAAATTGTGCTTGAATTTCATCTCTTTCACCTATAGCTTTTTCAACCCTAAAAACAGATACAAACTCAAATACATTGACCATCAAAAGTTCATATTTGGGATCCCTATGGAAAAAGTACTCAAACTTTCTCATTATATCAATCCACAGGAAGACCAAGATAATTTGATTACTTACTCTTTTTGCAAGTGAAGGTTCACACCATTTCTTGAATTTTTCATCAACTGAAAGAAAACCAGATCAGGAAAGATATAGTAAAATATTTCCAGGAAAAATTCTGTTTAATTTTTCTAACTACCTGATCTCTCAATGCCTTGTTCTCTTCGTTAAGCCTCCTGATTGTTTCCTGTAGTTGGACTGGGTCAGGCTTGCCGACGTAAGGTAAAGGTAATGGATAATGAATCCTACGTAAATAAATATATTTTTGGTATTATTATACATTAAACCTTTTTCACAAATTGTAATTTAGCTTGTAGGTTTTGTGGAGGAAGGAAAACCAGAGAAATGGAGAAACTTGGCACAAGGGAGAAACCCCACAAACGCTGCTCACATGTGATGGTGAGTCCAAGGATTGAACCAGAACCCCCAGAGGTGAGAGGCAAGATGCAACTGAGAACTAAACTTACCTATCAAATTCTACTGAATATGTCAAAATTAAATATCTCTTGGAATGCAAACTGGAGTTGGTCTTAGTGGGAGGAATGTGTTGTGTCCCAGAACCTGGCTTGTGAGTTCTTTTATTCCTGAGCACTTCAAGATCACTGTATGTTAACAGGTCTAGCGTTACTGCATGACTACCCTGTTCAAGATAAAGAAATACATTCATATTACAAGGTACAGGGAAGTTACCCTCCTAAAATCTATTACGATAAAGCTTAGATAGTATGTGCACTCTGATTGGTCCAGAATTGTGCTGTATTAGTGAATGGAGCATGGTTGCTGCAACCTGTGCACTGCTAACATTTCTTATATAAAACAACAGCACTGAACACTAAAATAGACTTTTTGTTCTACAGTCAAACCCCCACTAAAGGCAACCTTCCCACAACAGCCACAAAATTGTGTCCCAGTTACCAATGAGTTGATTACATATACTGCAACTGAAATCTCCCCACAACCAACCCTCTACAACAACCACAAAATGTTGTCCCAATGTTGGTTGTATAGAGGTTCGACTGCATATTATAAAACCGCTAAAAAAGCTATTTTCCATGCTCCATTCGGTAATACTTTGGTTGTGGTACTGAAGGTGGTGGTGGTGTGTGTGCATAGGAGAGGGGGGAAAGGTGGCCAAGAAGGGGGAGTAATACACTAATGCATTATATCACACTGCTACTAATTAGGTGATGGGCAATATACCCATAATGCAGGCTAAAATACAAACCTTTGTCAGTGCTGATTCCAACATGCTGACAAATATAGAGAACTGCTTAAAATTCCCAGTCTTGTGTGTGAGATCCTCAATATCTGCAACAACAAAAAACATTGAATATTAACACTTATTAGGAGTCAAAACTAAAGTATCCTCTAACAAATATCTTTTCGATTAAAGAAACATTTCGCTCTAGATCTTCCAACATTCTTATTTTGGTACATCTTCCAATGATAAATTTCTCTTGTATCGGAATGTACTGTAATACTCACATTTTGCATCAAACTGCCCTCTCCACTGATCTGCAGTGAGTCGATCTTCTACCTCCAGAGAAAACTGATTCTCCTCCTTATTAACTACTAGTTTTACGACATATTCAATACCACGAAATACTTGTCGACGTGAAGCAACAATCAGATTATCGTCTGCAGGTCTGTTCTCCATGGCTGACAGACCAACTTCAACCAGTCAACCAATTTGTCAAAATTCTCTGGTTTTTTTTATCCGATTTCAAAGCCAATGCGTTAGAAGGATTCTCTATAGTCCATTGTATCACCAGGCTTTAATAAAGTCGTATGATCTGACCGTTAAGAAGTGGAATACCAGTTTTAATGGTTGAGTGTCAAGAAGTTAATATTTGTATTTTAGCGGGCAATAACGACCATTACAATCCCACAATGCATCGTACTCGCGCGGTTACTCAGCACAATGATGTTACGTCACAACATGGCGGACAGAAGAAGCTGATCAAGACGATCAAGACTGCTCGCAAAAATATCAAGTCTTATCAACAACCTAACGACAGAATACGAAAATATTAAGAAGAAAGGAAGAGAATATTGTTAGGTTTCGTGTGGAGGAGTTGATTTAATATGTCTGCACCGACGGGGGATGAAAGAAAGGTCTGTCATGACTCAAGAGACAGGTACTTTGCCTGTGTGGATTCTAATGGCGGTGATGAGTCTGCTTGTGTGAAGGAAAAGGAATTGTTCAATAAAACCTGTCCTGCTTCATGGGTAAGATAATATGCTATTGTTTCTCTTGATTGATAGTTTTAAAGTATCATGGTACTCTCCTTGTCAAACAGCTGATTAGCAACTACCTCATCCATTATCTCCCCCCCCCCCCCCTTACCCACCCTCACCCTCTTTCCCCCCTGTATGGGGGTGGGGGTGTCACCCTAAACTATGGTGCAAGACCCCTTTCATTTCTCTATAAAGGTCAATCAATATCAATCACAAATACACTTTTAGCCCCTCCCCTCCCCTCTCCTCCCCTCCATGATAACTTTTAAACTTCATAATGACCCTACTCAAAGGCGAGGGGATTAAATGCCAAGGCAATTGGGTGAGAACCACTGGTTCTTCTGTTCAATAGCATATCACAGTAATTGTACAGTCTTGCACATGACAGAGAAACCAGTTGGAGGGAGCTGGGAGGATAGTGCTTGCACATCAGTTTATAAGTTAAGGTGCATCATGATGTGTGTTTATAGTTATATTATATCATTGATCTATAATCCCATGCCAGAACCTGTTGTTAATTTTTTATTTATTTTTTCATCCTGTCCAAACAAATGATTAATGTGGATAAATCTGGGAAATTTGCAAGAAGGAATATGCGAACAAAAATACACAAAAAGTATTGTAATAACTGACATGTATGGATAAAAGTGTTTGAATTTTGATGACATTTGTTGAACTACTGTACATATGGAAACTATAAGACCCTGCAAATATATTGTCTTCATGACACTCAATAGGCCTTGGTAGTGTTTGACTGTTGGTGGATGGCCAGTCAAGAAGCAAAATTTTTGGTGATCAAGTATGTTTTTCATTCATGAAAAAAATCTTAAATCTTAATTTTTTTGCAAAAATTCAGTATGAAATTACTAGTTATATATACTAAAATAAAAATCATAGTATAAAAGCTGAAAATTCAGCATAAAATGTTTTTGATCCGGGAAAATCCAATAAACTGAAGTCTATTCCAGTCCAGCCATGCATGGTTACGGATTTTCCAAAATAAAAAATTTATCAAAAATCAAAGTTTAGAAGCAGAAAATCGAAATTTAGAGGATGGACATGTTTTTGCTATACATTAAGATTATCCAAACCCTTTCAAAAGCTGAAAATTCAACAAAAAAAATAATTTCGATCCGGGAGGATCCAGCCAACCGAAGTCCATTCCAGTCCAGGCATGCACGGTTCCGGATTTTCCAAAATAAAAAAACCCTCAAAACTCGGAATTTAGAAGCATAAATCAAATTTTAAATGTTGGGCAAGTTTTTACTAAAGATAAAGATTCTCCATACCCTTTCAAAAACTGAAAAATCTATTTTAAAAAATTCAATCTAGGATCCAGTTAACTGAAGTCCAGTTCAGTCCAACTATGCAACATTCCAAATTTTCCAAGATAAAATAAAACCTCTCAAAACTCAGAATTATGTTTTAGAGTTTCAGCATCTTTTTTACTATGGGCAAAAACTCACTATGCTTTATTAAAAAGAGATATATATACAGTTAGTAGTTCTTCTACTGAATAGACCTTGGTAACACATGAAAGTCTCAAAAATACTAAAGTGTTGAACAGTTAGCAGATACCCAGACCCGGATATATTTGCACTGATTTCTAGCTTAGTATTTATGTTTCGACTCCATTGACCTGTGCCACCTCTGTACTTGTGGTGGTGTTTCTGTGCGTGATAATGTAAGTCTGGCATGATATAATAATTATCTGCAATTTTGGCAGTTCTCATATTTTTTTCACTTGAATACTACCAAATTGGACAACATGTAGTCCTAATTAAAAAAATGTACCAAAACTAACAGTTATTTTTCTGTTTCAAACTAGGTAAAGTACTTTTCAAGAAAGAAATTATATGATGAATATAAAAAGAAACTGAATACTGAAGGAGCTAAATACGATGATCAATCAAAAAGCTGAATAAATCCATGGATCTAAGTCTAATGTTGTACAGCAGAGAATCCATCTACTAAGCTCATCAAGACTATTCATATTTATTAATTAGAGACATTGGTGTTAATCAAAATGACTGTGTGATACTAAGAACTAGACAGTGTGACTGTGTGATACTAAGAACTATGTGTGGTAGTTAAACAGTTGTCCTCCCATAGCTATCCCCTAAGGGATCCCTCATCAATCACCACTAAATAAGACTTTTTTTGAGTGAGTTCTTTTCCTGTTTCAAGGGGTTTTTTTTAGCTCTCTACTCTCACTCCTTCAAAAATCAATACCAGAAAACCTTAGTAGTTGTGTGTAACATTTTAGACATCTGAGGGGATGTCATATACCTACTACAATCTTATCCACATAACTATTTGTGATATAAACATTCTCAAGTCAGTAATAAATTTTTTATTCATTGTTATAGCATAGGACAATTCAAATTAACTCTTTTATACAAAATAATAAAACAATGTAAATATTGTTGAAAATGGCATGAAAAGAATGCCTAGGATTTTCTCTTGACTCAATAAAAGAAATCTGCAAGTCTTGGGTCAGTTCTCAGCTTATGCTCCAACTGCATGTATTTCTGTGGTGCAAGTTCTTTGTGTCTGTAAAAAAAAATGGCCATAAAAATTACTACAAATTTTCATCATTGCAAGTAGTTTCTACTTACCACTGTTTTCACTGCTATGTTCTGATCGTGACAACAGTTGCAACAGGGAAATTGGGCAATACACTGCAGTGTCAACCAAACAATTTACATAATCTGATTGATAGCAGTGTATTGCCCAATTTCCATGTTGTGACTGTTTTCCCGATCAGTGCTTAGCAATGAAAACAATGGTTATAGGCAGAGCTTCTACTTCTATTTTTTATCAATTTTAACTTGAGATTAGTACGAATTCTTTACCTGTTAAGTCTCTGTTCAAGGATGTGTATTCTGAACATGGCTTCACTGCAGTAGTTAAGATATTCTTCCTCGTCTTCTTTTGTCATTGAAACTTGGTTTTGTTGATACCAGCTCTGCTTACGCTGAAGTTCTTGAGTTTCCTAAGAAACGAAAAAAATGAGTCATAATCTAAGAGCCCAGAGAAGAAAAGTCAGTGCTCAATTGCACCTCTTATCCTGGGTCTCAATATGAGAACCATCTGACTGAGGGCCACATAAAGTTATTATACCTGTAAAATATCTATTGAGTTGAGTTGAAAGATCGTATTTATCGTGATCAGGCTTGCAACTTGATATTACTAATTTGCGCACACTAGCGTTTCTCATTGGAGCCCTGTACAGGCAGCCCAGGCAATGACTTTGAGAAGTCCCTGCAGTTTTTATATGAAAAATTGAGGGGGAAAAATAAACTAAAAACATCTTTACTGGTTTTAAAGTTTAAAATATCGTTTTAAGATCAATTTGCACTGAGTTATCTACAGCCTTTCTCAAGATTAGCTTTGCTTTTTGTGAAACAGTGAAATTAGGTTTTTGAGCTAAATAGCCACAAGGTTTTAAAGGGGAAATTTTTGAGGAAATGATTTCCAAAGTAACTTTGGTTCTGACTAAAATATAGGTTAGCACGTCATGGGGGAGCACAATTAGTGTCTTTTGGACCATATGTCCAAATAGTGACCATATACTTTTTTGCTTGAGTTCCTTACTTTACTATCGAGGATTTCACCTACATTTAATATGTTTTCCTGTCTTAGGTATGTCTTACTATCTAATTTTAAAAGTCCACAAAAATCTCTTGATTTTCACTTTTTCTTAAAGATTTATTCTTATTTTTATATTTGCACTCGTTCCAATAAGTTTTAATCCACTCCTTCGTAAGGGGGTAGAAAATATAAGAAATATATCGGATCGAAATATAGCACAGTTTAGCTGAAACGGTCAATGCTTGCGCCTTTTCTCTGCTAAAACCTAAAGTAATGTGGGCGAATAGTTTTGAGATTCTAAGCTACTACCAATAAACCTTTAAGAAATGAAATTGTTGCAGAAAAAGTTTTGTTTTAGAACTATATTTGGTACAAAAAGTTCTCTGTATATTTTGGGTTTCCTGTGTTATAGAATACCGCTAAACACCAAGAGTCAGCTGATCAGACCATGAAACATAAGAAATTATATCTAATGCAACAGTGAAAACAAATATGCTTCAAATGTTATGCGTTGCAACATTTAGCTAACATTTCTTGATCCTGAATACATCGCAGAATTCTGGCCAGTAAAGTACACATTTCATTGGTTAATGCCATCGCGCATTTACCTGCAACACATTGCAGGTCGTGTTCCATTACACGATGAAACTTGTAAGTTGCGCGCAAGCAGATTTCTATCCTATAACAACGCTGGGCAACAGCTAGTTGCAGAAGTTCCGTGACACACAATTTCGTGGCTTCGCGCAACAGTTTCACCGTGTTTTCAAGTATTCATTGATGTCCTGTCGTTCTATCGCTTTATTCTTTCTCAAAAACAAGATAGTGGTTCATGACTAACTTCCATATGCATTGACCAACTTACTTTTTCAAATCTTGCTTGTATTAAATTAGCCTTGTCAATCAGCCGTTGCTTCAAGTCTTGAAGACATTCCTCTTTGAGTTTACATGCTTCTGGCCTTTTAATGTGAGGAGGGTCACCAATTTGTGCCAAGAACGGCGCCAAGTAATCCAATTCTCTCTCATGTTTCTTCATCGCTTCTTCTCTCTGTTTTCTCTCCAAGTCTTCCCTGTGGAGTTTCGCCTTAACGTTTCTTTCTGTATCATACACAGACACCGCTAGCTGTGGAGCAGCTTCTTCTGTTATTCTTTGTTGTAAAATCTCTTTGACCTAAGATTTTGAACATATATTGTTAACCTCTGTATCCAAACCTAATCCTTATAATCTTATCTTCTCAAATCACGTCTTAATTCTCATCCATTTAAACCGCGTGGCAATAAAAATGGTGCTGGCACAAGAAGGTGCGCTGATAATTAGATTAACAGCTACAAAAACTACGAACCTCTTCTTCAGATATTCTAACTTGTTGCACGCTTTTCTCCTCGGCATCGACAAGAAATACCAGCATATCATAGACTCTTAGGTTCTTGGGAGGCTTGCAAAGAGGATCCACCTGAAAAAGACAGGCCAGGCAATTATGACAGAGGTGAATCTTGTTTGTTAACATTTACCAAATTGTCCATATGAACCCTGCCCTTCATTCCATTCACTCATTGGTCAAGCCAGGACCATGCTTTGACTGCTGAAACATCGCATGGCTTTACTTCTAAAAGCCCCAACACTTTTTCTCTACCTCACTTGGTCAAATTTCACGAGCTGTCTTGTTACTAACCTGAAAGGATGTCGTCATATCAGGAGTCATGGTTAATGTACCCCCTTTCTCTGCAGTGTGTGGTGGTCTAACAAACTCTCGTGTCGAAGCGGTCACTCTGTTGTCCTCGAGGTGAAAAGTCAAGTTGATTCTTTCCTCTGCGATCAGAAACACGCGTTCAGCAACGTCTTCGTGGGCTGGTTTAGCCGAATTGCGGTGAAACCGTTCAACGATTTTCTGGAGAAACAAAAGACTTCATGTCAGTAACTGAAAATCACGAATAGCTAGGGAATCGCTTGACTTGATTCACATTTTCGATATATCGGTTCACTGGTCACAGTCAAAGCATTGAATCGAGGCTGTGAGGTAGTTTCAAAGGATTATTCAAATTTGAACCTTGCAGCCTCGACTGAACAAGTGCTTTGTGTTTGACAAGTGAGACCGATGTATGGAAAATGATGAATAAAAGGTTCTTTAAATATTTGATTCCAAACTATCAAGCCTGACTGACTTACATACCACTATTGGTCGTGCGTTGTTATCCTGTGGGCCAAATTTCTTTACCCGCTTGCCAAAGGTCACTTGACGGTGATAAAGGAAATCATCTCGATCAACAAACGATTCAGTCATCTCCTCAGGTGATTCCTCTCTCTTGACTAGACCATCGATACGAGCGCTAACAAATAAGAATAAAACATGGTAGGACGTGGAAACACGAGCAACAAAATCGCCGATGGAACTTGTCGCGCAACATTGTTGGTTGCAAGATGCAGAGCGAATGTTGCCCGTACTAGTCTACCCCCCGTGCGCAATAAATTTTCAATGCAGATAGTAAAAACTGAGAGCTTCTACTCCTGCGGCAAAATTGCGCAATAAAATTTTGTTGTCTTTCTGAGGAAGAAAACTATTGAAATAGTAGAGAGAATGACATCTACACGTACCTGGAATAAAAAGTCATTGTTCTGTCTGTTTCAGGTCCAGGAAAAGATGCTTTATACACATGTTCTGCAAAAGAAACGATTTTTTTTAGCGAGGGATTTTCCGTTGTTTCCCCCCAGCAAAACCTATTTCGCTAATTTTAACTTGGTGCGTAGTTAGCCGTGCCCTGATTTAGATTTGCCTAGAGTTTGTAACAGATCAGGTTGTTTCAGGGTTCATCCTCTATTTTACCTTGTAAGCAGTCAGGTCTTCCAGGAATGAAGTGCTCTACTATCAGTCCAGTCGTCATATTGTGTGTCTTTGTCTCTATTTTATCGATTCGATGCTTGAAAGCTTCTCTCTTCTGCATCAGATCATTTACTGTAGCAAGAAAAAAGAAAAACCTTCAGTTATAAAGATTTGAAATCTCGTTCTACTTGCAGCAGAGTTTCGAGTCTTACATTCATAGTCACTGGTGATTGACAGCCGGGATGACAGCCCATCCTTCAGCAGATAATCAGCAAACTTCTCTAGTCTTGCCTTCTTGTACAGTTTAGTCTTCTTGCCAAAAGGACACTTTGTTTGGAAATCTATGAAAACAATACGATATCTATTACGGTATCTGTGCATATAAAACAGTAGATATTGGAGGTTGTGGGTCAGGCCTGACGGACAATCTTTCGGTTGGCCACGCCCAGCAACGATTTCGCGCCAGATCTAACGCGGTTTTTGTAAGGGCACTTCTGCTTCTTTCAGAAACGCAGACAAAAACGCTAGATGGCGTTCATCTGTACATTTTTTATATTAACGCTGTAAGTTCAGTTTTAGGCCACGTTTATATTATGCAAGGTTTTGAATATGTGACCAAAGGTGAAGTTGTATCATAAAGTTCTAACCTTTTAAAGACAACTCGATGGGGAGGACCCAAGATGGTGGAAGATCGAAGTCTGACGTTTCCTCTTCGTTTTCTTCATCATCAAAGTCCAGTTCATCATCTATTGTAGGTAATGCCAGCAAGGGTTTATCAGAACCAGGAAACATGAATTCCCATCTTGCTGGGTCGCCAAGATCATATACTAAATCCTGTAAAGATAATAAATAGACTGGCGAAATTAATAGAAATGTGATGTACACTCATGTGAGATTTCAATTGTAAGTGCTCACAACAGCAAAGATTGCTGCATGTGTCCAACTCGGCAATGCTGCCCATTATTATGCTGCAGTGATATCACATGCACAGAATCACAAGGCTGGAAAAGTGATTCAATTGTAAGTGTTCACGACAGCAAAGATTGCTCCATGTGTCCATCAACTCGGCAATGCTGTTCATTATGCTGCAGTGATACCACGTGCACAGAATCACAGGGTTGGACAAGTGCTTCAATTGTTATTGCATGTAACACTGCTCACAACAGCAATGAATGCACCACATGTCCAACCAAGTAATGCTACTCATAATCATATCATGTGCAAAACTACAGGGTTGGACAAGTGGCACAATTGTTATTTTGCATGTGACACTGCTCACAACAGCAAAGATTGCAGCATGTGTCCAACCCAGCATGCTGCCCATGATCATATGGACAAGGGCTGGACAAGTGCCTCAAATGTTGTAATCAACTTTGCGCCTTCTGACCTGTTTAGACAAGGTGATGATGATGGTGTAAATACAGTAGTAATATACTAACCCACCTGTACACCATTTGAGCAATCCTGCATGTTGACCCAGTAGTTCTTGTCATTCCATACACTCTCAATGCCAAGATAAGCTGGATGGTTTAGAGGATGAGCTGACCCGGTAAGTGACTCAATGAAGAAGCTTTCTGGGACTTCTCTCTTTCCTGATAGTACAAGCACCCAACAGTGGACTCTCAGCCCATGAAGCTTGTCAGGTTTGGGTTTCTCTATCTCCTGTATTAAAATATTGGTGTATTTTATTAGTGCAATGATTTGGCCACTCTTTCACTTTTTTTGGACAAAATCTAGCTTGCGTAGCCAGGTGTTCCTTGTGGGTTCTTTGTGGGGCCGCCACAGAAAGAACCCATTAGGAACACCTGGCTACACAGGCTATACAATGCTAATGGATAATAATATCTCTCTCTCAAGAGCTTACAGCAATTCTGTTGTCCTCTTCCTGCTTTCTTTTCAATTCCTTCTCCTCTTCTTCAGCCTGTATTTTGGCTTCTACTTTTGCCTCAAACTTGCTGCTAAGATCCTTCGGTGGTTTGACAGAATATTTCTTCATTTCTTTCTTCTGTTTTTCTTTGGATATCTAAAAATGTTCAAAACAATTTAACAAAACTAAAGGGAATTGATGAACTTCAGATTTCTGTTGTTTGGTTTTTGTCAATCAACCTCGTGGGAAGTCGCTTCAAACCCATCTCCACTAGCTCCCTGTGTGTCCAAGTTAGAGGGGGAAAACCTCAACTTGACAGAGTTAGGAGGGAAAAGATGGGCTGTTAACAGTCCAAGACTAAACTATAAATTACCTCATCTTTCTTTTTCAGCATGGGACAGATTTCTCTGGTTTCATCCATGAGTGTTGTCTCTCGTGTAGCATAACCACAGACACAATATGCATCATAGCCAGCACCGATTAGAAGTGAACATAACAAAATGCTGAACTCAAAGCAGTTTCCCTTCTGCTTTGTCAGGACAGTTGTAGAGGAACGCAATGTACTTGGCTGAAAAATTCAATTGAACTGAGTTTTAGACAGATGGTATTCAGTACCTGGTTCATTATTATGTGAAATTTAGGAAAATATCCATACAATACATGATGGGTTCCAGCCATCCAAATAAGGAAGTTCTGTAGTCTTACCAGATCAATAGGTGGATCCAATGGTTCAAATGTAATATAATCAGAAACAAACTGAGCACATCCATCAAAGTCATAGAGTGCTTTGTATTCCAGTAATGTTGGACGAACATATGTGCAAATGAATTTCTGCAAAAGAAAGAGAATATTTATCACATGCTATAATTGCAATAATAAGTCAGCCAATCAAAAATTTATAAAACATCACAGTCACGGCAAGGCACACACACAGCACTGAACGTTTCATAGTCATACGAAATCTGATAATAGTGTTGATGATGCAGTGATGCATGATAATGATGATGATGATGATGATGATATACGTGAACCAGATTCTCGCATCCTACCTCTGTTCCACATTCATTGACTGGATTAAGTAACAGTGGTTTCCTATCTCTGTACAAGTGAACAAACTGTCTTCTGAAGTTCTCAGCAAAAGACAAGACCAGCTTCTCCTTTGCACTAAGAGTCTTGTACTCATTTGGCAGATTGTCTACATCAGCTCTCTTCTCACTAGAAAATAACATACAAAATGAACAATGCATGACAAATATACGTGCTTCTGTTTATCCAGAAACAGCTCTCATTTAGCTTAAAGGTTATTATCAAAATCTAAACTAGAAGATCTATATTCTAGTACTAAAATATCAACAACTTTAGCATCTTTTTAACCATCAGCAAGTTTAACCCTAAAAACTTACGGTAAAACGACGTCTGGAAGCGAAACTGTGATTTTGGCCAGCTCTCTTTCTAAAGCCTCCATTATTATTTTCTTATATAACAGCGATCAAGATTATTCTAGAGGAGAAAAAGGGCTTTAAATCAACACAACTTTTCCTTTTCTTTCTTGCCTTTTGAGCTCAGTCGTTGTTGTCGGTTCCTTGACAACCGCCATAGCAACAAGCTACTAGTTCTAGTCTCTTATCCTCACACGGTCAAAACATCTTGTTAGTGCTGGGTACTAGAACCTAGTTTTCTCCCACGAGATTTCTTCTCACGGTCAAAATTTGAGTCTTGGAAGAAAAAACCCTCGAAGCAGACGCTCTTGATGTCACCAAAAAAACCCTCCTAAATCCTGTCTCTTTAGCATCTATCATGTTGCTGAATGTTTAATATAAAAGATACCTGAAGGAAGTGATGGCTTCGAGGCAGTCAAGCCGTTGTCGAGGGATTTCTTTCCCGCAGTTTCAAAGCGTAGGCGAACGTGTCGGTCATCCTTCACTCCACAAATCTTACATGTGTGAAAGGTTTGCAACCAGTTCGAATTTGTACAGAACGAACTTTCAAGGTCACTTTGGTTGCGTGAATGCTATCGAGTTCTCAAATAATGGAGGGGAGTTTATTGTATCAGGTAAACAGACCAATGTTCTTTTCTTTTGTTGCTGTGTTTACTTACACACAGCGCTTTCTTGTCCTGAAATACTAAACCAAAAACCAAAACTGTCCATTCAAACTTCATACATTATCAAAACGTCATGGGCTTTGAGTTTGGAAGTGTTTGTTTAATGCTTATGAACTGAGTTCTAAAGTATGCTGATATTTATTTAAATCGATGCAGAATTCGAAAGCAACGATAATATGTTAAGCTTAATAACTTGTACCATGATTGTGTCGCAGTGAAAATTGCATTTAATTTAATACCTGATACTGTCAAGAGGGGGAAACAAACCAGCTCTTGATATTCCATATTAACTTCTCGAACACTTTAATTCAGGTGGAGATGACAGAAGAGTTTTGCTGTGGAATGTTGAAAAAACACTCTATCGCCAAGATGAACCAGTAGCAATGAAAGGACAACACAGGTCCAATATATTTTGCACGGTCTTTGATGGGGATAATAGACATATATTTTCAGCAGGTTAGAGCTATGGATTAAACAGTTGACTCAAAATAACTAACATGTATAACTAGTGCTCTGATTGGCTGGAATCCATGCTAAAAATTTGGGGACAGTTTCTAGATGTTTTAAAGATTATTAAGTAAAAATGTGCCTCCATAAAGTTGTGGACATTTTTTGGTAGTTTGGGAGACATTGGGGCTAGTTATGCTCTGATTAGGTTTCTTGTTTTCCTAACTAAATAACTTTAGCTAATATCAGTCGTCTTAGATCCCGACATGTACCTACATGTATTTTGAATAATTATACGTACATGTAGGTAAAATCATACAAAGAAATGAATTATTTATTAGTCTGCGATGTTGAATAAAACCCATTTTTTTAACATTATTGATGTCATTAATTTGAAGGGAATGATGATCAAGTTGTGAGACATGACATATTGACGTAAGTAAATTACAAAAAGTAAAGAATGCACAGCATATTGTTTGAGTGTTTTTATAAAAAAGCATAAAACTGACTTTCATTACCAACATATCTGGCACATTTTGTTTAAAAACACTTTAACATGTAATCCATTTTTAATTAGTGGAGAGACATTGGGCGTATATTTCCATGACGACCCTGTCTATGGTTTGAGTGTCCACCCAGAACAAGAGAATGTATTTCTGACGGCATGTGACAATGGCAAGGTACAACTATGGGATGCTAGGAATACATCAGCTGGTATGGATTGTTATTTTCTTATTTATTATTAATGAAATATATAGCCATTTCATTTCTGAGCATATGAAAGCTCTCATTTTCTCGAACTAAGCTTTTATTAAGACTAATAAGTTTTTATGTCAATATTAAAGTTTTAATAAGGTTTCAGACAGATATGCAGCCCAAACTAGCTCGTTTACTTAGTAAATGTTTGTTAAATCTTCATTTGATTTCTATCACCTAGTCAACAAGCTTAAGATGGAAATTGAATAGTTTTAAGGTGCACCTCAGATATTACCTAATAAAAAAAATTTTGGTCATGAAATCATTTAAAATTAGTTTAATAAATTAACAGCTATTCAGGTACATTAAAAGCAGTACATTGACTGTGATTACCTGGTATAACTTAAAGGGTCTATCTTAAGGCTGATTTACACGGTACAACTTTTGCTTAAAATTGTCTCATGCAATTTGCTTACACAACGCTTGCAACACGAATTGCGTTGTGTAAATCAATCCTACAACTTGCTACAACTTTTTTCTTGTCGTACACAACAGTTGTAGGGATGATTTACATGACACAATTCATGTTGTAAGCGTGGTGTAAGCAGATTGCATGCGACAGTTGTAAGCAAAAGTTGTAACACGTAAATCGACCTTTAGATGTGCTAGTTTATGCCTGCAGGTAATGATATATTGATAGTATATCAATGACATATTGATCATTGTCATCTATAGGTTCTTCACAATATATAGCTGATTATTCCTCTGCATTCCATGCTGCTGTTTTTAATCCTGTGGATAGTGTTCTGATTGCAACAGCTAATTCATCAAAAGGTGTTCAATTATGGGATGTTAGATTCCCAAAGAGGTGAGTGAGAATTCAGGATTATTTGTTGAATAAATTTAAGTATTTGGGGAGTCAGGGTGGTTTAGTGTTACTGCACTCTCCTCTCACCTCTGGGGTCTTGGGTTAGATTCCTGGACTCTGCATCACATGTGAGTAGAGTTTGTTAGGTCTCTCCCCTGATTTGAAGGGTTTTCTTCAGGTACTCCGGTTTTGCTCCTTCCTCACAACCTAACCTCCCCTTCCACTAGAAGTTTGGTCATTTGTATGGAATCATATAAAACAACTGATTGATGTCATTCTTGTATAAAATAGAGTACTACATGAATATAGCAGTGCAACACCCAAGTTATGTGCGATGGGAGTCAAGTGGAACATGACAGGCACCTTACTCACAGCCTTGCGTAGACGATTACCTCCAGTATTATACAGTATTGAGCAAACTCCAGCTCTAGTAGAGTTTGAACATCCTGGTTATAATAATGTCTGCACAATGAAGAGCCACTGTTTTGCTGGAGACCAGGATCAGGTATTTAAAAATTAATCTCAATGTCTGTCTATCCTGTCCTCTGTGGTATGACTGGGGTTTCATGTGACTAAATATTTAGCAGACAGCATCTGTCACAGTACAGGATTAATGGCGCCAATCCAATCCATTGTTCATGCAATAAAAATCTAACCTTGATGGGATACCATCATTTTAACAGTATGGCATGTCTGCTTGATGTGTTTTTGCAGTCTCTGAAGAAAAACACCAGCTGTGTATAATGCATACTTTTTCCATACCTTTCCCAATTAAGTGTAGTATGCCATTATCAATGATTAACTGTGGTTGGTTGATCAATAGACCTTTTTAGCTTGGTTGGTTTGTTGTCCCATTTCAGACCATCTGTCATTCTCTTGAGAATAAGATTCTTTGTTTGAGTGGTATCCATATTCATGTGTCTTCTTGTGTGCAACCATTAAACAAAGAAGTGATACTCTAGGAATGACACATGGTCTGAAATGGGAAAACAAACTGCCCAAGCTTAAAAGGTCTATTGGTCAACCACAGTCGATCAGTAGCCCATTTCCGAGTTCTCACTTGTACGTCATGAGAATGAGGCTACATACGAACACAGGCAGCCCAAGCAGGGCTCGACACTAACTTTTTTAGGAATTAGTCCTTGGGCTAGTCACTGTGGATAATCACTAGTCCCAAGGTCTTTTTTCCACTAGTCCACAGCAAACCTTCACTAGTCTGAGACTAGTAAATGTATGTTAGTGTCAAGCTCTGCCAAGCAGTGAAATTGAGGCCTAAATATGAGTAGCCTTACAAGTTCTCATGCAGTAAAATTAAGAACTCCGAAATGGACTGTTGTTAACCCTGCCTCTTTCCACATATTATTATATTGAGTTGTCATGAACTTTAACATTATATTTAGAATTGACATGTATGATAAATTTCTTTATTTACAGTACATAATATCTGGCTCAGATGACTTTAACATATATGTGTGGAAAATTCCTGAAATATCAAGTAATACAACAATGCAGGAACCCATAACAGTTGACAGAGCATTTCTAGTTCTTTCTGGTCACAGATCTATTGTTAATCAAGTTCGTTTTAACCCCGCGACATGTATGATTATTTCTGCTGGAGTAGAAAAAATTATCAAGGTAAAGTTGTTGTATGTTTGTGTGTGTCCATGTCTTTGAAAGGATGTTTGGTCCATATTAAATACTTCCAATGCTTGTATTTGCCAACACCAGGCTGGCTCAGTTGGTTGAACATCAGACTGTTGTGTACAGGAGATTCAATTCCCAGCCAAACCAACACTTGGTGTCTTAAAATAACTGAGGAGAAAATGCTGCTTGTGTAATACTATCTACAAATGGTTAGATTTTCAAGTGGCTCAGATGACCACTTTAAATCTTGATCATCACTTACCAATATTGGAGGGACATAAAAGCACCACTGAGGATGTTAAGAAATCCTGAAATTATTGAAAAACAAAACAAAAGAATTTGGGATTTGGTAAGCGGTTGGGATGTGAAGAAAGTACCTATGCTTCTTGTTCTAGAATTAAGCCAGCAGAAAATTTGTATTAATCAGTATTGAATGTGACTTTTTCTTTATTATTCCTGTAGGTTTGGAGTCCTTGGAATCTTCCTGGAGGACAGGGGAGTATCCACAAAAAGGAAGTATCGTCAGAGCCCAAGCGAGTCCTCTATACACATGATGACTATGTGAATCTTGTGCTCGACAGTGGCCAACCTTTGACCCATGAGTATGAAGGGGGATCCATTGATGAAGATCCCAGGATGTTGGCATTTTTTGATTCTCTCATTGAACGAGAGCAAAGGGGATGGAACTCAAGTGAAAGTAGTTTATCTGGTGATGATTTCTATGCCAGTTTTTTGGGCCTCAGAAGTAGCGAGAGCAGTACAGAAAGTGATACAGATGCAGCAAGCACCAGAAGGACCCAGAATATTTTGGCAAGTGAATCACGGAACTCTGATGATGACAGTGATCTTGCTAATTCACTAGCTGTCCTCCAGAGAATGCGTCGTATCCGTAGAGCAGCATTCCTAAGGGGACTTCAAAGAGCTGCAGAAACACAAGAGGGTGAAAGTGGCCAGGAGAATTCCCCAGGTTATTTCTTACGGCATGTTTCTAGAGAACTGAGGAGGGAAATTGAAGATGGAACTTCTAATTCAAATGATTCCCAAAGTAATATTTTACAGCAAATTACAAGGGATGCAATCTTATCATCTGATGATGATTCTGATGAACCTAATGTAAGGCTAGCCCTTCCTGATGAATTACTTGAAGATCAATCAAATAATGAGACTGAAACAGTAGCATTCCGTCCAACAAGGGTTCGGGAGAGAGGACGGCAGTATAGAATAAGAAGGACTAGAAACTCGAGTAATGACAACAGCTCAAGAGAAGACAATGAAACAGCTACAAATTCTACTTCGAATCATAATGTTAAAATAGTTAGAAAAAATAGTAAAAGAAGACAGGTATCATCATCATCATCCTCTTCATCATTGTCATCATCATCCAATGATAGTGGGTCAGATGATGATGATAGGTGTAATCAAGCAAGGAGATCAAAAAGAAAACGAATAAAGATACGACCAGAATCTGATGAGGAGGAATGTAACACATCTGACCAGCCAAATGATATTTTAATAGATGAGAATGATAGTCATAACAATGAACATACAAACAGTGCAGTCACAGAAAATAAATGTCTTAATTCTTCAGAAGATAATGCATCAAGTGAAGAAAAAGATACAGGAGAAGCACAGGAAAAAAACTGTAGTCACAATGGACAAAAACCCAATACAGCTCATAATCATAACACACAAACATCAAATGGACATTTTACGGAAGGTTATTGCAGCTCATTGGGTAATATGAACAATCATTCATCTCTGGACTGCAGTGATGTGTGCCACACTGATGACACTACAAATCAATCTCAAATTGATCTGAACTTTTTAGATGGACAAAAAACTTGAATCAAGTAGTTTGGATGCCAAAACATGTACAGTACAGACTATAATATCAGCTGACGCTAATTTTAGAATTATCAACACACTCAAAGTAATATTAGCTGCTGTTAGTTTTGGCTGAAACATTTTGTATTCTTCATGGAAAAGGGGGCTCAGGACCTTAGAAAAACACCTGATAACAAATAACCACATCGTTGGAAAAGATGAATTTAATAAAAAGAAGATATGCATTCCAGTTTTTGCAAAATAGAAAAGCAAAATAATGTAAAGAAAATATTAATAAAAGGTATATTGAAATAAATAAGATAAATTTTAGGTATTGTATTTTTATTGTTTGTTGAACAAAGAAATGAATGGGAAGTTAATAAAAAGTTTAAAAAAATAAGATACAAAATAAAAATCCAAGCATTCTATTTTGATTAACTATCAATAGACCTTTTTGGCTTGTACATAATGTATTTTCCATTTCAGACTAATTATTTGGTCATTCCCTTGAGAATAAGATTATTTTGACCATATGATTATCTTCTCGGGGATCTGGGACGCAAAATATCAATGGAATGACACATTGTCTGTAAGGATAAAACTTTTTACTCTGGTTGAAAAGGTCTAATAATATTTTTTTAGTGGGGGGGGGGGGGGAGTCTATAATAGACTTTTTTATCTTTGCCATGTCATTTCCTTGAGTATCATTTAATTTGTTGATTTATTATTTCTTTGTTTGGACACAAAGATGAAACAAAGAATCCTATTCTTAAAGGAATAAAAAAATGGGTAAAAGAAATGCCCAAGCTTAATTGGTCTTTTCTTAAATGTCCAGTATTTTTATTATTAAGAACAGAAGTCTACAATTTCTCTTCAACATCAAACAAAATGGAGCCCTTGTACATTTTCCTTTGACTGTTTTGGAATTTCTTGGTTCTTTGCACTGGTCCAATGCTTTTGTTGCCTCCATTCCAAACCAAAATAACTGATCCACGGTTTTGACATGATTAGAGCCTTGTATTTAGTTAATACTGGTGTTGGCCTTGCTTTCATTCTTCCATGCTTTAAGGTCATCTTTCCTCACATCTGCAAACCCTCCAAGTTCAGCCGTTGTGTAGAAACCTGTGTTCAGTGAAAAGTATAGTCATTATCAGTCGATACTGATCACCGAAGACTGGCACCAAACCTATTGCAGACAATTGGGCTAAATTTTGCAATATATCGAATTAATAATTAAGCTTTCAATAATGACATTCTATATTGATCATTAGCACCTAACCCAATCTACATACCCTGGTCCTACCTCTTCTCTCCCCTCCTTTCTTTCCTTACTTTTAACATACATTATCTACATTTTTACACTTCACATATCCATTCTTACCTTCTAATATTGATGGATACTTGTTGTGCATCCATTTTCTATAGTCTGAATAGAAGTGTCAGAAAAGAAATGGAAAGAAAATTCATTAGCATCTAACCATAAAGCTAGTACAACATGGATAATGTACAGTATTGTACATACCTTGATCAGTATTCATCTTGTGCCATACCCTAAATGAGGCTAAAAATGCTGCCACTTCACCAACAATCACAGCTCTAAGGACAAACCATTTTCCCTTAGCACTTAGCCTCATCACCAGAGGCTATAAATACTGCACAGTACTAGTGTAACTTACAAAGTTCATGCAGTTAGTTCATTTCACTCTTTCCTACCGTTTAGGACTGGCACTAGTACGTACGTGTCCACTTCGCGGGCTCAATTTTCAAAATGGCACCGGAGTGAAAAAAGCCGAATTCATATCTCCCATTTAAAACACAAAATACTACTCCTTATTTCAATATTCTAACCATAAAAATGGATCATGGACATAGCCATTCTCACCAACAACCACATGGTACAGGAAATTACCCGAATCCGTCGACAGAAGGCTCAGGAACGGGTATTTATTCATACAATAGTAGTAGTGTGACTGGTCTACCAAGTACAGAAAATACAGGCAGTTTTTTTCGTTATGTGCCCAACAAGCAGACATCAGCCGGACAAGTAAACGTTGATATTAACGATAAAGATATTCATGAACAAGGTAATTGAATAAAAGCGTTAGGTGATGTTATTGCGCAGCATAAATAATATGTTTTGGTTAAAGATTCATATGCATCGTTAAGTGAAATTTAAAGCTTTATACAAGAGGTTACCTACAAGTACGATAATAAATTACATACTATCTACTCAAATATCATGCTTTATAAATAACTATCAAAGCTATAGATCTTTAGGAATTTTATTATAATTATTGTGAGCATTTTTTATTTTGTTTCAATTAAGCATAAGCTTATTCATTTTTGTAATTATTCATGTGATAAATAAATACGGTATTTTTTATTTTATTAATTTATCTTGGTTAACTAGCAACACCTGCTAGGTTCTTTATTTATTTCAGATCAGAATTTTGTAAACTGACTCTAATACTGAAACAGCTGATATATAGCCATTGTGCTGTTGGACTGATTCATTCATTTCTTCACTTTCTTTCTTACAGAACAAAATCTAAGGCAGAGAGGATCTCAAGAAACAAGTAGTAAACCATTATCAGTAAGTTTAGAGCTAACATTGGGGACCTTAAGATCTTCGAGCAAGGATGGCAACACTGGAGATTGACACAAGCATGTTTTCAAAACAGTTTTTCATGCATACTCTGTCATCCTTGCCATTGCCGTCAGTGCTAAGTCATGAAAAAGCACCAACTGATGTTCTAGCAATGACGGCAACTGCAAGGACAATGGCATGTGCATGAAAAACCATTTTGAAAATGTGCTTTTGTCATCATCTGGCATTGTCATCCTTGCTCCCTTAGTAGATCTTAAGGTCCCTATTACTGCAGCTGCTTTAACCCTTCAGAGCATTTTGACAAATGAATTCCTGGCTTATGGGAACTATATGATAATCTGCAGTAAATGACAGATTATTCTTTGAATGGATTGATTGGATATTGGCTGGATAGACGGCTATAACTATGTGATTTTCTGAGTTAAATAACAAATATACAGAAAGGGTAGTAGTAAAACGTAGACGTCTGGTTTCATCACCAGCAAAAATCATGCAAGATATCACCACTCCTGGAGATGCACAATACCAATGTGAAGTATTTTGTATTTTTCAGAGTATTATTAAACCATTTCCAAAACGAACTTATAAATTGATGAATGTCGTCAGAAAGGAACTCAAAACAGTCTTAGCTGAAAAACAGGTGAGATGTTAACTATTTCCCCAAAAAAATACAGTCTATATTATTCTTAAAACCTGTTCTAACTCATTGAATTTAATTCTTATTTTTTGTTTTAGGGTTGGAAGATCTTCTGGCTATTCCTATTGAATTTGGTTTTAACGTTTACTTTATTTGTGTACAGTGGATCAACAAATAGCTTAGGTAATCATTATACCATTGGTATACCATCAAATAATATTTATATGATACACAACTTTCCTTTCTTGATTAGCTTTCCACCAAAGTCAATTAGAGTACAGACAACAGACTGTCTGACTGTGTTGCTGTCAGCAAATATTAGATTCTCCTATAAGTTTGATTGGGAGAGAGCCACCACTGTAAACCCGTATTGGCAGCTCAAAATTGCAATAAGTTATAAAAACATTTGCATGCAATAATTATATTTGTCATATCAGATCTTCGATTTGTTATTTTTCAGCTTTGATGGCATTTAGTTATTTAACAATATTTGATTTATTGAGGTGAGAATATATATTGTTTTATAAGAGTGGTATAAGAGTGACACTCATGTTTCTCAAACAATTCATTTTTCATGCATTGTTTTCTATTTTAGTTTGGCTACATGTCTTTTATCTCTTTGGGTTTCGCTGCAAAAACCAACAAAGTCATTTTCCTATGGGTAAGGAAGACACAATAAGAAAGTACTGAGCCATTCAAGCAAACAAAATATTCTTACTGTGATACAGAGAAAAGATGTTTTCTTTTCAAGATTAGAAATAAAAGAAAAAAAAGGGAGAAGGAGATTAATAAGTTCTCTATAGATTGAACTAGTTGATGATGGTAATGTTGATGGTGGTGGTGGTCGTGATGATGGTTATGGTGGTGGTGGTGATGGTAGTGATGATGATGATAGCAGTGATGATGACGATGACGATGATAATAGCAGTGGTGATGATGATGATGATGATAATACAAACTAGATGATGTTCAATAATGATAATGTGATTATGATAGCTGGGCATAATGTTTTCTCATTTCAGACACATGTCATTCCCTTGAACATTATTTCTTTCTTTGCCAGTATTATGCTTAAATATATTTGAATATATTCCCATAATTTTAATTATATTTTTTCTTCTTAGATTTGAAAGATATGAAGTGCTTTCAGTTTTTTCCTCTACAATGTTAACAATGTTTGGTGCGCTATTTATTTTCAAAGAAAGGTATTGTTTATTCAGTAATAATAACCTGTATCTGGTGTTTGTCTCATTGGGTTCCCTGTGGTTAGACATGAATACTTAGTCTTTTTTTCAGGTAAATGTCCAGCCACAGGCAATCACTAATATAATAGCCCAAACAAAATTGATGATAATTCAATACTTAACATTTTTTCTTTTTCTTTTCAATTTAGTATTGAAAGATTATTGATGCCCGCTGAAGTAACAACGTAAGTGTTCATTTCTTTGCTTTGCCTAAATTAAATTTTGATTTCATTCAATTTTTGCTGACATCTTGTCCTTCTATACACCGATTCGAAAAATGGCCGACAGCCTCATCGGCCGGGATGGCCTGGGACCAAATTTATTGAAAACGAGGCTAGTCAGTATATGCTTTTTGCATTTGCCTATGTTTACTCTTAAAATTATCGACTGTTCTAAGCTTTTTTACCATGCCTTCTTATTGCTGTGTCCCTGAATGCAATCAGTTAGGCTACAAGGATAGTAATGGAAAGAGTATTTCGTTTTTTAACTTTCCAAAGAATGAAACATCACGTAAAATGTGGGTACATGCGATACGACGAGACGAAGGCAAGGACTTTCTGATCACCAAAACAACCAAGGTTTGCTCGCTCCATTTTAGAGTAGATGATCTTCGAAAATCATTGAATGGGCGAATCTTTGTCAAAGATAGTGCAGTTCCTTCAAAATTTAAATGGAATCCAGTTTCACCGAAGAAAAGAAAGGCTCCAGCCCAGCGAGTTTCACTACCTAAAGCTGGATGTAATAAGAACATGGCGTCGACAATCATTGAAGTTCCTCAAGAAGATGATCATCGCCCTGAAGACGAATTAACTTTGTTAAGATCCGAAATAAAGCATCTAGATGATGAAGTAAAACGTTTAAATGGAGAAGTAGATCATTTAGATGGCGAAGTAAAGCGCTTAAATGATGAAGTGAAGCGTCTGAATGATGAGGCCCTTCGTTCTAAGGATGAGATCGATTGTTTACAGCGAGAAGGCAATGAGTCTAAAGAGGGCCAAGAAAAAACAGAGAGGGAAGTTTTGGAAGTTCGAAAAGCTATAAAAGTTATTCAAGAAGAAAACTCTGACTTTAAGGACATGGTCAGTTCTCTCGAAAACGAGAAAGAACGACTGTTGAAGTGTATGTTTGACTTGGATAGATTTAGATCTGACGAGGACATATCCTTTTATACAGGATTTCCTAATTATTCAACTTTTCTGGCTATATTTGAATTCCTCAATCCAGGTTTAGAAGGAGAAAATATCAGGTATTCAAATTCCTCTGACAGAAATGTTCCAGATAATTATTATGAATTTCAACATGAAGAAGAGGATGAAACTGAACAGCAGAATGCAAGAAAGGGAAGACCCAAAAAGCTGAAGACAATTTCAGAATTTTTTATGGTGATGTGCCGCTTACGAAGAGGGTTTTCTCTGCGCCATCTGGCTAATTTGTATGGAATTGCAAAGTCTACTGTCAGCCGAAGTTACACTGCCTGGATAAATTTCATGTATTTGAAATTTGGTCAAATAAATATTTGGCCTTCACAAGAGGTAGTCAAAGATACAATGCCAGAAGCATTCAAGATCAAGTTCCCATCTACAAGAGTCATTATTGATTGTACCGAGGTTAAATGTGAAATGCCTAGCAGCCTGCTATTAAACTCTGAATTATTCAGTTCGTACAAGAACCACACTACCCTCAAGGGATTGATTGGAATAGCACCAAATGGTTCTGTCACATTTATAAGTCAGTTGTACACTGGGAGTATCTCTGACAGGGAAATAGTTATCCGCAGTGGTTTCCTTGTCCAGAATTTTAATGATGGTGACTCTGTAATGGCAGACAAAGGGTTTACTATTGAAGATTTGTTACCCTTAGGTGTGTCACTCAATATCCCTCCCTTTCTTGGTGGAAATTCCCAAATGGCTCCCACTGATGTCATCAAGACCCAGCAGATTGCTTCTTTGCGAATCCATGTGGAGCGTGCAATCAATAGGATAAAAAACTATAAAATCTGGAATGGAGTAATCCCACTAAGTCAATTTGGTCTAGTTAACCAGATGTGGTGTATTTGTGCTTTTTTGAGTAATACCCAGGATCCTCTTATCTCAAGTTGAATGTTTCATGTAAGTTAATTACATTTTTAATAATACATCTACATAAAATATGTGTTTCTGATTGATTGTGAATGTTCTCTTAATCCATGCAATTAATTAATTGCACACATCCGGGAACTTTATACCTTGTGTTGTTTGTCAGAAACAAGTATTTTATGTAGAAATACCATCTAAGTTCTTGCAGAATTAATAAAAAGTACCATGCATATTTGATGCAAGTTACTTAATACCACTGGTGCTACCCATGGTATTTTTAATATATTCTTTGAGAACTTAGGTGGTATTTCATATACAAATTTTCTCAATAGATGTTGTATGCAGTTGTGATGTTTTATTTTTTTACACATCTTTGATTTACTTAATACAAAAGTGACTTTATTAAAAAAGTCAAAAATTCTAACAAGTCATTGCCACAAAAAGAACAAATGGCTCCATAACATTATGTCTATAATTTGAAAAGCTAAGATCATGTAATGTAAATCTACCAATTATTGGTTGAAAATTTAAATATTTATAATAATTTATGAAAATGCATGATATTAAATATGAATTTCTAAAAAATACATGCATGTAAAAAGTGAGTATACCCAATTTTGATTATTTCTATTCTTTCTATGTATATTGAAACAGTACAGAAGATAACTTTTGCATCATTCATTAGAAATAATCAATGGACTAGATGAACAGTAAATTGAAAATGAGTTGATTTCTCATGATCATCAGACAAAAAATGATGAGAGCTGCTAAAAGTTTGACTTTGCTTTTCCTATTCATTCCTAACAAACTTATTTCCAGCTTTGCTAAGAAAGTGATCAAAATAAAAAGATTTTAACTTGATTTTCATATTTGTCCAGTATTGGTCTTCAAAAGGGATTCTTTCAATGCTCATACCTTTGCTTGTATACACTACAAAGTCACACCAGGGTAATTGTGTGATTCCTAACTGACCTTGGACTTGGGCATAATAATTATGATTCCTCTTAAGTGTAGGGTTTTCATTGATTTTTTCTAAACAAAAACCTGGGTCAGAGCAAGCATCTAGAGGTGTGACATTGAATTTAGTTGCAGGACATTTAACCTCAACTAGCCCATATTGTTCAGTGCATCCACTGTCTATCACTTTACCATCAGGTGAGGCTCCTAGGATTGGCAATTCTAAAGAAATAACTAAACCAGACTTGAATACCTTAACAGGTCTTCTGGTAGAGTACATGAACTTTTCATACTGCAGCAAAGCTACAGGCTCATATTTGTTGCCATGGTCTGTATACCTAGATGTAAAAGGCTTGGGGTTCAGTAAGGTATCCACAAGAGAATCATGATTTCTTTTTCTCTTCATTACCAATCCAAAGTTGGAGGCAGTTATTCTAAATTGCTTTTCTTGCTTCCAATCATCTGATCTGGACTGAGGCTTGGTCTTATGTTCAATTTCATTGAGTTTGTCCTTTTCAACACAAAGATGTTCTAGCAGCTTCTCCTCAGATTCATTATCACTCGAGCAATCAAATACTTGCATGTTGTTATGTAAGGGAAACTGTGGAAATTCCTGATTTGCAACCATTTCTTCATTAGGAACAGTTCTTGGCACAGAGTTTATATTGCATATGACTTGGAAATTTGATTCAGTAAATGATAGCTGGTAACTGGCATATGATCCTCTTGGACTTTTTCCAAACCGAGTTTCCACATACTCTGTGCTTCCAGTAGAAGGGGTATGAATCTGAGCCAAGGCCATTGTAGGATTTATTTTTTTCAATTTCTCTTTGAGTACCATTTCACTGATTCTTTGAGTGGTTACTTTATTCCTAGCTTCGTAAAGGATGCACTTCACTCCAGGTTCTCTGGTGGATTTTACACTGTCATCAAGTCTTGTTTTCTTTACTGATACTTCCATAACAGGTTGAGGCTGAATTGTGTCTTCCCTTCCCTTGTGGTGCCACATTTGTAAAGTTGAGGTGCAAGCCTTTTTAGCTACCATGTCATCTTCATTATTGAGATCAGAGGTATCTTTACAACCACGAAGACTAAACTTGCATATCTTAAACATTAAAGCTAAAATATGATTGCAAAATCCAACTTGCCCAGCAACACATGAACAGTTTGAGCTTTTTACTTCTCCGGTTATCAAATCCAATGCTATCTTTAAGTTATGTGGGGGATCGTTTTTTCTGTAACTATGGTGACATAAAGACTTCACATAGAAATATTTATCGTCACTTGAAGCAAGAATTTCCTTCAGATACTCATCTTCAAGAAATGTTTTAGCCTTTCGCATGCTTGTGGGGACAGAGTGCTGAACTGTACTCTTTGGATCAAGAGTTTTTCCAGATTTTGAAATGTGGAAATCCATTTCAGCACGTGTGAATAAGGGCATTCGTGTAAGTTTTGTTGACCAACCATCCGAAGGATATTTTACTGGAATAGGCGTTGGTGATTGCGCGAAAGCTTGGTTTTGTTTTCGAATGGTTTCTAGTCTTTGCTTCCTCTTCGTAAACACTTTGTCTTGATCTGGGTCAACAAGGTTTTTGTCACGACCAGAACTTATATATTCTTCTACCCTTTAAAATAAAGAAAATATGAAATATCTATTAGATATATTTCTTTCGCAATTCTTTGAATGACTTAATATAGCTTGTTATAATTCTTTGACATAACTTTAAAATAACCTGTACTGAACTGGTCTTGGAACGCGTTCGAAGGTGTGAAATGTTGTGAGTTCAATCTCGATTTTGCGAATATATCGTGCCCCGTAACAAGTACTGAATAAAAAGACGCTTCCTTTCGTTAAGCTTTAAAATTCCCCTCTATTTTAAAGTCTAACTAGAATAGGATCGTGAATTTACGGCGTTAAATGTGTATAGCAGTATTCTAACGATCAGTGTTGAAGGCGTATTTGATAATCTTACCTTTTTACGAATTGCGCCTTCGTTTTAAGTCCCTTACACGAATCTCCCCTGCACTGAAGCCAGAAACGAAGCTCGTCCAACTTAAGCTGAGATGGTATTCTACCACCAAGAGAAGCACCGGGAATATCATCCTCTTTTAGCGTGACTGTTGACTCCATACTTCATACTTCAACACACAACCAAGGGTAAAACCTTTACAAGCATTACTGACTAGCCTCGTTTTCAATAAATTCGCTCCCAGGCCCTCCCGGCCGATGAGGCTGTCGGCCATTTTTCGAATCGGTGTATACTTTGTAAAATAAATGCACAATGTGGTCAGCTAAAAATGTTTTTTGGTCAGAGAAATGCCAGAGAAAAGTCAGGGAATTTTATTTTTCCAGATGAGTTTGAACCCTGTAACAGCAACTCATTCGGGGGTTATTGGTGCACACCTTGTTAACATGTAATAAACACTTTTAAGAGGGTTTTACATTGATTTTGCTTTCATTTTTCAGTGATAGTTTATTTGTTCTTGCCATTACTGGTCTCTTTCTACATCTTCTTGTTACATTTATGGCCGGTAATAAAGCACTGAATGAAGTTTCAAAAGGTAACCTCTTAGTTGCATTGTGTTTTTGTACACACATGGGATATACCCAACAGTTGTTGCACATGTACATGTACAAAAATAGTATCCAAAACATTTTATGGTATTGGTGACTGTGAGAAAATATAACTAGTTTAACATTATTTTCTTGTATAATTTTCATTTTATTAGCTGCTACATCCAACTGGCTTCAAGATGCTGTAATAGATCTTGGTCACAAGTGAGTATCTGTACTGGTATATATTAATAATAATAATAATAATAATAATTTATTACTTGTATGAAGGCGCAAATTCGCATTTGGATATGATCAAATGCGCCTATATATTACCATATTCAATGATGACAGTCAGTGCAATTCAGTAGTATCTCCATTGCTTTCACAGGGTCCAAAAGAATATCATTTTAACCATTAATATTCCACACCCTGTGACTTGACACACATAAATTTTCTTTTCCCTCTCCCTTTCCCATTCCTCTTTTCGCTATGCCTCTCCTTTTTTCCATTTTCCTGTCCTTTCCCTGTCCCTCTTGTTAGGAAGAAGATAGGCTATTGACAGACAATCTACTGACAATGATTTTATTCTCATTCAATTCTAT
Organism: Anthopleura xanthogrammica; assembly: GCA_964019055.1. Classification (NCBI taxonomy): domain Eukaryota; kingdom Metazoa; phylum Cnidaria; class Anthozoa; order Actiniaria; family Actiniidae; genus Anthopleura; species Anthopleura xanthogrammica. The sequence goes on from OZ025212.1 coordinate 15,704,114, forward strand.
ACTATTATCATTATAAATATAATATTTTCACAGTATTTTCTGTTTTCTTACAAGCTCTGTTTCTTTCCTTCCAGCATTTGTGGAATTTCCCCATTTCTTGGTAAAGTTCTTATTCAAAAGTTCAATCCAGTAGCATTATTAGGAATAGCAGGCACTGCGGGTGTGCTTATAACAGATGCCTGTATTGATTATAAGTAAGTATACTGTAACATCTAACATCCTCTATATGAGGGTTCTAGTGTTAGGGACCATTTTTTTTTTTTAAACATTTTTATTAGCAATTTACAACATGGTAATGCAATAAATAACAATATAAACAAATATAAATAGATAACTCAAAATAAATACAAAAAACAAGTATAACTGTAAATAACGAGAATTGTGTTAGGGACCATAATTTGTTTTTTAATTTTTCAAAATTTATTTCAAAACTACATTCAGTATTCCTTTCATTGATGATGGGGGGGAAACTTGGAGTGCCTAGTAAAATATATTTTCCTCATTTTTTTAGATGTATAGCAGAGATTCTGAAAACAAATTGCTTCCTTTCCTTTTTAGAATTAATTTCTTTCCTTTAGAATATCATGATTGATAGGGGAAATTATCTTTTTCTCTCCTTTCAGTAAAACATATACCTCAGACAGCTTATGCGCCATAGTGATGACGACAATTATTTGGGCTACAATGTTACCTCTCAGTATCTACAGTGGACAAGTTCTTTTGCAGGTATTTTTCACTACTCCTTTTATCAAATTTCACAGGAAGGCAAAATGGAAGCCATATGGTACTTAACAATTAGTCCTCGAGTCCGAATGGTCTACGAGTCAATAGCCCATGAGGCCGAAGGCCGAATGGGCTATTGACTCGTAGGCCATGAGGGCGAGAGGTCTAATTGTTTTAGTAAAAACCTACTAATCGGTCCAATAAAAGGATGCAAAAAGTTTTGGATTTTGCTTTAAATATATATTTTTTGGTTTTCAAAACCGGCGCTTTTCGCTACTAGAGGTCTATCACTAATAGACCCCTAGTAGCTCAGCCAATCACAGGGCTCGATTGGTGATAGACCATTAGTAGGTTTTTTCTAATAAGATATATTCTTTAAACAAGCCATTGTTATTAAAACTTCATAATAATTTCTTTAGACTTGCCCAACAGATGTTATGAGCCAAATAGACAAGTGTCTGCGTGAGGTACGATACAGTAATGACATTTATTTATTCTGAATGCCGCAATCTAAATATCTTAACAACTGCTTTCATTCTGTTGTAGGCTTCTACTTTGGATGGAGTTTTGGAATTTAGAAATGAACGTTTTTGGACAGTCTCCTTCGGAAAGATGGTAAAATATTCCTATAAGTTGTTTTCTGGTGGAGATATTTCTATGTTGACACTGCTGTATGAGAAAAATTATGCATTCTTTTCTTGTTATTTTTGAGAGCAGATTTAATTCATGTCTCTGCCTACAACCATTCACAGGCCAATCATGGTTGTTCATTGTTAACATCAGCTGATAAAACAATTCAGACTTCTTTAGACATTTAAAACTTTAGAATGAGAAAGAATCTCTTTCAAGCAGAATACAGATCACAGTCAATCAAACTTTTCACTTAAGCCCCTTTCTTTCTTTTTCATTCAAGGCTGGTTCACTTCATGTACGAATTCGAAGAGATGCCAGCGAACAAATGGTTCTTGCTCATGTAACTAACAAGTTATCGTCATATGTTACATACTTGACAGTACAAGTCTTCAAAGACGACTGGATACGATCTACTAGTGGAACCAAATTAGCAAGCCTCCCAGCCACATTTCCACGTACACCCAGTTTGCCAAAGATTCCAAATACCCATTCCCATTCCCATTCTCAATCTCATTCCCATTCTCATTCTCATTCACATAACGTGGAAAACTCTTACACTGTCAATTTGAATAGTATAGGTTCTGGTTATCCTGGAAAAATAGGAACTGGAATACATCAACAAAAATACACAGGTAGCCCATCAACAATCCCACATGTACCACCTAGTAAACTCCACTGATAACATTCTTTTTTTTTTCTTTTTCTTTTTTTGTCAAAGCCCTTATGTCCCTTCAGGTCTTTTCTTTTTGGACTTTGATTTCCCACACCTGTGATCATTTATCAAATTCAAAAGCCTTAAAATTTTATTGATACCCTGAAACAATTAACCTCTCAGCTGATCAAAGTCAGGGCATGGCTTACTCCAAATTGAATGGAATATATTTTTGTATCATTCCCTTAAGTATTATTTCTTTTGTTTGCTTGTAATGCTTGAATTGAGGCATTATCATGAATGTTACTCAAAATAGTTCTTATTCTCAAGGATTTGTGGACTACAAAATAAGGGATATTTTAAGTTATTAAGAGCAAAGACCTTTATATTTTGCCTGGTAATTAGATAATATACATTTTTGGTCAGAAAAAACTTGTGAGTTTAATGGAAAATGTTGCACAATTCAGTGAGAGCTTTCATTGCATGGCCAGTACCTTTCCCTTAAAACTGTCTGAAAAAGTAGTAGTAAAATCTTTAATAGATATAATCTTGAATGTTATATTACTGTATATGTGAAGTCAGTTTTCAGAAATTTCAGGTCAAAGCTGCATTATGCAACAAGCTGACTATAGACCCTTTGCAGCACGTCGGAATGCAGCTCAATTTGCAGGACAAGACAATAGGTTCCAATTCTCAGGAGATTGAAATTCTTTTGTTTTATCCAGGCTCCAAATTTGAGCTGCATTGACATCACGTGCAGGGGACCTATATAAGTCTGAGTATGGTAATGTTATGCAAAATTATGTTTTCACTAGAATATATTATCACTATTTATTATGTTTATTGTAGTGTTATTAGTCACAATATTTTGTTTATAAATTAATCATAGAATAAGTACAATGTATATAGTAATGTATGAAATATAGAATCTCCAATATTTCAAGAATAAATGAAATCCTTTCCCTCCTAACTAATTAAGTAGCCAATAAAATGGAAAACCATTTCTTAAATTACCACAAAATATTCTGCGCTGCTATGTAACTTAAATTTTTCTTAGAAAAAAATCTGCACATGAGTTCCAGGTGAAACAAAATACACATCTTTAACTACGAAAAATGTTTTTGCAGACATCACATGACCATCAATAATGTGTTTTTAGGGGCAAATTTTTTTCATGTTATCTGGATTAAGGATTTCAATCCAGTAGCCATCTGGGTCCTTGATAAAAGCAAGTCCTTTCATCTTCCCTGGAAAACAAGATTTGACAAGAACAGTTATCCACTTAGATAACAGGGCTGATTATGATTTAGGGGAATCATGAATTCAAATTTAAATATTATCAACATGCTGAAACAACCCTCTAGGTTATGCCAAGGGAGGAAAACAGGAGAACCTGGAGAAAAATCCTAGAACCAATGGAGAGACTTGGCAAATTCTACTCGCATGTGATGGGGTGTCTAGGAATTGAACCCAAGACCCCAGAGGTGAGAGTCAAGTCCCGGGGGGGGGGGGGGGTGGGTACTTCGGGTGTCAAGTGCAGTAACACTAAGCCACCCTTGCAGACTAGGTTCAAAATCATCCCCCAATAAGAAAAAGCTTTCCCTACTTTCTCTGTAAGTTTCTAAGTGATCTCAAACTAAGGTTTTATTTTATTACCATCATTTGGTTTCTTGACGAACTGCACGCCAAGCTGCTCAAATCTCTCACAGGCTTTGTCAACATCAGGAACAACTATACCAATATGACCTGTTGATCACAATGAAATGTTTGTTAAGTGTACCTGTTTCCTACTGATTTCAATAGGTGCATACTACCAGGCAAGAAATATACGTACCAAATCCTTTGGGTTCAGAGTTGCCATTGTGATATGATGCATTTGGATCATTTTCTGTTCCCCAATTACTAAAAAAAATCAGACAGACACAGCATCTCAGTATTTTATTATCATCATTACCACTGATTGATTGCTACATGCTGATCGAGACAACTGTTGCAACAGGGAAATCAGGCAATACGTGGCCATCAATCGGAGTATGTTATTGTACCAAACAATTTGTTTGATTGATGGCAGTGTTGCCTGATTTTCCTGTCACAAGGGATGTCTCAATCAGTGCCTAGTAATGAAAATAGTGGTAATATAAATTAACGGATAAAACTTTTTTAATTGCAAATGAGGCCATTTTGACTTACTGTGTAAGCTCCAGAGTGGCTTTCCTCATGAATGCCCATTTTGTTCTTTCAACTGGGTCACTTGGCATGTCTTCTTCCTTCTCGTAGCCCATGAAGAACAATGAGAACTTCATTTCAGGAAAGTCATATTTGGTCAACATCCTGTCCAGGAAAAAAGGAAATAAGAGTGAGTACATTCCGCGTGAAACTTTAATACATGTAATGCATTATACTCCCGACGTAACTATTTGATAAAACTGATAATAATCTTTTGACTATCAATAAATTGCGGATGCCAATTGATAATCAGTTTGTAATTTGATATCAATTATTATCAATTTTTATCAATTAGTTACGTCGGGATTATGAACCCGGGATTATACTAGACGGCTGATCAAAGGTACCTCATGCCAAGAACACGGGAATAAAAATCCAGCGAGGCTTTAGGATCCTTTACACGCAACATCGTCTGCTGGAAAATAAAGTCTTTAGTGCTAGGATCGGGAGCGCTCAAAGCAGCAACCACATCTTCCTGCGACAAAGCCATAATTTTTCACAAAGCTCCACTCAAGCTAGTCCAGAAACTGGGCCCACACTCAAGCAGGTCACAAAGTCTGTGCACTATTCCTGAAAATACGACAGGCGTTCCTTTCGTCTACAGGTAGCCCAAACAAGGTTCCTTATAAAACCCGTTCAACGGCCTCAAATCGCCTCAAATGCCGAGATTATAGGACACGCTACAAAATACTGGAGCAAATTCTACAACAATTTTTTCAACTAAAACGCTTTTCTTATCATTAAAGGAACCCTGTTTGGGCTTCCTGTGGAGTGGGAACTGGTATACTTTTCAAAATGGCGTCCAATAAAATGAGATATCTTTTTGCTGGTGGTGTTTCTGTGGCAATTATGGCAACAGGATACATTTTGATGAGAGTTACAACACCAGATAAAGAGACTATGTTAAAGGTAAGAATGTAGTGTCTTTTTTCTGCGGAGTATTTACAATTCTAGACGTTTATACCCTCACTATTACATAACATATTAATTAAACGTACCAAACTTGTCGTTGCATATTTTGTTATTTTCTAAAGAAAGCTTGAAATCATTTTTTCCTTGGTATTAAGGGTATTATGAATTACCATGGTAATTTGTTACTATGGCTTTCGGTGACATTTATCGCAAACATAATTTTACCTAACCTTCCTTCCTTTCCCTCCCCTCCCACCTCAAGTCTGGCTATCAAAATAATCCAGATTAAGAAATGGTAATCACACTCTTGTAAATTAATATAATAAGCCCTTGTAATTGCATCTCTCAATACTATCATGTTACACACCCCATTAATCCCAGGAATGCCCATGAAGGAAAAACTACTAGAGTCAAGAGTGCATGTGCCCTCCACAAAGACTACCCAACCCTGGAGCAAGTTAATCATTTTAAAGTCTTTTTAAACTGTTAATTTTAGAGATTACCAAAGGACCAAATTGATCCAAAAAGAATGGCAGAAGTGGAAAGAAGAAATGCAGAAATGTTTAAAGTACTAGCAGAAAACACAAAACTAGATGTTCCAATATGGCAGGTTAAAGGAAGAACTGATCTTGATCATGTTTCATCAAAGAAATGAATAGGACACCAAAAGTGGAATGATGTGTGAAGAACAAATGGGATACAGATGCAAAGACTTCATTGTCATTTTCTATTCTTATTGAAATGGGATCAAACAGTTGGGGAATGAAGATTCACTAATTACCATCTAAGGATCCTCAAAAAGTTGTGTAGGCAACCTTTTCCCAGTTTAGGCAAATACTGCTAAATAACTACCTCAAAAAGATGCCTTGTGTTATATTACTCCCCCCCCCCCCCCCCCACACACACACAGGAAAGCATTGCATCACTATATGCTATTTATCAGTGACACTTTTGTCTATTCCCAACACTTTGTATTATGATACTATTTTCATACAGATAATGAATATGTTGATCTAAGATGATACAGAAAACAACCAATCTGTTTTCCTTACCACTTTTGATCCTCAGAGGAACCTGACTGATGTAGCAATCAGTTTATGTAGTGTATTGATGTCAGAGTTCTTATTTGTTGTCTTTCTACATTGTACTATGTGTTCATTATTTTATTTTCATGAATATATTACAACAACTGCAGAAATATTTAATTACACTGATCTAAAGGCATATTGTCTGTGAAAAGTATTAGGAAAAGTGTAAATAAATCGAAATTTGAACAGAAATAATGACTAAATGTCCTACATGCATTAGTAAATTATATAGAAAAGAGATGGGGCAGAAAGGAAGAGAAGGTATAAAATCATTTTGATCAGGAAAAAAAATAAGGGTTAATGGTGCAAATCTCCAACTCTCCAGATCAAGGAGATGGGAAATTCTGCTTCCTTCATTGTTTCAGTTATTCTCAAGGTTCTTGTGCAGTCTGTTCTACTTTCTCATAAAAATACTGTGTCATGTCATAATCCCTTTCCTCTAGTCCATCCACAAACCGGTTTTTGTCCACATCAGTCCAGGTTCTAAGCCACTTGTCCAGCATCCTTAGCTGACACTTAAACACATCTTGACTATTATTATCTAAATTAAGAGTCTCCATGGCATTATATAACGAGCAAACTTGCTGTGGAACAACCTTTGTCACTAAATAATCGATGAAGTTGAGTCGCTGGTGTTGACCCCACTTCTCAAACCACGACCAGGCGATTACTATTTGTTCTTCAACTTTCGCGGACGCCATGGCTTCCTCTTAAGAAAAAACCAGGAAGTAAAAAAATTCAGAACTAAAAGACTTCACACCTTTCTCCATGACATCTAAATGTTCGCTTGAGGGACAGCTGATTCATTTCTTTGTCTTAATGCGTCTTCATTTAGTTTCCTAGAGGCGTGCACTATCTGCTATATTTGACAGGCGTTCCGCTACAGCACGCGAGCAATCTGGGTTCTACATTCGAAAACCAACATGGCGGACGAAGTGAAAGCAACTTTGTCCAAAAGAAATGGCGAAAAGAAGGTCTTTAAAGAAAGCATTGTAAAAGAATCAAGCACAGATAAAGCGAATTTAGATGCTTTAATTGGTTCTTTAGTAAAAGTTAAAAAACAGGTGAATGAAGCTTTGACAGAGATCGTTGAAGCTGAGAGAAGTAAGCTTACTACAAACAACAAGACAACCAAAGGTAGGGGAGTTTATGAATATAGATAATGCACTTTATTATTTATCAGGAGCACAGGGGGAGGATTGATTAAAGATTGTGCAATCATACTTTCAAGTAAAAAAATGGTTGTTGTAGCAGGGTTCTAGGGGGGGGGGCAGTTAATAGTTGATGGAATTTTTGCCCAAGTATACCTTGTATACTTCCCTCGATGAAAATCTTCACCGTGTACTGCTCTAGGTCTATTTGGATGAAATGCATACTCTGAGAGAGTTCTTTGAGGAAGCATAACATGGACTTGAGGGTTCCTAGTAGATCCACCACAGCCACTGTTAGTGTCATTACACAATACTTTGCTGATAATTAACAATAAGAGTAGCTACATAGGAAACTGCCTATTAACTTGGGGAGGCTGGAAAGTGGAGGCAAGATTTTTGAAACTTTGAAATGAAAAGGTCAGGGATGGCACAGCTTGGGGACTTTAGCCACCCCCCCCCCCCCTACTTTTTTTCCTTTTTCACACTAGTTTTTTATATTTCTAAGAGAAGGCTATAGGCTACGTTTTGAAAAGTTACAGATCGAGTTATTGCAATATGTGGCATTAACACTTTCAAATGTGCTCCGCTGTCCCTGGAGGTGTACCTTAACTTAACCCCTCCCCCACCATCACCACCACCTTTAACCTCTAAAGTGTTCTTATAACATGATTTAATGTGCCATTGCTAAATATTGAGGGAAGGAGGATGAAGCCCCCAAAGTCAATGTACAACATAGTCCCTGTCATTAGGAATATATACTTCTGCACAAATCACCTTATCTAAATGATTCCCTTAAGTAAAACTGCCATCCAGTTGGCTCAGTTGGTTGAGCACTGGACTTTCGTGTGGGAGGTTGTGGGTTCAAGCCCCGGCCGGACCAACACTCAGGGTCTTAAAATAACTGAGGAGAAGGTGCTGCCTTTGTAATAACATCTACAAATGGTTAGACTTTCACGTGGCTCGGATAACCACGTAAAATGGCGGTCCTGTCTCTCCACACTACCTAACCCTGCATCTGAGGGACGTAAAAGAACCACTGAGGACGTAAAGAAACCCTGGCAGTGACCACCCTCAGTGTCTGGCCTTTACTAATGATTTTTTAATGCCCGGTTGATTGCGGGATGGGAATGGGAGTTTTAAGTAAAGTAAAGTAAAGTAAATCTTTATTCATTCCTAAAACGTACATTACGAATGTTACAGGGAAATATTATACTTAAAGTGTAAGCGATTTATAAAGCTGTCTTTGAAATGTTCTGTCCTCACTTTAGGCATATAGCTAGATACACTCCTAAGATCATACTTAACAGACTTTTTCTTAGGGATCATTAAGGGGTTGGGAACTGGTGCAATGTACCTCGAAGGGGACCCCGTGTTCTATTGTACAGCACCAGCCTGCGGGCAAAATCTCATATAAAAAAATAATAATAATAACAATAGAACTACCTGAAAATATTCTGCTCAAAATATAACTAGGAATTTAGAATATGGCAATGCAGCAAAATGTTTAGACTTAAATGTGAAAAGTTACTGGCAAACATTTTATATGTACCAATGAACACCTCTCTCTGATTGATGTGTTGCAGATATGGATGTAGATAATAATGAAGATGATGACGAGAACAGCGATGATGATGATGATGATGATGATGATGATGGAAATAATAACAGTTCAAGTACAGAATTAGCCAAGAACAATTCATATGAACCTGTGCCAAAGAAGCTGAAAACGTAACCCAAAAAGGAACGAAAATGATGAGCAAATGATATTATTTCATTGAGCAAATACATTGTTCCATTCCTGTTACAAAATCAGGACCAAGAGATGGCAGAACGAGCACTGAATATCTTGAAGACCAAATAGGTGGATGTACTGACTAGATAAATATTATTATTATCATGATAATATTCTATATAATCAACGTTTATAATAGATTTTGTACCTAATTTTCTTTTCACAATTCAATCTGTGGTTGGCATTTTACATGACAATACATGATATTTAGTTTATGACTTATTACCTGCAGGCTAGCTTACAGTGCATTTTACCTCACCAGATATTTAGCCATTTATCTATATATCTTTTATTTTTGTTGGCGGTGTTTTTTTCTCTGATCTTTCTTTCCCCATTTCTTTTCTCCATTTTCTTTCATGTTTTTCCTTTCTTTTTCTTTTTTTTGTTTTGTTTTGTTTACATAGGTTAATACAGCGTAGTGTTAATATAGCGTAGAGAAAAATCTTGATCGTCTGCAAAAATTAGCATCCGTATATTCAAGTAATTTAGTAGTAAATATATGTTTATTCACTGATTTGTATTAAATAATTTATATGTTTGATAAATAATTGTAATTGAACTGAGTGCAGTGCAATTTGGTCTGAAATCATATGAGTGATTACAAAATTGCACGACCGCGTGCGATTTAAAACTCAAAATGGTGCGATTTAAAACTCAAAATGGTGCGATTCGTGAATAAATCGCACTGCTGAGAGCCAATCAGATTGCAGGATTTGCTTGTGATTTCAAAATGGATATAATTAAGGAAATATATTTGTATCGTGATATTACCGTCAAGCTGATTATTTCTTTCTATTTTCTTCGTTTTCCATTTCATTCTTTCCCTTCCTTTTATCTTTCTTTCGTCCAAAATTTCCTTCTCTCTTTTACAATTTTTAACATTAGTGTATCGTCTTCTTAAATTAAATATCTAGCTTAGAGTTAGCGAATTCGTCTGCTTCGAATATCCAGTTGATTAATTATAAAGGCAGGTGCACTGATGGATTCAGGATGTTTTGGCGCCGTGCCGAGAAGCTCACAGTATTTGTCATCTACCAACCAATCATACGCGAACATCACTTCGAGTAATTTAGGGCATCATTCAGACTCAGATTTAGATGCAATGCGATTGGAGAAGCTCTAAAACAGCAAATAAACCTCTATATGAAGTAACTAGGAAATTCTAAGGAACTCGACCAACGACTGGCTTAAAATCCGACGAACAAAAAACCAAAAGAATGTGAGTTTTTCGTCTCTTGTGAAGCAGAAACCAACCGCTGGTAATCGCAACCTCAACTTCAAGTAGTCGAAAGGTCAGTATTTTAGGACAATACTTTTGGCATTAGAGACACACACATGACGAAACGATTCTTCATTGACCCTCGTATTCTGTTCGCCAAATACAGAGACAAAAACGGTCGGTTTCGATTCTTCAAAGGTAAGCCTGTACTGTTGGAAGTAGGTAATTCCCATTCTTAGTGACTAGGTTCCTTTTGAGGTTATGCGGAAATACAAAGCGATTTTTGACAGGTGCGTTTTTCATTTTGACAAGTTATACTGAGTCGTATTATCATAAAAACTTACGAGTGAGATATTTTATGCGGAACAATTCGCTGGTGTTTGCTTTGTGCGAGTGTGTGTCTTTACGAGACACACATTGTCTCATAACCAAAAGAAAAAGAATTGGAAAGAAGTATAGCGTTCACGAAAAATACATCGGTCGATTTTATTCCCAAGGAAGTCAGCGATCTCGTAAATAATTAAAAAGACTTAGAAAGCATTAATCCAAAAGAGTAAACTAGAGAAATTATATGATATATTTATAGTTATATTTGAGCTGAAGTTATCCCATCCGAATTCTTGGGGTTTAGTTTGAAAATTGAATGAATAGAATAGGACAGTAAGTTCCGCCAAAGCTTCTTCTTTATTGTAACCTTATAGGGGAAGGTTTTCAAAACTATAAAAGAAATAGAATATCGACACAATTGTTTCTTCCTCCCTGATGGTCTCTCGGAGCATATAGTTAATGGAGCGAAATAGCGGAATATTATATGCTCGGATGACTTAGTAAGTGTGTTTCGCTGTTTCCGTCTAGTTAAAAGAAATCGTAAGTTTTTTTTTTGCTTTGCTCTCGCGTGGCGGCTCTTCAGGGCTCACAACTCGTGAACCCTATAATGTATCGTATAAAGCAATAACGGTTTAGTATGATATAAATATTTAATGAGTACTCGGTTAATAAATGCACCGAAAAGCTAATACCCCAGCCATGCACCCTGTTCTTGTGAATGCGTAGATAAGGTTATCCAGACAGATTATCTTTAAGTACTGTTTAAAAAAAAACGCCTACAGTCGGTAGTCTGACCAATCAGAAGTACGGCATACACTTTCCCGCCAAAATAATGTTAACAAAATATTTTTTCTTTATGTAGAAAAATGTTTAAAAAAGGCGAGCACTGTCAGATGCAGATATAGTAAGATGCATGAATCGATGTCTTACATTAATTTCTAAGGGACTTTCTGAAACTGTTGAAAATGTTGTTAAATGCTATATTTCAATATACGATATTTTCATATACAGTAGTTACCCACCCGTCAATCCCTCCCTCTCTCCGGCCCTCCCTCCCTCCCTACTTTCGTCCGTCCGTCCGTGCATCCATCCACCCATCCATCAATTCATCCATCCCATATTCCGGCCCTTCCTCCCTTCGTCCGTCCGGGCATCCATCCAACCATCCATCAATTCATCCATCCCATATTCCGCGTCCATTCCATCCATCCATGAATTGGATTATACAATTTGAACCTTTTATGATAATTGATTTCTGATTTATCAAACTTTATTGTTCACTATTTTCAGTTGCAATCGTGGCGTCTAACTCCCACAGGGCGCCTTCGGCCATGAATTCCTCCACATCATTGTACCTCTATGGCCTATTAGCCGTATTCGTATTGTGCAGTGTCACCCTAACCTGGGACACGCCCATGTTCCAACAGTATCACGAACACTACATGTCCCACTCAACATACAGAGGAGTCGATGTATTCACAGAGAAGTTAAACTCACCCACAGGACCAGAACATTTTATGGAGAACTTCTATGTTTGCTATGGACAAGATGGTCGTAAGACTTACTACAAGAAACTGGACAAAACTTATTTTTCTAACAAACGATTCTGGATCATCACTTCGAGTGGAAAATTTGTGGCGTCAATGAAAACTTGCTAAAACGTTTTGCCCATTTTGTTCACATGACAATGAATGAAATGTGTATTCCTTTCTAGTAAAAAATATCGTGTTTTAAAAACATGCAGTGGCGTAGAAACGAAAAGAGTATAATTTGGGTGCAGTTTCTAGGATAAACGAATGGCTTCCGCTTTAGCCAATCAAATGAAGGAAATCTCATCCAATAAAAATGCTTATTGGTTTCAGATATACCATTTGAGAGTTGATCAGGCCCTCTCAGAAATACGATGTAACTGGTTTTGCAACTGGACGTAATGCGCATGCGCAACAATTGCACTGTTTGTGTGATCTGGCGGGCTTTTACCGTTACCACTAAAGTACAATTTACTCCACTTCAGGCTTATTAAACGTCGATCTGCTGTATTAAGTGGCTTAATCTCCATAAATTATACAATTATGCCCAAAAGAATATATAGTGCATAAATAAACTCCAGCTCCACATTTTACATACACAAATCACGTAATAAAAGTGTCCTGGTCACGCGGTGGGCACGAACTACTCATGCACAGCTTTTAAAAAACATCCTTATAGAAATAAATTTTTTTTTTATATAACCGTATATTTCATATTTCCATTCAAATTTGAGAATGCAATAAATATGTTCCCAATAAATATGTTCCCAATAAATATTGGGAATATCTCTGTTTTCTTCCGTTCTAGCTTGCCGTTACCTTTTTGGCATTCACATTGCAAGTCACATATTGCTCCCTATTTTTAGCTGCATAATGCTTGTACCGTTTTGCTGTGACTTGGAATCCTATACAAGATACAAGACGGTACAAGATATTTATTCGTACCACACAAATACACAGCTATAGCTACTGATTTCAGAGAAGGTTAGTGAAGGTTTTGTTTCAGTCATGTCGCATGCTGCATACCAAGCCCGAAACGTACTATGGGTGATGTGAATGCAATCTGCAAAAGTCACATTAATATGGGATTTTCCCAAACTTTGTCTGCACGTTTTTCCGGTATTTTCTTCATTATTTATATATGAATATGATACATTCCCGAAGCTTGGCAGTAGGTAGTAAGCAACATGCAATAAAAACTGACTTCACCAACCTTTCTCGAAATAGCTGTGTACGCCTGAGGGGCGAGTATGATTCAGTATTTCTTTCGATGATTGTTGATGTTATTTCTCCCGCCCCCTCCCCTTTCTAATTAATGGCCAACGCGTACGGAAATGAAGAGTGCAATAAATGCTGTATTTGCACTATTTTAAACCAATGAGCTTAGTTTATCATTCGAAATCGAAAATCAAAGTTATTTCAAGGTCTATTACTAAATAGATCGAAAATAATCTTGACTCAGTTATCACAACAGAAAGTGGTTGGTCGGAAAATGGAAAGAGAATCTTTTTAAATCTGAAAACCTTTTTACCTAGCTAGGTTTTAGTCCACCTTTTTTAATCCCTTGTGTCCCATCACGAAGCCTCTTCAGACCCGACGTAATTATGTCACAGGGAGCTAAAATTCCTAATAAAGGCGGCCTATAGTAAAGACGCAAGAAAAGCTTGAAATATTTTTTTGAAAGCAATGAAGAAAGCGTATCTCCTAAAAATGATTCCTTCCTTCCTGCTTATATATATTATGAGCTACCTGTGGCGAATATTCGAAGGCCTGGGGATAAGATTACGTCATCTCAATGGCGTGTTTTTGGGCTCCCTGTGTCGGGTTTGCAAACCGTTTGTGAAGCGTCAGGAGCAAAAGTCTGGATTGCTGAAAATCAAATGTAGTTTTAAACTGGACAAGACTTGGGAATCTTCATACTAATCTTTTAAATGGGAGCTTTTCTAGACAAACCAAAGACTGAGAAGGAAACGAGGAAAGGGGAGGGGAATGGGTTACGATATGCTGTTGCCGCCATGCAGGGTTGGCGTGTAGAAATGGAGGATGCACATTCGTCGATGAAGACTCTGTCCGAACAGCTAAAAGAATGGTCATTTTTTGGTGTTTTTGATGGCCATGCAGGGGCTAGTGTTAGTAAATATTGTGCTGAAAATCTTCACGACTTCATTGTGAAAAATAAGAACTTTCGAGCAGCTATCAAAGAGAGTTCTTCCTCGCCTGACTTGAATCTTCTTGAACAAGGGATCTGTGATGGCTTTTTGGAGATGGATGCTGCTATGAGAGAGTTGCCCAACTGGAAGAGTGGAGAAGATAAGAGTGGATCTACAGCCGTCACTGTAATAGTTACTCCTACGTATTTCATATTTGCAAATTGTGGGGATTCAAGAGGAATTTTGTGCCACAATGGCGAAGTGTTGTACAACACGGTGGATCATAAACCAAGTCATACCAACGAAAAAGATCGAATCGAGAAAGCTGGTGGAAGCGTTATGATTCAACGCATTAACGGAGCTCTAGCAGTCTCCAGAGCATTGGGGGATTTCGAGTACAAATTAGATTTAAGTCGTGATCCAAAAGCACAGCTAGTATCTCCAGAGCCCGAGGTATATTTTCAAAGTCGAAGCGAACACGACGAGTTCGTGGTCCTTGCGTGTGATGGGGTTTGGGATGTCATGTCCAATCCTGAAGTTGGTGCTTTTATTCGCTCTCGCCTCCAAGTTACTGACGACTTGGAGAAAATATGCTGTGAGCTACTCGACACATGCCTAGCGAAGGTAAGTCACTTATGATTTCTTGATTCTAAATGTGCTTAGTAAGTATTTTTGTGTAGCGGGTTGGTTTGACCATCCCCATAGACAGGCAGCTTCCTTTCTTTGCCTTAAAACATGCCTATCTTTACTTTGGTACCACTTCTACTATACACAGAAGCTCTAAGCCATCTTAATTTGACTTTTATTTACATCTGACTTTATAATTACCGTCTTGGATCGTCTTTTCTTTCCAACTTTTTCCTCCCCCAAAAATAGCCGTGAGCTTGAAGCATGTGTTGAAAAGAATCTCGCTTGGGTGAAAATCTCTATGCTTCGCTGCTTCGTTTGCTCAATTATTTGATTCCTTTACATGTAAAATGATATCGGAAGTACAAACTTGTACCTTTTTTGTTGTCTTCATTGATTTTTGTATACTTTAATCAAGATGACACCATTTGAAGTAAGCCATAATGATGAATATTCTCGGACATACTGCACAGATCTATATGTCCAGGTTTTACAATAGAACTACCCCAACCTATCTACTTATATCTCAAATGATAAACATGAATTAGCACATCTCACACTTGCCTTCATCTAATAAAAACCAATATTAGTACCAATATATCGAAGTATTGTACTGTTGAAGATCAAACAAAACCACTAATAGTTTCTTTTAACGTTTCATTTCAGTTTTTCTTATAGCTCATGCATAATTCATCAGCTGTTGTTTGAGGACACATTTTATATGCTGTCAAATAATCTACTCTTCTGACATTGAATTTGAAATTGTTTTCTAAGAATTGCTAATTTTTACCACTATTTCTCCTCATTCTGTCATAGTATACACTTTTCTTGGAACACATTTTTTTGATAATGACTTATTATGATGTTATGTCTGTGTCACAAAATATTTTGGCCCTTGTCTATCTTGCAATTGGCAGGGTATCGTGTTTCGTGTCACACTGTACAACATGCAGTGGCCTTCTAAGAAATATTAATAACTAGTCTTGGGAGGAACAGTTTTATTTTCCAAGAAAACTTCACATTCCTTAGAGCAAAGAAAAACTGAGTTTCAAGAAAAATATTACAACAGTATTATATACTGTATTGTTTAGCACAAAAACTTAGCATGTTTCAGGACTTTTATTCTTTAAGATATACCATTTTCCCCACCTTCTATTGAACCATTGAAGTTTTTATGATCCCTATCACACTACTTCCTTAAGCGTTACAACACTATCACATGGCGCTGGGTACATTTTGTAAAAATCATTTCCTGTCTCTGATATATGTCTTTGAATTAATAACAGACACGTAAACAAGAAATATTCAATTATAATACTCTTGATTATTAGTTTAGTGTACATTAATGCTACTTGCTGGAGATAATTTCCACCAAAGCACTGTAATTATGTGAGGTTTAGACTTAAATACTTGATGGTCTGAATAGAGATTATTATAAGGTTTTGTAATATGTTGGTATATTTTTGTGTCATATTTTTTTATCTTGTTATTTCAGTCTGTTTTGGTCATGGAAAGTAATAAAATGGAGTATGAGAATATATCACACACACAACAACGAAAGATATTGGTTGAAAAGTTTGACATGTAACATGCACACCTGGAAGTGTATAATCGAATTTACACTCGGAAAGTCTTTATTTGCACTCGAATTTACCATGTTTTTGAATAATTTCATATTGTTCATGCTCTCTATTTCAAACAGATGCCTTGTTAATGAATTTTTTTGATAACACAGCTATTTGTTCTTTTTGTGTATTTTAAATAGTACTTCACCTTTTTCTTGCATATTTTCTCTAGATTTGTGTAAAATATATGTATTTTTATTTATATTATATATACCTCTGTGTACAATTGTTTATCAGAAACATGTTCGTACTTTGTGACAGTTGTAAGACAGGTTGAGTAGTCATCCATGTAGCCTCTTCAAATTTACTAAACATTTCTCTTTTGTAGTTTTTACTCTAGAGTACAATATGCAAAAAAAAAAGAAAAACATGAAAAAGTACTAACCAAATAGTACAAAATGGTATATAGAAGAATGATGAGAAGTGAAAGGGTGTTATTAATACAATAGAAATCAAAGGATTTTGTACCATTTTATAGTGTGTTTGATTTTAGTAGATTTTCATGCTTTTTTTGCATTCTTGACATATATATCACAGGATATTAGATTTCTTCAAATTTTTCATGCAAATACAATCTTTCTTGCCATTCTTTATCTATTCATGATGCAGCTAGAACCTCCGACAATCAGCAACATCCTTCCAGTTTGTTTCATGAATCATTATAAGGATAAAACAGTGGTAGTTATGCTATTTTGACTACAACCAAAGCAGCTGCAGTACTAAGGAGATTTCAAGCTTCCAGATAGTCTTCTGGATATTGACTTTATTTTTTGCTTTTGTAATTTTGCAATTTCATTATATTTTTTTATAACCTTACGATGATTTTATCATATTAATACATGGAATTCAAGATAGATTCATATTCTGTACAATTTTTTTGTGTTTAATAAGATTTTTAATTTCAATTTGTTCTGAAGTATTGTCATTTTGCTTTTCAAAATTTTATATATTAATATGCTTCATTAAGAATTGCTTAAAAGTACTATCTGATCAATATTTTAATTAATATGTATTTAAATTTTGTTAAACTATCGTGTTGCATAAAGGTTTTGGGTTACGAACAAGTGTTCTATTTTTATACCTTTTGAAGGCACTTGTCAAATGTACATTGAACTGTTGGTAAAGATAACCAGTGAAGCTGATTGAAAGTGATAGATAATGGAACTTAATCAAACACTCTTGAAGTCTTGTAGAACATTTACCTCCGCATCTGTAAATGGCTTGTCTTTAGAGGATGGCAAAGTCTTTCAAATCATTAAAGTTGATGGGTATTATCTTAACCCATCCAATAATTTCTGCTAATATTCTGAGTAATTTGGAAAGGATTAAAGATATTGGTACATGTATATCTCACAGAAATTATACTAAGTACTATTTTGCTTTAAATCTACTGTAAGAAAAAATATTTCCCCTTGGTAACATATCACCAAATGTTGATATCATTTACATCGGTTGTTATGTAGACTTGAGAATGATATCAATAAACCTTGTATCTTATTTCATTACATGATTACAATACAGTATGTTAGACACTGCCTTTCTTTTGTTTGATGGTTTTTAATTCATAAATAAAATAAATAATAACTAAATGAGAATTAACAGTGGATTCCACTGAGTGGCTCTTCTTCCACTGCATTTCATTCAGAATTTAGAAGTTGATTTTTTATCCCATATCTACGAAAATCAACTATGTTTACTCCCTTTTCACATTTCATAGATTCAATTGAAATGCATAAAGAGTTTTCTAGAAACCATAAATTGAAGCAGCGATAGCTAGGCTATAAATATTTATCATTTGCATCAACCTTTGAGATTTTGGACCAGATTCATTTTTTTTTATCTTGTGATGTTTGAAGGAGGACAGCATGGGTGCGGGATATGGGTTTTCCTCAATAAAATATAAATGAGCCATTGTTTTGCAAATGGTGTGTGGTGATGCCATACTACGCTTCTCTTGTTGAGCTTGGAACAACTGAAGTTTTGTCATAAAGTTTTAGCATCTGTAGCTCTCAATGTTTCTAAGGGCAACCACCAAACTGTGAGAATAATCCCTACTAATTGGATGAGTTTAAGCAGCAAAATCAAATCAGCGATCATTCTCAGGGTCTGTTGCCCTTAGAAACATTGAGAGCTTAAACTTTATGACAAAACTTCAGTCGTTCCAAGCTCAACTGAGAAGCATAGTAAGCATGTTTCTCAACCAACCAGAATCAAGATATATGATATTTGTTTGTTATTGTTGATTATTTCAGGGCAGTCGTGATAACATGAGTGTTATTATCCTTTTATTACCTGGATCACCCAAGGTTTCAGAAGAGGCCATCAAGCAAGTGAGTATTTTTTACCTCCTGTATGAGAGAGGGGTGGTGAAACAGTTTATAGGTTATTTATTGGACATGGTGGATTAATGTAAAAGATTAACTAAACAATAATTTATTGTTATGATTCCCAGGACAAAAAACTAGAAGCTGAAATTGAGAAGAAATTAACAGGTATGTTTCAGTGTTGATATTAATGAATAATCATCATCATTGCCACCATCATGTATCATCATCATCATCATCATTGCCACCATCATGTATCATCATCATCATCATTACCAACATCATGTATCATCACCATCATCATCATTATTACCACCATCATGTATCATCACCATCTTCATTGCCACCATCATTGCCACCATCATATATCATCACCATCCCCATCATCATTGCCACCATTATGTATCATCACCATCACCATCATCATCATTGCCACAATCATGTATCATCACAATCATCATTGCCACTATCATGTATCATCACCATCATCATCATTACCACCATCATGTATCATCATCATCCCCATCATCATCATTGCCACAATCATGTATCACTATCATCACCTTCATACATCATATTACTATCATCATGCATCATCACCATCCTCACTAATGCTATCATTGTTTAAAATATAGACAACTTCTAGTTAGAAAGATAAGATACAAGTATGTACCATTATCTATGTGGTTTTTTTTTATATAGCTGTTATTGAAAAGGAAAGTGGATATGATTTATCTGAGATGACTGTAGGGTATGCCATTACATGCCTTTCTTCTGAAGAAATAGAAGGTTTACCACCAGGAGGGGGTCTGGAGTCCAAGTAAGTCACAAACATACTCCACCATTGGTTCCAAGAAATGATCGTTGTAAAATTAACATTATAATTGACATCTGCCATTACAAACATTGTCTGGCACATATTTGCTCAATCTGAATTCATTCTTATCCTATATAATAATTGGTTAACCTTGTCTGAATTGAGTCAGTTACAATCGGCACTCAATAATTGGGTAGCATGAGTGGTCTATCCTCTCACCAATGCAATGTTCATGACATGTGGCCTATGTTCAGGCCATTTAAGGTCGTTTAAGCTAGTACTGTATGTGAGTTGAGTTTGTTTGATGTCAGTATTGTTCTCTCTTATGTTATGAAGGGAAAAAACATCATGTGTGTTGAGAGTTGTGTCTATAATATTCAAATGTAGTAAGTGTGTAAGAACAAGCTTCTCCATTTAAAGCCTACTGTGTATACATTTCTTTTATTTATTTATTTGTTTGTTTATTTATTTATTTATTTATTTAACATATGCCTATTGCAACCTTGTTCCTAGTAACCATGTTTCTCCTTCACAGATCAAATGTAATTCAAAGCTGTCTTGATAAACTTATTGCTGACAAGACCAAAGAAAAGGACTTAAACCAGAAGGTAAGAGGCAACGTATCAGCTAACCTTAAACACCTAGTTATTTCCAAAACATGTTTCTTTTATTGTTTATCAAATCTGGTTTAAATAAAAATTGTTGTTGTTCTACCAATGAAAATGTGATCACATCTGCTGTTTGTGGGAAGAAAAACATGATCAGGTGCAGATCCAGGATTTGTTTAAGGAGGGGGCAATGTTGTAAGGGCACCTGTCTGCGAAAACGCTAAACCAAGAAAAATTGGGCTGTGTCAGATATCTTACATGCTGCAAAGTAGTGGCACAAAGTCAGCTAAGGGGTTCAAGGTACAAATCTCAAAATTAAAGAAAGAAAACATTACTTTGTATTGCTTATCTTTAAAATAGGGGCACAAAGTCAATCCAAGATGGGTGTGCACCCCCTACACCCCTCCCTGGCTAAGCCCCTGTACATACTTAATCTGTTCAATTGTTTCTTCATTCCAGAACTCAAGTAAAGGAGAGGCAGAAACATGAACATGAGAAATGATGTCATTGGTGTAACTAAGATAAGTGATAACGACAGTGATATACTCAACCTGTCTTGAAAAAAAAAGAGTACCTTGTTAATTGATGAGAACTAAAAAGTAACTAGCCTTTCTAGTTTTCTGTAAATTTGATATAACACAGTGATTAGCTTGCATTTATACTATGAAATCAGCTCCAATAAATGTGTGATTCAACTAGTGGCTGCCTGTAAATCTGCTATAACCAATGATTTTGCATGTAACTTGATATAGAACAGATTTTAAATGAATATATAAAAACGTGAGGTATATGACACCACAGATGTGATGTTAGTCATGTTAGAGTACTGCGGTATACCTCACTCACACTATTTGATGGCCTTAACAGATATCTTAAATCAAATCTGCAGGCATATTATGAAGTATTCCATTTTTTTCTTAGTCATTTGAAAACTATCTTTGTTTATTAGTGTCAGTAGTGTTAATTGTGGAAATCTTATCTTATCTTGGTGTCATTAGGAGAGTAAGTTAGTTGTCATGTACATAGAACAAATTCTTGTCATAGTTTATTGGTACAGTAAGTTAGTGAATTGACCAGTAGTTCAGGATAATAATTATACATCTCTACAACTGTTAATGCCTGAGTTCATTGCACTTTGTGAGGATAGCTTTCAATCATTTCCTTAATTTCATTATAAACACTAAACAGTTTAAGCCATATGGCAGTAAAATCTACTGAAAAAAATATACTGCCTTGCCTTGCCTTTTGGCTGCTGCAGTTTTCTAAGATATGTGGGGCATAATTAATCTGTGTTGGTAGGTACGTCAGTTGATAGTTGAAAGTTGTAGGTTGTGATGTCTCTAGATCACACTCTTTTGTAAAAGAGACCAACTAACACAGTTTCTTGTAATGAAGATGAGGCAGAGTGAGAAATGTTTATGATTGTTTTGGTATTCAAAAGTAGCGTTGAGTAGGAGAGAGTCCTTTTTGGTACCATGATGTTATCATTTAATTGTCAGTAAATTATCATCTTGTGCCAGCCAACTATTAATAGCATAGTATATAATAACATTAGTATAACTATTTAAATACCACTATATTGTATTATTGTAATTCTTAGCAACTAACCAGCCTGATGACCATGTACAGCATATCGGCATACTGATATCTATAGTGAATAGTCAATCAACTGCAAACTATGCAACTTACTAAAGCCATGTCGAGGGAATACTTAGTGTCTGGGTGTTAAGTGCTCAAGTAATGACTCAGTTCTTTACCCTAAATACCTGGTGGGGAAGGGGGTACTAGGGGTGATCCGCTGGGATCCAAATACCCTATCTAAGACTTGGAAATGCTAAATACCGCTAACCTATCCAAGACAAATAACATTTTTCAAGATAATATCATGGAAATCATATACCCTGTCTAAGACCAAAATCCCGAAAAACTTTACACTATCCAGCGGAACATCCCTGTATAGGCTATATATGGAAGTGCCCCCACCCCCCTCCCCTGGCCTAAATAAAAGACTTTTTAGGGAGATATATTTTGCACCATCGTAAGGCATTGATATAAAAAAATCGACACTCTTTTTGTCAGATTGTCCATGCTTTGGAATCTAATTTTCAAGGATGAATGACTCTTTAAGATAAGTCTTCATGTGTGATCCTTAAAATGTACAGACATAAGAGGCACTATTCTAGTCTTGTTTCATTATTAATTCCATGCAATCTAACACCCATGTCTGATAACCTGAAAAATCTTGAACACTAAAATCATCTTTCCAAAACTCAAAGGTACTACTCCTCACACGCAACTGTGAGATGAATTCAGAATCTTTGCCATAGAATTTTTGAGCTGTGATGTATTTCTGGGTCCAATTGCTCACAACAACCACTAAAATAAAGCAAAAAAAAATGTTTTGATGATTTAAACTCCACTTGCAACAATTAGAACTCTGGACAGCAAATCCTGTCCTAATGAAAAAGTAAGAACAATCTTTATAGAACTGCTTTTCATTTAGGACTGGGAAGTCGTTTTTTCATATGGTTGATGTCACACTCTATTTCTGAGTTGATGTCCAAAATATTTTGTGCATTGAATTTGTTGGCAAGTATTTTTTGAGATTTGGAATGCTGAATTATGGTTTGAAGTAGAATCTAGTACAATTACCTTACTCCAAACAGATATTACATGTAAAGAATGAAAGCAAGCATGCTTTTTAGATTTTTGTGCTCTTGGCCATAACATGTATCCTTCAATCAAGGCTAGGCAACCAATCAGCTAACTGGAGGTTGTGAGGGGTGGGACAGAGATCTATAGGGGGTGAGGTAGGGGGGGACTGCTCATGCTAATACTGTAGATTATGCTTTGACTACTTTATGGACTTAAGAACACTCAAATAATCTTATATTGGATAGATTGTTCCATAGAAGCTAAAATTAACATGATTATCGGTTATCTGCATTGATGTAACAGAAACTCAATTGAATACTTAGGAAATAGGTTTGCTATTGACCTTAAGAAACTGAACACATTATACTGATGAAAATAATTTTGGTCATAGTGATGGTCGTGAGGATGGTCATGATGAAGGTGTCAGTTGCTACTGATGGTTGATGATGATGGTGATGGTTGATGATGATAATGCTAGTGGTGATAGTAATGCAAAGATTGATGATTATTATCAAGATGTATGTTGCTGATAATGATAATGTTAGTGAAGGTAATGCCAATATTGATGACAATGATGCTTGTAAGGTTGAGGTTCATGATCATGATAATCATTAATTGGTGATGATGATGGCAATCATAATCATGGTTATGTTGATGATGACGATCTGATGATGGTGTTGGTGATGATTATGGTGATGATGATGGCAATCATAATCATGGTTATGTTGATGATGACGATCTGATGATGGTGTTGGTGATGATGGCAATCATAATCATGGTTATGATGATGATCTGATGATGGTGTTGGTGATGATTATGGTGATGATGATTGTGATGGAAGTGATGTGGATGGCAATGAAGTTTAATGATGATAATAACCTGATGATAGTGATTCAAAAGTTGTTCATGATGATGATGATAATGATGACACTCCCAGAAATCTCATAGGTAGTATTTAAGAATGTTCTAGTTTATATGAGTTTAGTTTATTAACGTGTTAATTTGTGCTTCATGACAATGATTTGTCCAAATACTGATTTGCTTCTAAATCAATGAACTACACTATTGGTCAAAGCTGTAGCTGAATATTTAGTTTTACAAGTTGTTATAATCATTTAAATACATAGTATTCTTTTGGTTTGTTATTGATTTCTATTAATAAAAGAGTCCTAATAATCCACAACTAAGATAATATTTTTTTTTTAGCTTTCTTATACCTAAATGAGCCTTTCTTTGACTTGCACTCAACTACATGTAGAAAACATAAAGGGAAGCATGGGTGGTGTAGTGGTGAGGCAACCCAGCTTCCAATCCTGCCGGGCACAATAGTCAGAAGAGTTGGAACCATAATTTTTTACAATCATGAGTTTTTTTAACATCTTGATTTTTTGCAAAATTTCTAATCAAATTACTAGTTTTGAATAATTAATTAAAAATTATAGGATAAAAACTGCAAAATTAGATGTAAAAAAAAATTTGCGATCCGGGAGAATCCAGGTAACCGAAGTCCAATCCATTCCAGCCATGCCCGGTTCCGGATTTTCCAAAATAAAAAATCGGTCAGAATTCAGAATTTAAAAGCACAAATCAGATTTTAAAGATTGGACATGTTTTTGCTATGTATTCAGTTTTAGCATCTTTTTATTATAGACAAGAAGCAAGGCAATATTGTATATATTGTTATATATTATATTTCCGATTTGGAAAAAAATTAATTCAAAAATTTTTGACTGCCAAATTACACGGTTTATGGCCTTGTCCAATTTTAACAGTACAATTTTTCCATCCAATTATTTCCACATTGGATATAGAGCATGCAGTCCTATTACATATATACAGATATGATAAAATCTGTGTATCCCATGCCCACTAGCTTACATCCCCACCCCCACCGACCAGTATAGGTTGCTAAGGGCAACGCAAAGAATTGAAGATGGTTCGTAATCGAGACGAAATATACTTACAAATATTTGACTTTCCTTGGAATTTCTTTTTTATCCACTATTTATCATTGCCCATTCTTTTTTCCTTTTCCCCCGTTCCACTCAAATTTGCGCTATTGTTTTGCATGGCTTATATATACATTATAAACATAGAACTTAAATCTGAGTTATTGAAAAACTTTAACAAGTAAAAACACGTTTCCGTCCACAACTTTACGTATATACCAGACATTATATTAATTAAATCAAAGTCTTCCTCAAAATCGATATTATCATGGGGACCAGACGTGTTCTATCTAGTCTGCCTTGTTAGCCGTGGGTGGACAAGCATTCTAAATCTGCTTGCTTTACTATTTTTTTTCCTCGTTCTAAATTTGTTCAAATGTTACTCAAGGCTGTCTCTACGTTAGTTCTAGGATGCCTGTAGCACTTTGAGAACGGATTTGATGAACACAATATGCAACAATGAAATTCGGTTTAGAACTGCTTGTCTTGTCCACCACAAATAAGAAAAGAACTGGGTCTTGAAGGGGTAAATTTATGTCATTTAGAAACTGAGATTTGATTTTTTTAACAAGAAAAATGAAGAAATAGGATATAATGTACTGGGACTAATGGGAATGGAAAATAGTACATGTAACATGGGAGTTCCCCAACGATTATTACTGGGACTTAATTGGTGTTAAGTAACCAATAGATTCAACTTCTTCCACGACCTTGCTGAGTAGATCCTGTAAGAGTGGGAATACTGTCGCGATTCAACTTCTTCCACGACCTTGCTGAGTAGATCCTGTAAGAGTGGGAATACTGTCGCGATTCAACATCTTCCATGACCTTGCTGAGTAGATCCTGTAAGAGTGGGAATACTGTCGCGATTCAACATCTTCCATGACCTTGCTGAGTAGATCCTGTAAGAGTGGGAATACTGTCGCGATTCAACTTCTTCCACGACCTTGCTGAGTAGATCCTGTAAGAGTGGGAATACTGTCGCGATTCTCAGATGGCTTGCGTTCAAAGAATCAATTTAAAGAATTAGAGTTATTGGACCTGAGTATACGGGACAGCACGTAGTTGTTTTATTATCGTCTATTGTTGTCGAGTTCGAAGTCGGTTTTTATGACGGTATTTCATATTGTTCCCTCTGGTTAACTATCTATCACTGATTGTATTAGTCTTTTGTTGTCAACAAGCAGGGCTTTCTAGAATGATCTTGGAAAACATTAAGTATTTTTTTCGTCCACCCACGTACGTCTTGAGTATAGACAATAAACCTATGACAATGTACTGATTACCACTAAATAGCACCATTAAACAAGCGAAAGGGTAAGATTTTCCAGTGTTTATATGTATTTTCACTGGTACACTGTCTGCAATACAGAGAGGTAAGGTATACGCTATGTTTAAACTTACTAAAAGATCGAAAAAAAGTTTCAATGGATCCTTCTCAAAATTATCTTGAATGCGAGGCTAACATG